>OX381710.1:15046901-15383788 GCA_947462335.1 Harmothoe impar | reverse complement strand
CTAAAAAGGGGCTTAAATTTTTATGCCCCCCCACCCTCAAGAGGGGGCAGAATTTTTTACGCCCCCCCACCAGGAGGGGTCGGACATTTTTACGGCCCCCCCCCGTTGAGGGGTCAACATTTCCCCCCCCCCCCCCCATAGGGTCGAAAATCGGCTCGCACGCGGGCCCTTTGAAGCATAGTAACGCCCAGGCTTTGGCGAAAAACATCTTAAATTGTTTTGCCCCCCCCCCCCCCCGCCCCTGTTGTTTACGCCCTCCCCGCGAGAGCGCTTGTAACGTTTCGCGCCCCCCCTCGCCGAAGGTGGCGAAAATTTTCGCACCCCCCCCCTTTGAACTATAGTAACGCGCTGGCTTTTTTGCTTAAAAGGGGCTTACATTTTTACGCCCCCCCCCCCTCAAGAGGAAATTTTTACGCCCCCCCCCCCCCCGACCCACCACCATCGATCCCCCCTGTAACTGATAAATGAACACTCCCTTAGAGGGGGGGGGCGGCCCTCCCCCTGAATGCCGTGCGGACCACGTCTCCCGAGGGGTGCACCGTCGGCTGCCAATTGAGGTAGAGGGCCGCCTTCACGCTCGGCAGCGGCCGGTCTCCCCACTCAACTCACGGGGGGGGGGGGGGGGGGGGAGTGAGACTCGAGCCCGGGGCACGTAGGCAGGAGAGGGGACATGAATCAGGCCCCGTTCAGATTCTAATCACCCTCACCCAGCCAGCTTTTAGTAAACCTTTCCTCGCATATGGCGCCTGATGGGTCTATCATTCTATGTTTGTCAAAATGATCAAACCACCGTGGCTCCTGTGGAGTAAATAAGTCTCAGCTTAAACATATCAATGGACCAATCAGGATGCAGTGTTGGGTAGACTGAAGCTGGTCGCTGGTGAGACCAGCGAACACGCAGCGTTGCACACCTAGACGTTACCATCCGGGCGCGTCTTCCGTTTGGCAAATGATGGAGGGAACTCTTGTATCAGGGACAGAGGGGACTAGGCCTACATACACAGTAATACTATATATAGGATTGAAACGTTCTACCCGAGCTATCAGTGGAAGTAAAAAACGGACTAGCCAAAAGTAAGCCAAAAGGAACGATATTTTCACCCCCCCCTTCCAAAGGGCCGAAAATCGGTAATATGCATGTTGTAAAACATGATCACTCCCTTTTCTCAGAGATACTGGTATTACTCGTCTAAGGGAGTGGTCATTTTTTACCAACAAGGGGGGGGGGGGGGGGTTGGTGGATTTGGGGGGGGACCAAAAAAATTTGGACCCCTTGAAGGGGGGGGGGACCAAAAAAATTTGGACCCCTTGAAGGGGGGGACCAAAAAAATGGTACCCCTTTGTGGCGAAAAAGCCCACACGTTACTATAGCTCAAAAGGGTTGGTTGCGCTCAATTTCAACTTGCCTGAGGGGGGTGGACCAAAAAAATTTCGACCCCTCCAGTGGGGGGGACCAAAAAAATTTCAATCCGCTTGCGCGGAAATCCACCAACCCCCCCTGTTGTTAACAAATGACCACTCCCTAAGCTATTCTAGATCCCGCAGGACATTCGGTCAGTCATTTGCTGGACCGGATATTTGCACCAAAGATTTACTGAGTAATTTAGTTGAAAGCCATATATTACATATTGATAGAGTGGTCATTTATTAATTACAGGATATGGTGGGGCTTCATCTATTCATTTTTTTTTTGTGGGGGAGGGGATAGAATATTCTGGGAAAAAGTTCTGCTGGTTACTTTAGTTCAATGGGTGGGTGGCATAGTTTTGGTGCCTTTGCAAGAAGGAGGGGCATGACTTATTCGACCCATATTTAATGTGTCCAACATCGTAAGAATTTAGACTTATTTTCAGCTTGGAAAGGACCATCTAGAGTCAGAGGGGGGAACCTATTATGTTGAAGACAGTATCTGTTTTATCACTTTAATTCTAGTAAATTGTTTGTGTATTGATTGAACTATCATTTTGGATTACTGGCACAATGGACATTTCACTTTCAATGGTGGCCTTCTTGAGATTATAAGGGTTGGGTTCAGAAGTTTCATTGTATTTGTATTATGATTCTAAAAAACTGTATTCCTGTTTGCCCTTGCACAGTTTCCTTAATAATGGTCCGATTTACACACAACAAAGACCAAAATGTAAGTAATTGTCCTGAGACTGAATGTCTGACATACACCAGACATATTGCCGGACCTGGGACATTTCTGCTGGACATTTCCTATGTCTGGCAGGATCTCATATAGACCCCCACTTGGTCCAGATTTTTATTTTGAGAAATGCCCTCCCCTCCCCCCCTAAAAAATCTAATAAAATCGCACTGTTCAGACCGAATTTAGTCCCCCTCCCGATTTTTGGTGTGTTCACTGAGACGAGGGCCTGTTTTTCAGTACGGCTCCCCTCCCCCTACATCCATCCACTAAGCCCATCCCCAGCGGGTAATAGATGACGCGGCCCTTAGCCTCATGTTGCCGGAAACAGAGCGTATGTCACTTGGGTACTGCCATTAAAATGATAACAAATTATTAACTCTACACTATGTTCATATTTTGGAGGATTTGCGATTTATTTTTGAAAAAAAAAATCAAACTATGCACACTAATCGTTAATGTTCACAGTAAACCAAAACACGTTATACAGCGTTATATGGGATTTATATATTTAACGGCTCGTTAATGTGGCAAAACATTATATGACGTTAAAAACGTTATTTTGACGTATAATAGAGTTTTTCTTGGTTAGCATTGCTCTCATCTTCAGTTGTTTAAACCATATATGTCATAAAAGATCATAATAGAACTTCTTTTTGATAAAAGAAAATGACAGCTGATATCAGATTTTATGTTATTCAACTGTGCAGTTGATAGAGAGAATTAGAAAAAAGGTATACCTGGCCTGGTATATGTATCAAATGGTTTATATATATTCTGATTCACGGGAACTATTAAAGTATGATATGTATGGCTATAAATGATTAATTGATCATATATTTATGGAGCTGCCATTGAAAATAACATAACAGGATTTACTATCAAAATAGCACCGCAACACACGTACTCACCGCACAAGATCATATATTGGCTTGACACACCCAATTTTTGGAATGAAAGCATGTACGCTTTTATTCTTCTTCTAACCACTGAGAAAACACAAAGAAACATAGTTGGGGGACATTAGATCCCTTTGTGACCTATAAACACGCATTGATGACATTAAATTGACCCTTATTTTCTAACTATTATACATTTAAGTGTTTGGAATACATTTAAGTAAGATTTAAGATTTGAAGAAAATTCAGATATACCCACTTTAAAATCAGGTTATTTTACCCATCGCAGTTATCAATACCATACACAAGCGGGACCTTAATTCTGACAGAATTGTCCAATATCAATATAAATGCAATTACTCCAAAAACAATATCTAAGGGTGTTCGGCCTCTTTGGTCTCTTATTCTTTTCAACAAAAGTATCACAGTATTGCCTCATTGTGCGCCTCACACCGGAACTGCATCAGTTTCTCAATTGGCAGAATGTCACACAATGTTCAGGGATCCATCCTTGGCTTTTTGATTATAGGGTCAGAATCAGAGTCAGAGATATAAAGGTCATCCATCAGAGATGCGTCTCGCTTTAGTCCATGTCTAGGTGTAGAGGTACCAGAACCAGGGTCCACTGTATCATTTAATGCTGACTCAGATGTATTGTTTACTCGTACCGTACACCCTGAAACTGTCATTGATGAGAAGCTGGTAACAATCTCATCCACTATATCATGTCTAGTAGCAGGACCATATTCCTCATCTGGGATCGTGTGAGGAAGCTTTTGTTCTACATCCAGCAGACTCATTATATGTCCAGGTGTAGGGCTGCCAGACCTAGGGCCTGCGATGTCTACCGCCGACTGGGCTGTATGTCCAGGGGTGGGGACCCCTGTGTTGTCTATTGTTGTATGTACAGGTGTGGGGCCCCCTGTGTCGTCTACTGATACTGATGATAGGTCAGTGATAAACTCATCTACCACCTTAGACAAAGTGGGAGAACCACATTGGACATCTGGCACCGTGTGAGGAAGCTCTTGTTCTACATTCAGTAGACTCAATGTATGAAGGGAGCTGTCCATTAACATCCTACAATGATAGACCAGTGTATACCGTTAATCAATATTTATATGAATATACTGGTACTAAAATTTCATAATGTTTTTGGTGTAGATTGGTTTGTTTCCCAAATAATCATACGAGCCTACTCTATTATAATCTACAATAGACTTGATTACAAATCCTTGACAGATTCTTGTGGCCACATGCACAAGAGGAAATATCTTTTCATTCACGGCCTAATATTTAGTTTACATAATATCATAGATGCGGGATTCACCCATCTGCAGACATTGACTCTAACACTTGTATGTCGAACATATATTACTCAAGTGATACTTTACTCATCCAGTCCAGACTTGTATATGTATGCATTTATTCCCAGCATAAAGCAAAATGTACCCGCAAGGTTTTAATTCGAAAAGATAGATCTCTGGATACCATTACTTATACATGTACCAGGTGATTATATTTTGAATTATGCATATATGCATGATTCAAATTAAGTTCAGAGTTTGCATATTTATATTGTTAAAATGCTTTTATCTTTATAATGCAACAGCACAATAAAACATCTACCTTTGGAGAGTAAACAAATTGCTGTGTGTCCACTTCCCTGAATACATTCCATTCCCTTTGAGCAAGGAGCAGTGCTCTGTGATCTCAACCACTCCCTTTGGAAGCAGAATCGACATTTTGGCAGGATGGAAAGTATCAATGAGGTGGTGAATCACTTGGGGATATTCCTCAAGTGCTGGTTTCAGTCCACTGTCATTAGCATAACCGTTCAGTGAATATGCTATG
The DNA here is from genome assembly GCA_947462335.1 of Harmothoe impar. Classification (NCBI taxonomy): domain Eukaryota; kingdom Metazoa; phylum Annelida; class Polychaeta; order Phyllodocida; family Polynoidae; genus Harmothoe; species Harmothoe impar. Next base: position 15,378,886 of record OX381710.1, on the reverse strand, counting down.
ACTACTCTAAAATCCTCCAAGCATGTTATGTCGATATGAGACTTCTGAAGCGCCAGGAAGTCTACTAGTTGACCAGCAACGACTTCAACACTGTCATGGTTGATTGGCAGAATGGTGACGTGCCGGGATGAGGCAGGCGTGGTGATAACCTTTACATTGTTCCCTCTGTTGATTGAGAAAAAAAAGTGACTTTGGCATTTAAAGGAGTTCGATGGGCTTGCCCACGGACACGGCCGCGCAGCCTGTAGGTATACAGGGGAGCAAACACTGGCCATCTGTGCCTACAACAGGCACGCAGACAGCTGCAATGACAGGGATGTAGTGACTCAAAATGAGAAGTGCTCACCCAGAATGGTAATATGTAAATTAGGAACATGTCAGTATATATATATAGTTGAATCAGTGCATTTTATACATTATGAACCTCAAAAAAAAGTTAGGTTATTCTTTTCCAGAGAAGGAGTTTTTATTTAACTCAACCCCTTAAACTTACCCTTTCTCAGAATATTCTCTACTTTGGGTAACAATTCTTTTTTATGGGAAAATTAATGCAGCTACATGTTATATCTATTTTTGCATGTTGTGCCCAACTGTATAGTTATCCCAGATTTCTAATATAGAGAGGCTCTATTGGTAGGATCTTCTTTATTTTGGATGAGATCTAAAAGAAGTATGATTTCCACGGTTATTGTTGGTCTTTAAGGTTAAAAATAATTACAATATCCCATAAATATCATCCTATCTATATTTTTTTTCATGAAAGTACTTATATATAATATGTGATTTGAATGAAAAAATATCAAGAGACAAATGCTCATTGATACCCTCTCTGCTGTATTTCATAGTAGGGGGGTGGGGGCCATATCCTACAAAGCCGCAGGCATCTCACAATGATTAAGATCAGTTGGCTATGGTCACTAAATACAAACCTGACAAAACGAATACCGAAGTTGTTCTGTTTCCATTTGCCATAGTAGAATAGTCTATCGTCCACCACCAGGTGCACATCGGGCTCTATGCAACTCACAGGTTTGATGAGATTTACATGTAACCTGACCGGACGGAATGTCTTCAGTAGATGCTGACACGCCCCCTGCCATCCTGTTGTTGCTTCATGTTCCTCTGGTACACCAGGCAGTAGCAGGTTCAGCCAAACAATTAGAGGGTCTAGGTCAGCCCTCTGCAAGTGTTCTTGGCTAACCACCCAACAGTCATGGAGACAACTAGCAATGATAAGCCCGGATTTCTCTTTGAGATCCCTGATGCCTACACACCGACTCGTATTTGGAACCATTACGCTGATATGGATATATTGCCTGTTGGAACAAGGGGGGGGGGGTAAAAACAACCCAGAGCATAAGTACATGATAATCATAGCTGATAGGGAAATGAGTTATATGTTACCATAATTGACAACAGGAAGGAAAGGCACTCAGTTTAACAAATGTATTTCTCAAATAGGACTCTATCCTTTCACATCTATTTGAGGCTATATACAGTTGTGAGCGACGTGACAAGTTCATGAAATATTCAGCACAAATAATCGATATTTATAGCATAGAGATGTAAGTGATTAATTCAACTGTGGTCATTCTATATACTTTGATTATGGGAGGAAAGGTTACCGTCTGAACCGAATACCATAGATGTTCTGTTGCCATATGTCGTAGTAGGAATGTAGATCTCCATCTCTCACCACCATATACAGCTGGGTTTCGCAGAATGAAAGAGATTTGAGGCAATTCACATTTAATGCACGTGGATTAAATCTCTTCAGCAACTGTTGCCATACTTCCGACCATGTTCGTATTGTTTCTTCTTCACGTGTTTCCTCTGGTAATGAATTATCCAAATATACATCTAAAATGCGGACATTTTTTCTTTGCGGTAGGTATTCTTCATTAACCACCAAGCAGCCATGAAGCAGATTTGCGACCAGACTCGAATGAGCGTAACGATCTGCGAAAGCTCCATGCTTCGATGCACATGGGGTACCCAGGGTTAGATCTCCCAACCTATTGTGTCTGTATAAAGATTACATTTTTTATCATCAAAGCTATACGAACTCCAATTTTATACCTCATCAGGTGTAGACACTAAGCTTTTCAGTCATGGGTCACCCGTGCCCTTAGCTTCATAATCATTTTGCTTTTCGTAAAGAGAAAATCATAGCAATCCCCTAATACATCTCCAAACCTGACCAAAATGACCTGCTTCCAGTGAGTTCCTCTTTCTAATGACATATAGCATGACCATATTACTTTAACTATATTCTCCTGGAAATGTCTCTACCCACTTCTATGGGCCACTCTGGCCCACAGGAAGGTCATTACTGATCTCCACGTGGTAATAAATAGATTAGGCAGGCTTGGGCATGCATAAAGGTTTATTATGAGTAAAGTGCACACTTGTTTGTAGTAGTAACCATTGTAATAATAAATAGTGTATCTATACCGGTAAGAACATATAGAAACAGTTTAATTATAAGACAATTGATTGGTAATAACATGGCAACACGAAGTTGTGATGGATTCACCTGTCTAAAATGTAGATGTTTTGCTTCTGCCAGAACCCACGGAATACATGTCTGCTCTTACACACAAAGAGCTGTTGGGTTATGGATGATGCCATTCTATCCATGTATATCTCCAATTTTCTAGGACAAAATATTGTGAGTAAGTAGGAAATAATTTCCTGCCACCTGTCGGCAGGCAACTCTCCTGCTGAAGGTGAATATTCCTCGGTAAGGGAATAGGCAGATTGGACTCGCACCACCCTTAATGGAGCATCTTTTATGTCCTGTGGTTGTAAGGTCAGGCAGTCTGAGAGCCTTTTTATTACCACTGATACACATCCATTTGGTCCATACCCTATGGTAATACATTCCGACGTATATGGCAAGCTCACCATCGTTGATGCATGTCTGAAAACAGAAATGACAGAAATGAATGAATGATGTAAAAAATGAAACGGGACAGAATCGCAGTGTTCTACTTTGGTTTATAATAGTTTCACCCAGAAAGCACCTTCACTATAACTTCCATGTTTTGGTGTTGTATTGAATATCTCTAAGGGCAATATACACTATATCTGTGCTCACCGTTTGTATTCAGAAAGTAACGCTTTAATAATTATGTTAATTTTGGAAAAGGTTCTCAGAAGCTTTGATAACACTGTTGTGATGCTTGCAACACATGTATGCTCGTCTGCTAAGACATTGCATACTTTCAATGCATCAATTCTAACAATTATCTATATGATCAGAAACCATCAAGACAAAACTGAAACATACATTTTGATAAAGCAGTTTTTTCCTGTGTTTTCATCAATCATATCATAACCCGTTCCTTCCCTAAATTCCTGCCTTTCCCTCCAATCAGTGAAGATATATGGCAGTGAACGACCTTTTATAATGAGATAATTTGGGACATTCCACTTCACTAGAATGGTTTCAATAGCCTTTCTCCACTGTCTTTGTGTCTCTCTTTCCTGAAGCTCAGAGGACACGTGCAGTTCTATCGTTTTAATGAAGGTGTCATTGCCATCAACATGTTGAACATCTTCAATCTTTTCAACATATACAGTTGTCTGAGCACGGCTGATGCCATCATTGCAGGAATCATCAGTGGTATCCACATCACCCTCAGTCACAGTGATGACCGCAAACCTTGAAGTCCCTGAGACATGCTTCACAGTAGTTAGCACTTTCCTGTCGTCAGAAAAGAGTATTTAGTACTGCAGCACCAAGCGCCCATCATCTTGCCACCTTGCAGCGAAAAATGATAGCAGACACTCGGTATCGCTGAAAAGCTGTAATTGTGTAGATAACAATCCTGGTGAGTGTATAAAAAAAAAGTCGTACAAACTTGGCAAATGAGCATTGAAAATAAAAAGTTGGAAAATAGCTTTTAATTATGAAAAATCATACAAATGATACTTATAAGCATTTTAAATTTCTGAATCATACCCATCTAAATCCAAGACATAGAATCATGGAAGTTGTAGGTCATAGGTCCAAGGTCAAGATCAAATAACTGAGATTGGGATATAATATGTGATCACAACTTCCTCTAAATAAATTTTAACCGCTATTTTTCTTGTGCTATGCTATTTTGCAATCTATCAACCACAGTTAATGTTGTGACCTTCATTCCAGAGGTCAAGGTCATGACCTGGCAATAGTTGACATAATTATGCAGAGAGCTACACATGTCATTCTGACATAGGTTTGATAGACTGGATTAAATGTAAAAAAGATGCATCACACATATGAGAATTGGTTGAGTGAAGGTCAAGCAAGGTCACTCAGTTTTTACTATTACAACTACAAAGAATGATCCACTTGTCCTTTCTGGCATGTGTGTTCAAAGTTACTCATCTTCAGAGTTGACGGTTTCTGGTAGCATAGAGTATATGTTTCAATATGGGTCAATGGTGTTAACACTATTGCATCCACAGGCAAGCACACAGGGTTGTTTGTGTCCAATGCATACACATTAACCAGAGCACCCATCCAAGCATTCACAGATCAGGTCATTTAGAAGCTAAGGGGCACTGCATCCTTGTGATGCTATGCTTCGCTATGAGATGACTAGAATTTTGATCTCGTTGCCAACCGTGTTCCCTGGGATTGGGTAGTTCTTGGAGGCCAATGTCTGCTGTCTTCCAAATCATCAGCTGATATCCTGATTGTTGAATGTGCAGCAGAAAACTGTCTTCAGTTGGTGGAAGTTTTTTCCCCGGGACTTTTGACTTTTGAGATGAAGCCATGCTGCAGCGTATTCCGTTCAAGTTGTTCCCAAGATCCTAACTGCCATAAATACATACAACAAACTTTCTGTAGGCTAATTTTACCTGGCTTGAGAGGCCTTGGCCATATCCCAACAACTGCATTCCATCAAACACCTCGGCTTTTGCTGGTGCCCAGTCTGAAAACATATCCGATCAACCAAGATCTTTCTGTAGTGGTGCAGGAGCAGTACAAGGACGTCTGTGTCAGGGCTGCTGACAATTATGCTCTTGCATGTTGCTGAGGCATGCACAGCATGGCGGATAAGTCTCCCATCAGCCTCTTCTTGGTTTGACACCAACTCCTGACATTGTGTGTGCATCATTGATGTCACTTTACATGCTTTCATGCCATGTCCTCCACTTGTATATAATGCTTGATGTGGCCCTAGAAATTGGCCTGCATTCTTGATTATATGGTCAGTATACGAGCCAACCAGGGCAGTCTTGTATTCTGAGCGATTGAGAAACTGTACCCAGTCTTTTGGTATGGGGGCATCAGGTGAAACTACTTGGATGTTTCCTATTTTCCAATTGCTGCGTTTTTCACGGGTAGTGGACATGATGCCCTCTTCTACATAGCGATCAAATACGACATGCACTTGGATCAATGACTGACCACAGACCTTCTTGCTACTGCAGATGACGTATTCGAGGAATGTTTGGGCAAGATCACTGTAGGATGGGTTTTCAATGCTCATCTTTGTGCCTGGTAAGGCTCTAATACCCAGGTAACATAAGTACATTGGGCCATGATTGGGCCAATATACCACTTAAAATTGGGCCAATAATGGCATTTTGATATTAGCCCACCGCTGGTTTGACCGCTGGCCCAGTAATGGCCCATGCTCGGATAAAGTGATATTGATTTCATGTTGGCCCAATGTTGGGCCAACATCAAAATGCTTTTACATTATTCCAAGGTTAGAAATTAGAGATCGGACCAACCTTGTAAAACATATGTTGCCCCAACATATAATTTTCAATATAGGACCACTGCAACAATCACTGATATTGAACAATATTACTTTTATTTGTATAATTGAATGCGCAAGCATACTTAAGACATGACTCTCAAGAATCATCAGTTTAGAAAAAGCCATTTCTGTCTTTTTAATCCTTGATCTCTATCCCAAAATGGTTAGAAATAATACAAACTGTATTACTATCATTTAGGACTTATCTAACTCCATTACCTACACATGAGGTGTTTTCAAGTTACTTTTGACAAATTCCCATGGGTGTCATGCAGTAAATGGCACTTTTAGATATCAAATTTCATCCATGAACTTCCTCTGACCTTTAAACATGTAGAGAACACTGGGGATCACGTTTATAACCCAATATGATGGCAAAGTAGGAGCCATCCTGTAAGAAATTCTTCAGGCAACCTTGAATCCCCCTGGTGTAGATCACAGCCAATATTGGACAAGTGTAGATAGAGTTGATGTTGGTCCAACATCAGAAATAATATGATGGCCCTGAAGTGTCCCAGCATTGGGCTGACACTGGGTCAATATCAACGATATCAAGCGTGGGCCAGCTCTGGGCCAGCGGTCAACCCAGCGATGGCCCATTATCAGTATTGCCAGAGGTGGGCCATCATAGTAATTTGTATGTTGAACCAATGTATGCATTGCCTACAATGGGCCATGGTTGGTATAACGCTTGCGATGGAGTCGATCATTGCCGACATTGGCCCAATATACCCTTGCTACCTGGGTAACTGCATTTCCATCAATGACAATGCTGTCAATGTTATTGACAATTAAATATATGTGGATATTTCCTCCTTGTGGCAAAGGATATCACATCTACCTTCATTATCTCTAGATGTACATGCATCAAATAGTGCCTTTAAGTTAGTCAAATCTGGTGATTTTGCAGGCCTCCGTCGAGTGAATTTTTGAGAACAAAATATGCATTGATTGCCATTGAATCTAGTAATACGTATTCGTTTTGATAAGGGGGGCAGGGGTGAGCAGCTGGCTGCATGGGTACTCTTTTAGGTATAGTAGTGACCTGGGTTTCCCCCTGATAACAGGTTAAATTTTTTCCCCCTTGTTCTCAAGAGAGTTAAAAAATTGTGTGTGTGCAGGATATTTGAAGCAGGGGGGATCTTTTGCTGAAAGGGCAGTGATCACTATAAATAAGGGGGGGGGGGTGTTATAGACTTTGTCTACCCCCACCCCAAGGCACATATATTGGGGTGTCACAGGCTTCTTGAAGTATAGTAATGCAGGTTTTTGTTTTTTTTTGCTGAAAACAGGTTAAATTATTTGCACCCCCCATAGGGGTCAAAGATTTTTACCCCAGTCAAGGGGTTGAAATGGCCCCCCCCCCAAAAAAAAAAACTCACCAACACACCAATGTGCCTCTACATGGGTACCCAGTATTTTGACCATGTCGCCGTGTCGATCTTTAGCAGGAGAGCTGTGTCGTCGTGTCGATTTTTATACTTTTAGAATAAACTAGGCCCTGATAACAATGTCTGTGTCAGTCGATTTTCAAAACCCCCGTGTCGCACGTGTCTCTTTTTAACCCCCCCGTGTTGCTGTGTTGCACATGTCTATTTTTACCCATATAGAGGCACACCAATGCGCCCCCCCCCCTTATCCACCAATGTGCCTCTACATGGGTAAAAATCGACATGGGTGACAAGGCCCCTTTAAAGATTGACACAGGCGACACGGCCCCTTTAAAAATCGACGGACATGGACACATGATGTAGAAAGTATACTAATGTATACTAATTTAACCAAAGAATTTTATAAATGATGGATGCAATATTGTGATAAAAATCACATCTCAACACCCTATTTGTGACCTTTGACCTTTGACCTACATTTTTGGAAATTTGATGAATGATGTGATACGATACTCTGGTATGGTAAACCTAAACAGTCATGCAATTTAGGTTTAGATAAAAAGCTTTTTTCTTGTTTTCCTCATTTAAACCTCATTTTTACCTTTTTATTTTCAATAGTGAACTGCCAAGTTCATACAACTTTTTTTTTACACTAACCAGGGTTGTTATCTACACAATCACAGCTTTCCAGTGATGCCTATATAGCTAGTGTCTGCTATCATTTTTCGGCACAAAGTGGCCGCAGAAATAATAACCCTACCAGCCCAATGCTGCCGCACTAATTGTAGCATTCATTTCATCTTGCCTTGTCTGCCGTTCCTCTTGGACGGCACCCATAGAAATGATTAATCATAATTAATCATAATATAATGTGAAAAAGAAATTCCATTAATAGAATTATCTTATTATGAGTGGGTAGGTGGGAACTTTTGAAGGTAGAAATGGATGGCTTGAAGGCCGTTGATTAAATGGGGTTGAGAGTGTAGAATGGGGTTTTGTGTAAGGTGGGAGGTGAGAGGTAAGAGGGTAAGAACGGAGAGAGGGTGTCGGATTTGGACACCAGTGGTTAGCAATGACCCTTCACCCCCCCCCCCCCCCCTGCAGGGGCAATGAAAGAACAATTTACATACAAATCAAAGTAAAGTGGCCTCAGCCCTTTAATCACCTAAAACTTAATTGGAACCTTTTTGTGCAATATGTTATTTTGCATATCTTTTTCTAATGTGATCAAATATGCTCTCTCAAACGAAATCATTATAATATGGTGGAAGAATACATGAAAATGTTCTATTTAGTGTTTATGATGCTGACAAAAACCTATATGTACAAACTGACTTATAGATTAAAATTATATAGCCTTTAGTTCCTAGTCATCTGTGTATTGTGCCTTATTTCCTTCTGATATTGTAATTACTGACATCGTTTTGGTATACTAGGACAATTTAGAACGATGCACTAATACTCATTTATAGATAACCCCATCCGTCCATTTGGCCTAATTGGTAGTTCGTGCTAATTAAAAGATGGACATTCTATTGTCTTCTCACAACTTATGTTGTGACATGTCTCATACATAGAAACTGCATTTTAGACTTTTCCCAGCAAGTGGACAAGGACAGAGGAAATCATACCATCTATAATCAAAACTAATGTCATCACCACAAAGGTCTTCATCTTCCTCATCAACAATAGTACAAACTCGTATCATATCACAATATGTGCATCTGATACTTGATCTCAGAGACAATGAGCAGATAAGTTGCTTACATGTATGCTGGGCTTTATCTTTGAATACAATTACACTGATAATAATGGCCCTGGAAATGTTAGTCACTACAGACTACACTTCTATAGTCACGTGAATGTAGCAAAAACTACTGTACCAAGTTAGTCACCTATGTCTATAGTAAGTTAGTCATATAGTTAACCTATCGTCATGCATTAAAAGAGCTGATTTGGGATATTATAGTCAAGTGACTATGAATTTAACACTTTCATGTTCTAAAGTAGTCACTCTGACTAATAGATATAGTCCATCATGAGATGGCAGGACGATAAGTCAGGACAAGTACCCTCCTGGCATCTACCCCCAAGTCATCTACACTAGGGCCTATTATCTACCCCCTAGGACATCTACCCCAGGCCAACTACCCCTACCTAGGACATCTACCCCCTGGGACTTTTACCCCATATGGGCATCTACCCATTGGAATTTTACCCCCTAGGACTTCTACCCCTAGGACATACCCTGACTTGGAACCTACCCCCAGACATCTACCCCCTGGACATCTACCCCCTGGGACATCTACCCCCTTTTCTCTAGGACTTCTACCCCTGGGAACATCAACCCCCCCACATACCCATATGGTTGAGTCATATCATCTGGAGGGGGTAGATTTCTCCAGGGACATCAGACATCTACCCCTGGACATCTACCCCCTGGGAATCTACCCCCTTGGACATCTAGACCTAGGATTTTATCCCCTTGGAAATCTTTTCCTAGGACTTTTGCCCCCTTAAGACTCTACCCCGTAGGACATCCACTCCCTTGGACACCTACCCCAGGACATCTACCCCCTGGACATCTATCCCCTTCGATGTCTACTACTTTTACCCTCTAGGACTTCTACCCCTGGGGACATCAACCTCCTCGACATGCCCATATGGTTGAGTCATATGTGGATGGGGTAGATTTCTCCAGTGGTAGAAGTCCTAGGGGGTAGATGTCCTAGGGGTAAATGTCCCAGGGGCTAAATGTCCAGGGGTAGATGTTCTGGGGTAGGTGTCCAAGAGGGTAGAAGTCCTACGGGGGTAGAAGTCCTGCGAATCAATGTCCAAGGGGATAAAAGTCTTAAGGGGTAGACTTCCAGGGATAGATGTCCAGGGGTAGATGCCAGTAGTATATATTGTATCGGAACGGGACCATGCTTAAGTACTGTTTATTACTCACTCGATATGCAGCCAATCAGAGGCCTCCATTTGGTCACGCGACCCGTTGCCATGGTAACGTGACCTACTAAGGACTCTCAGCCAATCAGAAGCCAGCATTCTGGGTGACCTACTGACCTACTTAGAAGCTCTCAGCCAATCAGAGGCCGGCATTTCTGGTAACCATGGTAACGTGACCTACTTACGTCACGTGACCTACTTAGGCTCAGCCGATCAGAAGCCAGCATTCTGGTAACTATGGTAACGTGACCTACTTAGGGTTTGTTTGTAAACAACACCACATGGCTCTCTTGTTTGTAAACAACACCACGTGACACGTGACGTGACGTGTTTTGTTTGTAAACAAAAAAAAAGTTATATAACTTATATATAGAAAATAAAACACAACAAGATAATTTCATTTTTTTCATGTTATGCTAAAATTATATTTTCAAAAAAAAGCACATCTGTTTACAGTGTCTATGTGTAAGTACGCGCATTCTCATTCAAACACTATAACACTATTATACTGTAGCAGCAGCAGGTAGGGCAGGAAGAAAAGCAAGAGCACCAGCAGAAGCGACGACACCATTTGCACCATCCGGCCATCGCGTTGGTAGCCCTACTACCCGTCGGGCATTCAACTGGAGGCTTAAGTGTGACAAATGACGATTCTTTGTCGACGCGACTACTAACATCAGCAGCATCAGCAGCATCAGCAGCATCAGCAGCAGCATCAGCAGCATCAGCAGCAGCGGCAGCAGCAGCGGCAGCAGCGGCAGCAGCAGCAGCGGCAGCAGCAGTAGCGTGAGCATTAGCAACAACAGCAGCAGCGGCAGTAGCAAGGGCAACAGAGCGTACACTAGCAGCAGCAGTCCTAACAACAGCAGCGACATCAGCGGCGACATCGGCAGCCGCCACAGCATCAGCAGCAGCAGCGTCGGCATCGGCGGCATTAGTAGCTGCATCGGCAGCAGCAACAGCAGCAGTCACAGCCGCAGCGGCAACAACAACAACGCCATCACAACCAGGGTCACTAACAGCCGCAGTAAATGTAGCAGTAGCACGATGAGCAGCACTAGCAGCAGCAGTAGCAGCGGCTACAGCAGCAGCTTCACATTCGCGCGCTGCTTCATCATACCACTTCATGTCACGGTCGTAACTTTCCATCATGGTGATCTGCAAATTGAGGCGTGGTGGTGGTAGTAGTAGTAGTAGTAGTATTAGTAGTAGTAGTAGTAGAGAGAATGATGATGATGATGAAGATGATGAAGACGGTTTCACTCCCCCTTATATACCCTTACTCCGCGGCGGTAGGGCGGCGACTCCCCCCTTTTTTTCAAGCCACCAGCCAGCTGCCCACTCACGGCAGGTCTTTAGATTAGCCTTAAGTCGCTTACTGCGCGCTCACCCCTCTAATCACATTTTCCAGCCGCCGGCCAGCTGACTGCTGACGACAGGAGAGGGTGATTTTTTTTCTTTAGATTTAAGTCGCTTACCACACGCGCATCCTCTAGTCACAGACAGAGTGACAGAAAGGGAGGGGGCCGCTTTGTTCACGCTACCTGTAGTTGTTTTCTATACACACTCTAAGCCCATGACCTCCTAATCCTTTATACAGGTAACACGCGTTCAACTAATTACACTATTGTATGACAGTCGGTACACGGATTAATTTTAAACCACCCTCCCATCTGGATCCATGACTGGTGGGTGGAAGGATCCAGCTGAAAAGCGTGATTAGGGCTTTTGTTTCTCTTATGATAGCAGCAGGTCAGCATGCGACAGCTGAAAATGTCAGACTAAGTCGAGCTCTCGTCGCTCCTATAAAAGACTGAGATGCATTCTCTTTCCACACACCCTTCTACCACCGCCACCGCCACCGCCATCACCGCCGTCACCGCCACCGCCGGCCAGCCGACCGCCGCCACCGCCTGCAGTCACCCGGCCGCCCCTACCGTCACCGCCATCACTACTACCGCTACACTTACACGCCAGCAGGAAATTTCGAGCTGAGTCTGCTTATTGCTTATTTTTTTCTTTGAGCTTTTTGTTTTAAAATTTTTATTTTCACTCAGTCTTTTTTTTTCGGAGGAAAGAAATATGGCGCCGCAGAGGGCGCGAGTTTTTAAAAGAAGGACACGCGAACAAAGTGCCCTCCTCAACTGCCCGGCTATTTTTTTATCTCAAAGGAGAGAGCGTCACGTAGTTGAGGTTCACGCTTCTCTTGAAGCGTTCCGAATTCTCGAGAAAAGCAAAGCCGAGAGCCGTCTTCTCAGAACAGTATTTACTCCACCATTGCATAATAGCCGCTCTCAGCGCCCCCACTCGTTGGGCGTTTCATGAAAAGAAAGAGCGCTGCTACTCCCCTCACCCTGCCTCCTCTTATAAAGTGAGAATAAGCGCTATGAAATGATTCGACAAGCCGATCGGTTTTTTGGGAGTGACTGCAGCTCCCACTCGGTGGGCGCGCGTTGTGGCCGACGTGAACACAGTCTCTAAACGTTTCGACGTCGTCACTTGTTATCCCGCATATTACAACGCAGCCGAATTGAAGAAGATAGGGACGCACTATTTTAAAGCATACGCTCCAATATGTATTTGTCACCGCCGCGCTCGCACTCCTTATTGCTTTTTCGAGACGATCGTGTCACAACACAGAAAAAGAAAAAAAAGCGGCAAAGCGACGAGCTTTGCCTAAATGATCAAAAAAAAAGGTTGATCTGCGCTTTTCTCTCCTCCTCCCCTCCTCCTCCTCCTCTTCTTTTTAAAAAAAAAAAAAATTTGTATCAGACTCCTCTGACTATATTTTATCGCAAAAATAAAAAGAAAAAAAAGACACTTCTGCCGCCGCTACTGTGACACCGTCCGGTATCAATAAAAAGGTCCGCTGACTTTTCTCCACAACCATTCACTACCGAACGTTCGAGTGAGAAACACAGCAGACAGTCAGACACACAACTACTCTCTGACGCGTGCTGAAAAAAACAAAAAATGTCGAGTAGTAAAAGCAAACTCTTCACAGAAATTCATTTCGACGCTCGACTACAAGGACCCTTTAGTTGTATCATTAGCGGTCCGTCGCGCTTGGTGGATCAATTTCTGAGCGACGTGAACAATTTGGTCACGCCGCCGGTGGAAAAGACTTTTTACCATTACGGCGAGTGGCAACCTCTGTTTGAAAAAATGCAAAATCAGTACGGTGTGGAATTCAGAGAAGGTCTTCCTAGCAAAGAGTCTATAGCGGGAGACGTGGAAGTAGCAGAAGACGCTTTACGACCACACACTCTACTGATATTGGACGATCTGATGAGCAGTTCCAATCAGCAAGTGGTAGCTGACATCTTTACTAAATACTCCCATCACTGGAACGTAAGCGTCATATATATCACTCAGAACCTATTCCAGAAATCACCCGACTTTCGAACTATGAGTCTGAACGCTCACTACATGATCGTTTTCAAGAACCCGCGCGACATGGGGCACATAGCTAGTCTGTCTCGCCAGGTGTTTCCCTCCAACGCGGCGGCCCTCTCTAGTATATTTACCCATGAACTCAAGCGGCCTCACTCATACCTCCTTCTGGACTTCAAGCAGTCAACACCTGACGATCTGAGAATACGCTCCTCTTTGACATCCATACACTCTCAGCTAGTATTCCTACCGCTAGACAAAAAAAAGAAGAAGAGAAAGTAGTAGCAAAATGGCTTCTCATCTACACGAAAGACACTTTGGCACTCTCAAGCACTTAGCTAAGTGCTCGCCAAAGGACTGCTCGCATTTAATAGACTCTGGAAGCGACGATCTGATCGCAGCGTTGAGTGAGATCTGTCACAATTTACTCGTAGGGAACATCCCGCTCAGCGACAAACAACTGGACAAGCTTCGAGAATCGGCTGACGTGTTGAGGGAGGTCGGCAAAAAATCTACTCCCATAAAAAAAAAGAGACGCATCTTGGTACAAGAGGGAGGTTTCCTCATTCCGGCTCTCATAGGGATGGCCTTACCGCTTATAAAGAGCATTCTCCGTATATGAGACACCTCATTCGACACCTACTCGCCGACACTACCACCACTACCACCACCGCCAGCGCCATCGCCACCGTCGCCCCTATGACAGACTCAGAGCAGCAACAACACTACAAACGCTTAGCGCTCGTGGATCCTGAGACGCTCTACAAATCATCACGAGCAGGTCTACTTCATCATGTGCCCACTGCTGCTAGTAGTAGCGCTGCTACTACTGCAGTCGCTGCTGCTAGTACTTCTACTGCTCCAAACCTTCCTCCTCTTCCTGATGAGCGTAGTGAAAAGAACGAGAGTTCCACCCCTGCCACCGCCGCCCGCCTACCTACCGATATGGCCTATTACCACAAGCAGGCAGAACAATCCCTTCATCCCAACGCGGCATTGCACCAGGTGCTACAGTTTATCTACAGGGACTTGGACTTAGTGTTGAACGATCCCACTTTGGAATCGCGCGAGAAAATGTTGAAATACCGAAGGTTGTTGAAAAGATTTTTTCTCGCGAATCCCAACAACAGCAACATCTCTTCATCCTACACTTCTTCGCCACCGGCTCACCTCCGTCAGTCTGCTGAAGAAGCCAGCGCGTCCCTACTTGAGCGGTTGGTGAACCAAGTTCCCAAGAGGAATCGCATCCGGACTGCTGCGCTGTACAAGAAATTGGAGAAATCCGGTCTGGTCAAGTCGAACGAGGACGGTGCGGTGCGCGAGATGTCGGGTCGGAGAATACAATCTGAGCGTCACATCAACATAGTGGAATTACTGAGCGACGCCGCCAGGTTCAGGAAGACGGCGAACAGACCGGCGGGCTACTCTCCGTTCACAAAAGCGCTGCACGAAACAGATCCCACAGACTCCTTGATCGGAAACTATCTGTATAAAGCGAGCGGACCTGGCCGACCTTTGGACACACGGCTTACTGACAGAGGTCGGAAACGACCGAGCTCCGACTCGGAAGAAGAAGAAGAAGCAGCAGGCTCTTCTTTCCAGGTGGACGATCAATCCTCTGACGACGACGAGGGCGGTGAACTTTTCCAAACTCCTAGTACAGTGAAACCGTCGTCATATAGCAGCGCGGCGAGTAAGAAAAGGAAAGGTCGCAACCGCCAAGCGCAGGCGTCATACACTCCCGCTCCTGGTGCTACTCCATCAGGCCGACGATGGGAAAACCGGTGAAGAGACTGACCAAGAAGGAAAAAGAAAAGAAGCGCGTAGTAGCTAAATATACCGACGTCAAAGTACCCTCCAGTTTCACTAGCGTGACTTAACTCCAGAAACATCATTTTCGCGACCTAAACCTGGCCGTCATCCGAGATGCTTTAGTGTCGCTGGACGCCTACACTAAACATAAACCCATTTGGAGAAAATTCGCAAGGAACAAGACTATAACCGGTGCAATCGATCAGCAGTGGCAGATAGATCTGATGGACATGCAGGCTTTGGCGTCTCACAACAACGGCTTCCGGTACGTGGTGACGGCGATCGATGTTTTCTCTAGGTATGCGTGGGCCGTTCCCACTAAATCCAAGAGTGGTGCTGCTGTTACCGAGGCCTTCCAAAAGATGACAGACACGGGCGAGAGACAACCGTGCACTGTTCAGACAGACAAGGGGAAAGAGTTTGTGAACAAGATCTTTCAAGATCACTTGAAGAGCGAGGGCATAGAGTTTTTCACTGGCGAGAACGACGACATCAAAGCTAGTCTGGTGGAGCGCTTGAACCGCAGTCTGAAGGAGAAGCTGTGGCGTTATTTCACACACAAGCGCACGTATCGCTACGTAGACGTACTGCACCATGTAGTGTCTTCTTACAATCGCACTCACCACAAGACGTTGAAAATGGCGCCGGCTCAAGTCAGCTCGGAAAACAGCGAAACAGTTTTCTACCGACAAGATCTCCCAACTAACAACAAATCGACGAAATATGGAAAAAGAAGAAAAAAACAAAGACGTCTGCCGTCGACGTCATCTCTCCGGGTGACAGAGTGAGGATGTTGAGAACTAAAGGCACCTTTGACAAAGGGTACGAGGGAAACTGGCGCGAGGAAGTGGTCGACGTTGCTAAAACGTTGGGAAGCAGAGGGTTCGAGCTAAAAGACGACGTCGGCGAGGAGATAAAAGGCGTCTTCTACCCGGTGGAGGTTCAGAAGGTGTACAAGAGTCGTTACGACAACAACTACCTGATAGACGAGGTGTTGCGCCACAAGACCGTCGACGGTAAAGAGCTAGCTTTCGTACGTTGGTTAGGTTACGACGACAAGTTCAACGAGTGGATCCCCGTCAAAAAAATAACGGTGAAAAAAATGAACATCACCCTACCTAGCAACAGCTCTATGGAGTATTATCCTGACAACAGCTTGACGTCTTTCCGAACTCACTTCGACTCGCCGCTCCTTCTGCCCGAAGCGTACGAAGCGGCTCTGACTGAGATCATCCTCCCTACAGAATGGAGTAACGTGCACGACGACGACTTGATCATCGTTGTTCCTCTGCGCACGAAGGGTTCACTAGCTGAGGCGATGCATGTTTTAAAAGGCGCTAAATTCCTCGAAAGAAGAAAAAAAACGGACGTAGACTGGAGGGGGATGAAAGTCGCGATCGGTGTGAACAAGGTCGAGCTAATCCTCGGCGAAAAATACCCGCTGAGTGTGAAGGAAGCGAGCTATGTAACGGTGGAAGAGATGTCAGACACGTCGGAAGAGCAGCGATTGAAACCGGAAACAAAAAGGTTCAAGAGAGAGGTCGACTTGAGACAGACGAACGCCGTATACAAGCAGTTCTTGTCCCCGGCTGTGAAGAAGCAGGCGATCAGCGATCAAGCAAAACAGATGATCGAAAAGATGGAGAAAGACATGGAAGTGCGCACTTTGATGCCAAACATATTCGAGATACCTCCTATTTTCACTGGAAGCAACTACACCCTAGTCGAGCGCTTGAGTGAGACGTTGCGAGATAACAGACTAGGGGGCTCCAGCTTCCTGCTCAAACGGATGGGGATCTTATCGTACGACTCCAAGACGAAACGCGTCACCATCAAACCGCCGAGACACTGTGCTATCCTGCTGACTCAGCATCTCGCATCTGTTCTAGGCTTCGGAGAGAAGACGTGTTTCGCGTCGCCGACTACCGGCGCCTACTCGATGGATGTTTTCGGGGACGTGCACTCTGTTTACATATACACCGACATGATCCAGGAGAGACGTGTGGGCGACATGCAAGTGCCGCTGTTACGCTGCGTCGCGGTGGACAGAGGCGGAAGGCGTCGAGGTGGCGTGCAAGCTATCAGTTTTCACCATTTGGATTATTTCCCCTTGAAATCCAAGAGGTTGACCGAGGTCGGCATCTATTTAAGAGACCGATCCGGCCATTCCATCCCATTCAGTAGAGGCGAGGTGACCGTGACGCTTCATCTGAGACCTATTGAGCGTTAAAACAAAGAAAAAATGATGCGTGAACGCGTTCCGTACTTTCCACCCAAGCGCACCGTCGGCAGAGGGTACAGCGATTACTACAACGCGCAGCTGGGCAACGGCATCAACGTGTACAGCGGGCGCTCTTTCCAGAGCGGAACATCCCGCTCAGAGACAAACAACTGGACAAGCTTCGAGAATCGGCTGACGTGTTGAGGGAGGTCGGCAAAAAATCTACTCCCATCAAAAAAAAGAGACGCATCTTGGTACAAGAGGGAGGTTTCCTCATTCCGGCTCTCATAGGGATGGCCTTACCGCTTATAAAGAGCATTCTCCGTATATGAGACACCTCATTCGACACCTACTCGCCGACACTACCACCACTACCACCACCGCCAGCGCCATCGCCACCGTCGCCCCTATGACAGACTCAGAGCAGCAACAACACTACAAACGCTTAGCGCTCGTGGATCCTGAGACGCTCTACAAATCATCACGAGCAGGTCTACTTCATCATGTGCCCACTGCTGCTAGTAGTAGCGCTGCTACTACTGCAGTCGCTGCTGCTAGTACTTCTACTGCTCCAAACCTTCCTCCTCTTCCTGATGAGCGTAGTGAAAAGAACGAGAGTTCCACCCCTGCCACCGCCGCCCGCCTACCTACCGATATGGCCTATTACCACAAGCAGGCAGAACAATCCCTTCATCCCAACGCGGCATTGCACCAGGTGCTACAGTTTATCTACAGGGACTTGGACTTAGTGTTGAACGATCCCACTTTGGAATCGCGCGAGAAAATGTTGAAATACCGAAGGTTGTTGAAAAGATTTTTTCTCGCGAATCCCAACAACAGCAACATCTCTTCATCCTACACTTCTTCGCCACCGGCTCACCTCCGTCAGTCTGCTGAAGAAGCCAGCGCGTCCCTACTTGAGCGGTTGGTGAACCAAGTTCCCAAGAGGAATCGCATCCGGACTGCTGCGCTGTACAAGAAATTGGAGAAATCCGGTCTGGTCAAGTCGAACGAGGACGATGCGGTGCGCGAGATGTCGGGTCGGAGAATACAATCTGAGCGTCACATCAACATAGTGGAATTACTGAGCGACGCCGCCAGGTTCAGGAAGACGGCGAACAGACCGGCGGGCTACTCTCCGTTCACAAAAGCGCTGCACGAAACAGATCCCACAGACTCCTTGATCGGAAACTATCTGTATAAAGCGAGCGGACCTGGCCGACCTTTGGACACACGGCTTACTGACAGAGGTCGGAAACGACCGAGCTCCGACTCGGAAGAAGAAGAAGAAGCAGCAGGCTCTTCTTTCCAGGTGGACGATCAATCCTCTGACGACGACGAGGGCGGTGAACTTTTCCAAACTCCTAGTACAGTGAAACCATCGTCATATAGCAGCGCGGCGATTAAGAAAAGGAAAGGTCGCAACCGCCAAGCGCAGGCGTCGTACACTCCCGCTCCTGGTGCTACTCCATCAGGCCGACGATGGGAAAACCGGTGAAGAGACTGACCAAGAAGGAAAAAGAAAAGAAGCGCGTAGTAGCTAAATATACCGACGTCAAAGCACCCTCCAGTTTCACTAGCGTGACTTAACTCCAGAAACATCATTTTCGCGACCTAAACCTGGCCGTCATCCGAGATGCTTTAGTGTCGCTGGACGCCTACACTAAACATAAACCCATTTGGAGAAAATTCGCAAGGAACAAGACTATAACCGGTGCAATCGATCAGCAGTGGCAGATAGATCTGATGGACATGCAGGCTTTGGCGTCTCACAACAACGGCTTCCGGTACGTGGTGACGGCGATCGATGTTTTCTCTAGGTATGCGTGGGCCGTTCCCACTAAATCCAAGAGTGGTGCTGCTGTTACCGAGGCCTTCCAAAAGATGACAGACACGGGCGAGAGACAACCGTGCACTGTTCAGACAGACAAGGGGAAAGAGTTTGTGAACAAGATCTTTCAAGATCACTTGAAGAGCGAGGGCATAGAGTTTTTCACTGGCGAGAACGACGACATCAAAGCTAGTCTGGTGGAGCGCTTGAACCGCAGTCTGAAGGAGAAGCTGTGGCGTTATTTCACACACAAGCGCACGTATCGCTACGTAGACGTACTGCACCATGTAGTGTCTTCTTACAATCGCACTCACCACAAGACGTTGAAAATGGCGCCGGCTCAAGTCAGCTCGGAAAACAGCGAAACAGTTTTCTACCGACAAGATCTCCCAACTAACAACAAATCGACGAAATATGGAAAAAGAAGAAAAAAACAAAGACGTCTGCCGTCGACGTCATCTCTCCGGGTGACAGAGTGAGGATGTTGAGAACTAAAGGCACCTTTGACAAAGGGTACGAGGGAAACTGGCGCGAGGAAGTGGTCGACGTTGCTAAAACGTTGGGAAGCAGAGGGTTCGAGCTAAAAGACGACGTCGGCGAGGAGATAAAAGGCGTCTTCTACCCGGTGGAGGTTCAGAAGGTGTACAAGAGTCGTTACGACAACAACTACCTGATAGACGAGGTGTTGCGCCACAAGACCGTCGACGGTAAAGAGCTAGCTTTCGTACGTTGGTTAGGTTACGACGACAAGTTCAACGAGTGGATCCCCGTCAAAAAAATAACGGTGAAAAAAATGAACATCACCCTACCTAGCAACAGCTCTATGGAGTATTATCCTGACAACAGCTTGACGTCTTTCCGAACTCACTTCGACTCGCCGCTCCTTCTGCCCGAAGCGTACGAAGCGGCTCTGACTGAGATCATCCTCCCTACAGAATGGAGTAACGTGCACGACGACGACTTGATCATCGTTGTTCCTCTGCGCACGAAGGGTTCACTAGCTGAGGCGATGCATGTTTTAAAAGGCGCTAAATTCCTCGAAAGAAGAAAAAAAACGGACGTAGACTGGAGGGGGATGAAAGTCGCGATCGGTGTGAACAAGGTCGAGCTAATCCTCGGCGAAAAATACCCGCTGAGTGTGAAGGAAGCGAGCTATGTAACGGTGGAAGAGATGTCAGACACGTCGGAAGAGCAGCGATTGAAACCGGAAACAAAAAGGTTCAAGAGAGAGGTCGACTTGAGACAGACGAACGCCGTATACAAGCAGTTCTTGTCCCCGGCTGTGAAGAAGCAGGCGATCAGCGATCAAGCAAAACAGATGATCGAAAAGATGGAGAAAGACATGGAAGTGCGCACTTTGACGCCAAACATATTCGAGATACCTCCTATTTTCACTGGAAGCAACTACACCCTAGTCGAGCGCTTGAGTGAGACGTTGCGAGATAACAGACTAGGGGGCTCCAGCTTCCTGCTCAAACGGATGGGGATCTTATCGTACGACTCCAAGACGAAACGCGTCACCATCAAACCGCCGAGACACTGTGCTATCCTGCTGACTCAGCATCTCGCATCTGTTCTAGGCTTCGGAGAGAAGACGTGTTTCGCGTCGCCGACTACCGGCGCCTACTCGATGGATGTTTTCGGGGACGTGCACTCTGTGTACATATACACCGACATGATCCAGGAGAGACGTGTGGGCGACATGCAAGTGCCGCTGTTACGCTGCGTCGCGGTGGACAGAGGCGGAAGGCGTCGAGGTGGCGTGCAAGCTATCAGTTTTCACCATTTGGATTATTTCCCCTTGAAATCCAAGAGGTTGACCGAGGTCGGCATCTATTTAAGAGACCGATCCGGCCATTCCATCCCATTCAGTAGAGGCGAGGTGACCGTGACGCTTCATCTGAGACCTATTGAGCGTTAAAACAAAGAAAAAATGATGCGTGAACGCGTTCCGTACTTTCCACCCAAGCGCACCGTCGGCAGAGGGTACAGCGATTACTACAACGCGCAGCTGGGCAACGGCATCAACAGCGGGCAGTGTACAGTGTACAGCGGGCGCTCTTTCCAGAGCGGGCACGGTTTGGGCGGCGCTCTGTTAGGTCTGATGCGCTCGGCTACCCCGCTATTGAAGACAGTGGGAAAAACGCTGCTCTGCGCCGGTGTGGGTGTAGCTAAAGATGTGCTGGCGGGTCAGACTTTAAAGAGCAGCGTGAAAGACCGAGGCGCAGGCGCTCTGAAGAGTCTGGCGAGTACGGCGTTCTCAGGAGGAAAGAAAACTGGCGCGTCTAAGAAAGGGTCGAAACGTCGCCGGCCTTCTCCTCAGACGGGCGGTGGCTCTTGCAAGAGACGTAGAGGAGATGTATTCGACCGGTAAGCGCCTAGGCGCTTAGGTATAAATAAAAAGACCTGGAGGTGGCCGGCGTCAGTCTGTCGTCAGCGTGAAGAGAGAACACAATGGCTTACGTACACGAGAGCAGTAACGAGTGCGCGCTCTCTGAGCTCGACCTGCACAACGTAGCGCCAACTCAGACTACTATCCTAAACTCGTCTTTCCTCGGGATAGAAACAAAAAACTCTTTAGAGGATGGAGGTAACACAAATTTAACCATCAACAAGTCGCAAGAGTACACAGACCTGAACGAGAATTACCTTCATCTGGAATGTCAAGTGCTGAAAGCGAACGGAGCGGCGCTAGAGGACACTGTCGCGGTAGCTCCGATGAACAACTTGGCTCACTCGCTCTTCAAAGACGTCCAAGTCTCCATCGGCGGTTTCAAAGTGTCTGGCAACACCGAGACCTACCCTTACCGAGCTTACTTGGAAGGGTTACTCAACTACAACAAAGACGTGAAGCGCGGCGTCATGAGCGCCCAGGGGTGGCATGAAGATACGCCTGGTCAGTTTGACACGTTGACTAACGCGAATGCGGGGTACGTTGCGCGCAGGAAGCTAATCTCCAACCAGCGCTTTTCACTGATGGCCCGACTGCACTTTGACCTGGCTCATCAACCGAAGCTCATCGTTGAAATCAATCTCACTCTGAAACAGGCAGCGCCCTCTTTCTATCTGATGTGCGCCCCTGACGCAGGCTACAAATTGAAGATCTACAAAGCAAAGCTCTACGTGCGACGCGTGTTGGTGGCGGACGCTGTAGCGGAAACGCACGAAAGAGCAGTGATAGAACACGGCCCCTTCGACTACCCGGTGAACAGAGTGGAGGTGACGACGTATGCCATCCTTCAAGGTAACAGAAATCACACCGACACGCACTCCAACACAGGCCAGCTTCCCAAGTCGATGATGATTTGCTTCCTGGACCACGACGCCTTCAACGGTAGCTACAACAAGAACCCGTTCGAGATGAAGCATTACGACATCAGCTCGCTTCAAGTGGTAGTGAACGATCAGAAGGTGCCGAACGACGCTTACGTGCCCGACTTTAAAACCAAAGCGGCCGTGAGAGAGTACTTGGCGCTACACATGGAAACGGGGATGTACGAGGGCGCGCGCTCCTGTGGTATTTCATACGAGCAATTCCTGAACGGTTACACGGTGTTCCCCCTCGATTTAACCCCAGACAGATCGCACGACGGGTGTTGCGTGAACCTTATAAGAGCGGGTCAGCTGAGGGTGGAAGTCAGTTTCCGCTCGGCGCTACAAGCGACAACAACGGTGCTACTCTACTTAGTGTACGACAACGTCGTCGAGCTGACCAGAGATCGACATCCCATCACCGACTACCACATGAACTGAAGACAAGACAGCAGTACTTAGCGTATTCGTTTGAATACGCTTGAAATAAGTAGAGTGTTGAAGGAAAACGTTCACACAAAACATCGTTTCCTAGGTGTTTTCTCTTGTGACACTATTCCGAAGCACCCTATCAAAGACACTTGTTTCGTGAGCAACACAGATCCGCAACATTTACCAGGTCAGCATTGGGTAGCGTTTTACGTGTCGAGCACGGGTGAAGTGTACTACTTTGATTCCTTCGGCTTACCGCCGCTGAGTGCAGAGTTCTTGTCTTTCGTGGAACGCTCTGCTCCGTTCAAGTGGCAAAGAAACCGCGTTCAACTACAAGACACTTCTGCTGACACCTGTGGACCTCATTGCGTTCATTTCCTAATTGAAGCATGTCGAACAAGAAACCCCAAGAAGTGCGTCATGCGAATGAGCAAAATCCCAAAGCTGAGCGACCGGACAGTGAGTCAGAAGCTATCGATGATGATGTTGTGACAGAAAAAACGGGTTGTTGCGATGGCGGACGTTTCATGGAAGCAAAGATTCTCTGCCTTGCCGAAATAGTGTTGGATTTATCCAAAGTCGTACAATGTCTATTGGAGAGAGAACGTCAGAGGTGTGGTGCGAGTGACGGCGGCGTGAGACTTTGCGGCCTGTTCGGTTGCAAATCGAAGAAGCAAGCTAAAAAAGCATAAACTTATGTGTTTTTGATTGAAATGAAAATAAAGAATAAAATGAAAAAAAATGAAATTATCTTGTTGTGTTTTTATTTCTATATACAAGTTATATAACTTTTTTTTTTGTTTGTTTACAAACAGTCACGTGTCACGTGGTGTTGTTTACAAACAAGAGAGCCACGTGGTGTTGTTTACAAACAAAACCCTAAGTAGGTCACGTTACCATAGTTACCAGAATGCTGGCTTCTGATTGGCTGAGCCTAAGTAGGTCACGTGACGTAAGTAGGTCACGTTACCATGGTTACCAGAATGCCGGCCTCTGATTGGCTGAGAGCTTCTAAGTAGGTCAGTAGGTCACCCAGAATGCTGGCTTCTGATTGGCTGAGAGTCCTAAGTAGGTCACGTTACCATGGCAACGGGTCACGTGACCAAATGGAGGCCTCTGATTGGCTGCATATCGAGTGAGTAATAAACAGTACTTAAGCATAGTCCCGTTCCGATACAATATATACTACTGATGCCCAATGTCCCTTGAGAAATCTGCTCCCTCCACATGATATGGCTCAACCATATTGGCATGTGGATGGGGTAGAACTCCTAGCAGGTAAAGGAGGTAGATGTCCGCCGCCGCTTCCTCCTCCGTCCCCGCTGGCTGCTCAACGATTAAGTCCTATGTACACAGTAATATTGTCCTTCAGACAGTTCCTTTGTCCGGACAACCCTCCTTTCGCCGTTCGTCCGCCGTCGCTAGCCGCCTCCGACGTACCCCGTCCGGCCTCTCCTCCGGTCCTTCGTCTCCTCCGGCTCCCCGCCGGTCCCGTTGCCTCCAACCCTCGGTCCGTCGACGCCGCTCGGCCACTTCTGCAACCTCAACAGCACCCATTGTTACCGTTCGTGTAGTAAGGCAAAGGTTCCCCCCTTCTCTTCCTACTGCCATACTTCCACCAGGTCCACCAGTTTGTTATACTACCGAACCTCCCCGGTCCCTCCGGCAGATCCCGCTGTCCCTGCTGCAGCTCCCTCTTGATTTCTGGTTGTTGTCACAGTGTTTCCCGCCATAGATGACTCCCACCGGCCCGAGATCCGCCTCCCCCTTCCTCCTTACTCCCGCCCGTTCCCCGTACTGGTTTCCCCGGTACCGAGCCACAAGTTTCTGCTTACCGTCTGTTGACCTCCCCGGATGGTGTAGCGAGTCCGGGTGATTTGGACCACCTCCACCTGGTAGTGTGACCAGGGCCGTTGAGACCTGGCCCCCGCTGACGACCTCCAACTCCTCATCTGCCAGGGGCCCCGCCCGGAGCGCCGCTGCCAGTCCCGCCAAGCTCCTCGGCCCCTGGTACTGCTCGTCCCAGGGCATGAGTACCGCCGCCGTTCCTTCGTTCCCCAGCTGGGTCAGGGCTGAGTCCGCGCTCATCCGGGGAGCCGGGGTACTCGGCCCCGCCACCTCCTCCTGTCACCTCTCCCTTTCGCACTGACGTGCCCAGCGCTCCTCCATCATATCCCATGTATTTTGGGACAAGTGATTGCCTCTGGCTGATGGGGCGGGCCCAGGCTCCGTCTCCGCAGCCCGCTCCCTCGGCCTCCCCTCGTCCCTCGCTACCGGCGCCCCTCTGCCTGTGTAAGCTGTCCGCCCCGGGGGTGGTCGCTGTTCCCATAGCGCACTCTCTCTCCTCCGCCGCTCCATTTCGGTAGTTATCCAGCCAGGCCCTGCCTACCCTCATACCGCATCCAGTGGTCCCTCCTCCCCTGCCAGGCCACCCTCTACACCTGGAATTCCGGATCCTTCTCCAGCCGGTTTCTTCTTTCCTGCCTGTCTCTATTCCTCTCCTCTCTCGCTGCTTTTTCCTTAGCCTTCCGGCTGCTCCGCCGGTCCCGCTCCTCCCTCGTCCGTCTTACCGGTATCTGTCCCCGGTCCTCTCCCTCCCTTCCGCTGTCCTCTTCCTCTGACGGGGAGTCCTCCGACACCGTGGTCCACTGCTGCTCCGCCGATGGCCCCGGTGATGGCACCCACATCTTGGTTTTTCATTTTGGTGTTCTAGCCCGTTCATCTGGATAAGTCGAAGTGCAGTCGGTTCCTGAGGTTCCGCTCTTATACCCCCCTCTTCCTCTGCCGGAACCTTTTTCAGCGCGTCGTGATGCACTATCTTCGTGCTCCGGTCCCGTTTAATCTCGTATATCGCCGTCCCGATCCGGGATTTCACTACCCACGGGCCTGTCCACCAGCTTTGCAACTTCGGCGAGATCCCTTTCTTCTTCAATCGGTGGAAGTAATACACCGTGTCACCCACCTCTAGCGTGGTTTCCCCAGCCCTGGCGTCATAATTCCGGCGTTGTCTTTCCACCGCTTTCCCCAGCGTCTCCCTCGCATACTCGAATGCCTCCGCCATGCTTACCTGCAACTGAGCCATGTACTCCTCCTCGTCCACCGGCGGAGTTTGCAGGGGGTAGGAGAGCGCCAGTGGGGTGCATGATTTCCTCCCCAGCATCATCAGGTTTGGGGATCGGTTAGTGGTACGCCGCCATCGCAAACGGCAGCACCCGGTCCCAATTCCTTTGATCCTTTGCCACCATCGTTGCTAGCAGCATCTCGATGGTGCGATTCGCCCTCTTCACCATTTCGTCACTCTGGGGGCAGAAGGCACAGGTCCGGGTCTGCCGCACCTCCAGTAACTTCATTACTTCTCTGAACAACTCCGACTGGAAGTTCTTCCCCTGGTCCGTGTGGACCTCCGGCGGTCCCAACCTGCAGACGAATTCATCCACAAAGACCCGGGCTACCGTGCTGGCCAGCTGGTTGGGCTTGGGGTATGCCTCCGTCCATTTAGTGAAGTAGTCGGCCACCACGAGAATATCCCTGTTTCCCCCCTCCGACAGGGGTAACGGCCCCATTGTATCCATGGCTACCCTTTGCTTGGGCAACCCTGTGGCCACATGTCCCATCTCCGCCCTGTGTGGTGGCTTCGCCGACTTCCGCCGTATGCACGGCTCGCACCGAGCACACCATCCTGTCACGTCCCGGCGGAAGGAGGGCCAGTAGTACGCATCAGCCGGATTGTCTTGTTCTGTCCCGCCAATGGCGCTCCATGCACCTTGTGCAACGTCTACTGTCTGCGGACTACGGGTACTGCCCGCTGAAAGTAGTTCCTCCCTCCTGGTCCCGTCCACCACCGCCCCAACACGTCATTCACCATTGTTGGTCTGTCCATCTGCGCCGCCCAGGCCCTTACCTCGTAACCCTCACCATCCACCTCTCTCAACGGTGGGGGCCCACCGCCGGCGTACCATTCCCTGACCCTCTTCAGTACTGGGTCCCGTTCCTGCTCCTCCTTCCAGTTCACAGGTGCATCCCCCTCCTCCTCTCCGCCGGAGTCCCCCGCTCCTCCTTCTCCCGGGTCCCCCGCCGTCGCCTCCACCTCCGCCGTGCAGCTAGGTGCCCCGAGGGCTCCTCCGCCGGTGGCCCTTCCGCCGGTCGCTGTGCTTGGGCTCTAGTCACCACCCTACAGTGTTGAGGTTCCTCCCCCATCATACCACACTGGCGGCATGGCTGGCGTGACAGTCCGTCAGCGTTCCCGTGGTGCTTCCCGGGTCAGTGTTCAATCCGTAGATCGTATGTCCCTATTACCTGCAACCACCTGGCTACCTGCCCCTCCGACTCCTTGAACTCCATCAGCCATCGGAGAGACGCATGATCCGTCCTCACTTTGACCGGCCTTCCCATCAAGTAGTGCTTGAATTTCATTACGGCGAAGACAATTGCCAGCAGCTCCCTCCGGGTCACGCAGTAATTCCTCTCCAGTTTGGTCAGCGTCCGTCTCCCGTACGCCAAGACCCTCTCCTGCCCGCTTTGTACCTGGGCCAGCACCGCCCCCAGCCCCGTGTCACTTGCATCTGTATCCAGTATCAGTTTCCCCTCCACGTGCGAAAAAGCCAGTATGGGCGACTGCATCAGGCACTGCTTCAATCTTTCAAATGCCGCCCCGCACTCCGCCGTCCAGCCGAACGACCGCCCCTTCTCCGCCAACGTGGAGAGAGACTTTGCTATCGAGGAGAAGTCCTTCATGAATGACCGGTGATATCCCACCAGCCCCAAGAAGCTGCGGACCTCCGTCACCCCCCGGGCCACGGCTGCACCGCCTCTATCTTCTCCGGATAGGTGCCAATTCCCTCCTCGCTTACGGCGTGTCCCAGAAACAGGACCCGCCGGCCTGCCAGCTGACACTTGCTGGGCTTCACCTGCAGTCCTGCCCCTATTAGCCTATCTAGCACCTCAGCCAAGCGGTCTATGGTTCGTGAAAATACCACGATATCGTCCAGGTACACCAAGCAGGTTCGCCACTGCAGGCCTCTTACCACCACCTCCATGACCCTCTCAAACGTACCCGGCGCATTGCACAGTCCAAATGGCATTCATTTGAACTGATACAGTCCCCTATGCATGGTGAATGTCGTCTTCTCCTTCTCCTTCTCCTTTAAGTCCAGCTGCCAGTAGCCGCTGGCGAGATCCATCGACGAGAACCAAGCCGCCCCGCCATGGTATCCAGGCAGTCCTCCACTCTCGGCAGGGGGTAGGCATCCTTAACCGTCACCGCATTTAGCCTCCTATAATCCACACAGAACCGATTCTTCTCATCCTTCTTTCGTACCAGCACCACAGGCGATGCCCATGGGCTTTGAGAAGGCTCAATCACCCGCACTTCTAGCATCTTTTCCACCTCCTCCTCTATCATCTCCCGCCGGTGGGGCGGCGGCTGCTTTATCGGCCTTATCCCCCTTGTTTATCTCGTGTTGTGCTACCTGCGTATGACCCTTATCGGCCTTGTCCCTCTGGAACGCAGCTATCTTCGTCCTTAGCAAGTCCGCCAATGGCGCCCTCCTGTGATTCTCGGTGACCTCGATCAGTTGCTGCCTCACTGGGCCTCCGCTGCCCCCTCCGCTGCCCCCTCCGCCGGCCCCGTCTCCGGGTCCCAGCACCCTACACCATTCCCCGGGAGTCCTCCCTCCCTCTCCGTCTCCTGCCACCTCCTCCAGTGACGCTGTTTTGCTGTCCTCCAGGCAGACGACTCCTCGGCCCACCAAGAAATTGTTCCGCTGGTTATCCCCCCTCCATTCCTCCATCAGCCCCACCTGGCCCTCCGGCCACCTCCCCGTGACCGTACCTTCCACCATTGCCTCCTGACCGCCGCCGATTACTGTCGGCCGCGTGCAGACCACCCTGCAGCGGTCGTCCCTCTCCTCGGGACTGAGCGCTAATGTTGCCCTCCCCCAAAGGTCCATGGGTTGTCCATTGACGGCGAACACGTCCCCTCCGCCTGGCTCCAGAGGCCTCCCGACTCTCTTTTCCTGCCTCCTCTCTCCTTTCTCCCTTTCACCATGTCCTTCAGCCCTCTACCCCCGACCTGCACTGGGCTACCCATGTAGTTTCCCGCATTCGCCGGGATAGCGGCGGGCGTCCCTCCGCGCGGTACCGGCCCTGCCGGGGGTTGTGGTACCCCCTCCGGCGCATTATTCATCAATAGCGGGCACTCCCTCTTGAAGTGTCCCTCCTGCTGGCAATGGAAGCAGCCCGTTGGCCGCTTTCTCTGCACAGCCAGAGTCCCCGCTACTTCGCCAGCCCCTCCATTGCGGCCATCAATGTAGCCGCCATCTTGTCCATTTTATCGTTCTGCGCTTTCATCTGCTCCAATACCGTGCTTCTCCTCCGCGTCGCTCTCCAGGTACGCCTCTGCCCCGATGGCCATCATCACCGCCGCTTGCAGGTCCGCCAGTTCAGTCTGGTACACCCATTGCTTCAGGCGCCCGTCCCCCAACGCCTTCCTGACAGTCGCCCCTCCTGGCTGCCCCCTTTCAGCCCTCCGCCGGTCGATCTCCCCCGGGCGCCGCCTCCTCCCTTCTCTCCGCTGGTTGCCGGTCTCCGGATCCCTCCGTCCGCCGTCCTTCTACTTCCCGATCCCACTGGTTCTCCCGCTCCTCTTCACGGGCTTCCGCTCTCGTGTCTCTGCCTTCCGGGGTCTATTCTTGATCCCTCTTCCTCTCTCCAGGCCACAGCCCCTGCCGTGGTCCCACCTGCTTCGGCCGGCCCTCCTCCTGTCCGTCCATCGCCTCCCACAAGCCGAATCCTGGTGGCAGCGGCACCCTCGGAGTGTCCTCCTTAGGTTTCCGCGCCGCCGTGATCGTTCCGCTCTCCGGGTTGTCCTCAGCCTTGTTCCTTCCCCCCATTCTTGCCGCCTGACTGTCCAAGTCCCACCCGTTCGCCTCCTTCTCCGGTATCGCCGCCCTGTCCCTTGGCTTGACCGTTGATAGCATTTGGGGCCGCCCCCGTCGTTCGGAACGACACCTCCTTGTCCACCATTTGTACGCTGGATCCCTTTTCCAGTTCCTTGTATCCCTGTGCTTCCGCCATCTCTCTTCCTCGTGGGCTTGTTTAATGTGCTTACTCCTGTATTCTAAGAGTGAAACACCGCTGTCACCAATGTAGCGTCCGCCGTAATTAGGAAGGAGACAGAACTCGTTAAGTACAGTTGAACCGGAGATACTTTATTGCCCTGGCTCTCCTAGGCCACACCAGCTAAGTCTTGTTGGAGATCCTCTGTGCTTCAAGCGTCAAACCAGACTGACTGAACCCTCCGTCCCCCTTCCTTATATAGCTTGATGACGTTTCTCTGACGCCTGGGAAAAGCCTGAAACCGGGAGATTCCGGTAGACCTAGGGGAGACCGGGAGATTGCTCAAAAAGCAACCCAAAACCGGGAGTTTCCCGGGAGAGTAACAGTTGGCATGTATGCTACTTAAAATTTTTGCCCGTCCTTCAGGCCTGCGGGCGATAATAGGGGGAGCCCGTAAGGGCCGGTAAGTTGGCGATCACGTGACTTAGCCGCCCTATGCAGGGGGGGGGGGGGTTCTGGGGGTGGGTTAACTGTCCAATCCTGTCCAGAACAGTAGTACGCCTACAGTAAGCAGAGGATACGTATTAATCTAGGACCTAGGCCTACACTGATGATATTCTAGGACTGTCCCGGTGGTCTAACTGTAGGCCTAGGCCGCGAGGGGGGGTCAGTAAAAAAATGACCCTTCTCTCCGTAACTCTCAGACAGCTCCCGGCGCCCTACTGAGAGTTACAACCCGTAACTAGGCCTATGTGAGACGGAGATAATATACCGGTATGTAGGCCTGTTACTAGCCTATAGGCCTACTCCTGATCTCATTTTCTTCATGGGGGGTTTGGAGGAGGGGGCGGGGTGGATAGGCCTATGCCAATGGACTGCATATACATGTAGCCTTAATATATGCTATATCGTACAAGTTGAAGATGCATCAGGGTACCCCTACCACCCCCACCACCAAATATGGGTATGAAACCTATGCCCTAGCAGTTTTTGAAAGGAGAGTCACATTTCTTAATATATCGAGAGAGGTAAAAAAGAGATAAGACTATTATCAGTATTATTATAAGCAGCTGTAGGGGGGGAGGTGTAACAAATATTGACCTCTTTTTATAGGAAGGGGGATGTTTTTATCAAAGAAAATCAGCAAAGAAAAGCACACCTTTATATTATAGGCCTAGTATAGATGGAAGGTGTGTGCACACAAACGATTTGGGGGGGGGGGGTGCAGGGGTCTGCACATCCGGGAAAATTCACACCACCCCTTCCCCTGGAGACTGAGAGCCCTCTATCTGATTTATTGCACCCTGAAAAATACTTTTAACCATCATTCAGGCGCCGAAGGCGCTGGTGCTGGATTAAATCACATTTAAGCCTAAGTCTTTATGGAATAAATCATACCCAAATAATAGACACATGTATAGGAATAAAAGGCATAACTAATATTCTCCAGATAGATAAACCTTTTTCTAATGACCTACGCATGGTGCCAGACCTACGCACGGTGATGTGCTGTGTTATAATGTTCATATTTAAAGGTCAAATCCCACAACGCGAGAGAGGGGGGAAAAGTGTGGTTTATTAAGAAACCAGGGTCTCTTAGCCGATTTTGCAGGGGTATATCATCTAAGAGGGGCTAATATCAGCTAAGAGGGAGTCAATATTGGCAAGGGAAAGTTGTGTATTGCATAGTAGCTAACATTAAAACATTTTGATATTTTCTCCTGATTCTGGTGGAAAATGTTGCTTATTACAGTATGTGAGAGGTATGGTTTGTAAAAGGGTGCCACTCCAAAAATCTTGAGGCTTATCTAGAGGAAATAATCAAGACAAATCATGCAGTGAAGTGACTCCCCCCAACTAGAATCATGAAAAAGTCCAATACGCAACACTTTTCTTGTCTAAATCGACTATAGTGGGATTTGGAGGATCCTATGTATGCAGAAGAGGTGTTGTGATTTACCAAATCGGCAGCAGCTCCCTGCTGACAGATGACTAATTCGCAACACTTTCCCACCCATTTTTTGCGTTGTGGGATTTGGCTAATACTCAATATTTAATGAATTTATGATAATTGTAAATATTCTTAAATGTTCATTATAGGTCTGTAGTGGTATAAACTAGAAAAAGCTGAGGAATTTAGTATTTTTTCTGTCTTTTCCTAGACAGTTTAGGTGATGTACCTACGCACAATCACTATCTTATTCTTATGGCTCATAGATTAAAGAATATTAGCATAACCTTCTATATTTCTAGTATATATCATCATTAAAGTATCTGTAGTTTGGCATATAAACATGTGTTACTATTCTCTCTGGAATTTTCTTCAATTGCATAAATAGTCGACCTACGCACGGTGACCCACTATGGTTATGATGTCATAAAACAATAATATATGCCAATACCTGTGTGAATCTTCTGTTACGTTTATTAGAAACACCCTATCTATGAGGGGTATTACCTGTGAAAGTATGATATATTTCCTTGGATTTAACCCCTTTAGTATGTACCTACGCACGGTGATGCAAAAACCTACACCACATTATTCATTCTGTATATGTGACAACAGTCTTAGAGGGAAATTCTATAGCCCACTATAATCACCATGAGAAATCGTCTACAGTCCACTGATCCTATACATATACTAATCTCAACTTTTAAAGACATATTTCTTACATTCTGCATAATTATCTAAATGTTGATATTTCAATTTTTCTTAATTCAAATATGAATAAAATCGTGTAAAAAGCACACGTTTTCACATGTAGACAGTCTAATAATGTGCTGATGAGGTGACCAGAATAAGTTGGGATAGAAAGAAATAATAAGAGCAGTGAATGATATTGTGTCAATAATGATGTAAGCATGTTTATTGGTAAAGCATACGTGTGATTGTGATAAGAGCCATGAATAGCTGGGCCAGGTACATGAATGGGTTGTGGTGGGATGTAGAAGTGATACGCTACTATGTGTATATGTTTGGTATTTGAGTATATAGAAAATAGGTATATATCAGCAAAATATGAAATATAGAATACACATTAAATAAGGCATAGTAGGATGGGCCAGTGCATGGCTACTGTGGGGGCCCAGTCTGAGTTCATGTGAGAGACCAGGATCGGCGGAGGTGTGGATCGGATAACTGGCCACGGCGGGCCACCAAGAATAGGCCCATCCAGGGACGCTGTACAGGAGTAGGGATGCTATGCCTAATAAGCACCCTGAAAGGCCTGGCAACAGGCGTCCTGCGCACTGGTGAAGAATGACGTACCCCGCTGGGCGGAGTATGTATGCAAGTGCGCAGTATGTAGATAGCGAGAACGGTACAGACCACACTCATAGACACATGGGTACTTTCGCGTTGGAGCTGTAGAGCTTCGGGTGGTTGTGGATATCTATCTCTATGCACTGCGGCAGAGTCTGCAGTTGGAGATATTTATATATAATAACCACATTTCGACCTGGCTGTGCCGGACTGCTGTGCTTAGACAAGCTAAAGATCTAACAGCATAGCCTATGTGGATCTATCATCTACTGCACTGAGCAGTTGTGATGGGAACTTTGCAGAGTCGGTGTTATGGCTCAGTTAAGACACTATTGGAGTTGGACTACTTATACATAACTCAACGGACATAGTTACTCCGAACAACTATGCTGCTGTTAAGGCTGCAATCCACCTCGAACTTCGCACCTCATAGAACAGTACAACATGGACCATTTACAGTGACTTTGTTGGGGATATAGGCTAGAAAGGATCACCATAGGCCTTGTGTTCCCTGCAGACACTGTTTGTGCACAATCATGGATTAACTTGTGATCAGTACTGGGGTATGGACACTGGACAGTGTGTAACCTACGGTAGTATCCATCTTGACTTTTCTACATTACACTGGTGAACCTATAAACATTGATTTGATGAACTGAACTGAACATATGCAATTTCAATGCATCCTTTGAACTATATCTTGCCATATAATATTTGGTTTCTCACATAGCGTAACTGTGGGTATAATGAACTCTTGATCTCTTAATATTTCTTAATATTGTGATTCAGTGAAGCTAATTAATGCTGATACCGGTATTGCTTATGCTGGCACCGAGCCATTGTTACACTGTTAGGCTTGACCTATTGTGGGGTTTTGATCACCTTACCATGTGCATGCACACAATGATGTAGATGCCAAAACCTTGATTGTAACTCTTACTTTACTGATCAAATGATGTTTAGGTCCTCACCTGGCCAAGTCAGTTAAGATTCAATCTATAGCTTTAGCCAAACAAAGCATTCTGAACTTACCTGCCCGTTTATTCTAATACAATGACATTGATGCTATGTGACTGTATTGCTATCTTGAACTGACAGGGTGTATAGTGGACAGTATACAACTGACTAATGACTGAGACACGATTGACTGAACATGGTATATGCATTGTATGATTGATGTACACTGGCTCTTATCACATTGTTCGACTGAATTGGAGATACTGGTCAACTTCACTGCATGGGCTTATCACTGTTGTTTAATCAAGTGAAATAAAGGGCTGTCCAATATTGCTGACTTCTCACTGATCTGTTGGGACCTATCCTGAACTATGGGTCTCAAAGATCTGCCAAGCGAGGAGTTCTCTACCATCTCAGTTAGCCAAAGCATCCCCAACATTATTAATACACTGCAACTTCAATTATAATGACACATGGGCTCATATATCCAACAACTAATATATGGGAACAACAAACAACCCAAATACTAATAGTTCAATAATATAATTAGGTAGGTAAAAGTAGGTAGGTTGATGATGTCAATATCTATGCAAATATACCAAAGATAACTACCTTTAAAGACCCATTAAGAATATATATTGGATTCCGTGCTATTCCAGCCCTGTGATCCATTTTGGTGAGAATTGACCATAATTATGATGATTACCGCGAAGTGTCCGAGCACTGGACCTCTTACTCTGGTTCATACATTCTTTCCCAGCTTACAAAACGTTTTCCTAACGGTTGGAAAACGTTTGCTGGAGGTTTACAAACGTTTGCAAAAAACGTTCAGAAAACGTTAAAACGTTGACAGAAATTGTTAGAACGTTTTAAAACGTTTGGAAATGGTTTGGAAAGTAACATTTGTTTTAAAACGTTTTATAACGTTTTTGTAATGTTTGGAAATGGTTTGGAAAAAAGTTTGCAAAAGGTTTGTTAAAGGTTTGGATGCAAACTTTTGCAGATGACTTTGGATGACCATCTAAAGCCTGGCTGAGAACCGAACCCAGGATCTATAGATTGGGAGTCCTAGGCTCTCCTTCATGAGCTAACGAGGCTGATATAGTTTTAAAACCAACACAGCCGAAGGCTGGCCAGCAGGTCCACAGGGCCCATACAGACCGAACCTGTAACGAGGCTGATGGCTGAGGCTGAGGGACCTTATAAGCCGCAACCAGGGACGAACCTGCGTAGTCACTAGACGCCGCCCATTCTATGCGTAATCTTAAATCGCTACTTCTGGCGTAATCTTATTCCAGAAAAAGAAAAAAAAGAGAGAGAAAGAAGAAGGGGGTGCAGTGGTGCCATCTAGAGGATAGGTATCACCTGGAAACTTATTAAGATTACGCCAAAAGTGGCGAAAACTTACTTAACATTACGCCAGAATTGGCGATTTTAAGATTACGCACATAATGGGCGGCGTCTAGTTACTATGCAGGTTCGTCCCCACGTGCATATAAGCCTGAAGGGATTCTTATCAAGACAACAAGAGCATAGCCCATTAAAGCGAATACAAGAGAAGTCGGCCCCAAGGAGAAAACGGCCCCAATGGAGTCGGCCCCAAAGAAGGAAACGGCCCCAGTGAAGTCGGCCCCAAGTAAAAAACGGCCCCAGTGCCCCAAGTAAAAAACGGCCCCAGTGAGGTCGGCCCCAAGGAGATGTCAGCCCTAAGGAGAAATCGGGCCCCTAAATGTGTACACATCAATGCAATAAGACGCAGGTCACATTTTTACTTGATTCTGTTTACAGTCACATATACTTAGTGACATTAGCACATCTTAAAATTAATATCCAATATGCCCCCCCCCCCCCGAGTGTGAAAGCTGCATGCGGCCCCAACCCCTGCCTCATGATCAACATTTTGCGGCGGCTTCCACGTGCTCAGTACATGTACATTGTATAAGGAAGAGCAGCCTGGGGGGGGGGGGAGGTGCAACTTGAACTTCATATTTCTCCTTAATGCAGCACAGGACCAACTCGGTGCATCCCCCTGAGGTCGGAAAGTCGCCGAAATTAAGGACCTCAAGTCGGAAAGTCGCTTTTTTAAACTATTTTTACTATAGCCAAATTTGTCCAAAAGTCGCCAGGTCACTTAAATTAGTGCACCAGGTCGCCAGGTTGTCTGGAAAACAGCCCAGGTCGCATTTGACCCATCTGGAGCCACCTCTCGTGGCATATGTCAATAAGAGATGTATGGAATAATAGCACACCAGTTCTTCAGATCTCCACTAGAATCTGTAGTGTAGTGGTTATGATGCCTGCTTTGCAATCAGAGGATTTAGAGTTCTATCCCAAAAGGTGCCATGACCTTTTCTCAAAAGAAAGTAGATTTATTCATTGGGGGGTGGGTAAAGAAAAAAGGGGGGGATTGCATTATACCAGTAGTCTAATTTTCACATAGAGAGTAACAGAGGACTATGGTGGCTGTGTCTCACGAACTTGGGCCTATGTTTTCGTCTCTGACCGGGTGCCATCTCTGACCGGGTACCATCTCTGACCGGGTGCCATCTCTGACCGGGTGCCATCTCTGACTGGGTGCCATCTCTGACCGGCCAGAATGGAAATGGTTTATTTAGGGCCGATGTAGATAGAATTTGGCTGAAAAGGTTAATGGATGTTATAACTCTTTAAAGTAGTAATTTGTTGCCCATTTTTATCGTCATCTGCCCTAAATAATATAAACCGTTTTTATTCAGGCTGGTCAGAGATGGCACCCGGTCAGAGATTAGAAGTTTATAGTTTTAAAACATTCTAACACAAACGTTTGTTTCCAAACCAAAAACAAACTTTTTAAAACATTCTAGAAACGTTTTTTGTTAGCTGGATTACTTTTAAGCTTGGAATGCAATATGTTATTGTGAGGGATATCTAACAACAAAAGTCACATACCTGCTGATCTGGAGAACACCTTCATCAACTTCATCAATTTCAAAACCTTTACAATTAGCCCATGTTTTACACGTTTTCTCTAGTGCTTCAATCACATTCTGATGACCATGTTTAAAATTAACTGTGTAAAAGCTGAGTTCAGCCATGAGGTGTAGAATACACCTCTCCCAGTCCTCCAGTTCATTGTTGTCATATTGAGAAGATTCACAGTCTGTAAGATACAACATCAGTTCATCATGGACACGGAAACTGATGTCAGCCATTTTGATATCCATGAGATGTGTCAGATGTTGGAACCTGATGGTGGTGACAGGCCTATCATGTGTGGTGGTCCTGTCACCCCCTACACCAATAGCAGAGTTATACACGCAGATAGGGTGTCCTCCCACACTGTGCTCCACCTGCAGCCTGCAATAGTAGGACATTATGAAAACTGTGTTCTACTTCACACACAAGACACTCCAGCTATCATTTCCAGTTCATGCTGTTGCATAAAATACGTCTAAGAGCAAAACAGAGCTTCTGCATTCACTATTTGTCTTCACAAATAAGACTCTAATAATATGTTTGATATTAGAAATATGTTTACAGACAATTTACAAAGCAGCGACCTCTCAGTTTTACCAAAAGATGGGGTTTGCATAAAACATGATTTTTGTTCTTGTTCTGTGAAATCACCTAAATTAAAGACTAAACGGTAAGTAACTTATCACTTAGAACCTGAAACTGAATTCCAAACTGGATTCCTATAGAGGGAATACAATCACTCACATTTGTACAAATTGCATGGTGCTGTCACTATTACGGATAACATCATAGCCCAAGGTCTCTCTGAAGTGCCGTGAAAAGTTGTTCTGCACGATAACGTCTACAATGTCTGGTGCACAGGTTTCTAAAGTAAGACCCCTCTCAGGATTCCACTTTGAAATGGTTCTTTCTAGAGCATTTTGCCATGCTTCCACTAAATCAATCTTTTGAGCTTCTTTAAATAGTGAAGCAGGTTGGGACAACATGTGAAGTACTGTTTTACCAGTTGTGTTAATGACCTGCTCTGATCCAATACTGAGTATGTCCATCATGTCCTCTACATAAACGTATGTTGTATAGGCCCCATTACGTGCAACGTCCTCCTCCTTATAGACTTTGGTGATGAATGCAAACCTCGGGGTATCTGGGATGTGCTGTTCCACGACATCTACATTTTCCTTTCTGTTTCAGAAGAAAACATAGATAGAATATGTGAAAGAAACACAAATAATGCTATTGTTAGATAACTTAAAAGTGTACTTTTAATTTATGACCAGTAGTTTAGATGTGTGTTCGACCACTTGATAATTGAATATATAGACATTGCTAGTGCTGAAGAATACCCTGTGTGGTGCACACAAGAAGCTTATCGGAAATATATGAATGTGTTATCAAGGCAAAATGCAGATTAAATACCAGCCCAAAACTCTGCCGTTCTGTGCAGTGATCTTTGTAAATACACCTCTCCTTTTTTATGCATGGGACCATACTCACTGATCCAGTGACCTCAGGTCTATACCCGCAAGGCTAGTGTCCCTGGGTATTGCAGGCTATATTAGTCACCACCGCCAACAGGGGCATACTTATTGTCTTGTTTTTTAGTTTTTTTTTGTTTAAACAAATTTTGTTCATTTTCAAGATATTCTACAAATTTGTAGTTTGTGTAATACAGGTTGTCTCCTTGGCATCAACCATTTTTACAATGAATAAAATAATATTTTATTAATTACTATCAGTAATAGTTAAGTGTATTTGGTTATATTTATAAATAGAAAGTCTATATACATATTCTTTTTAATACCTGTCGGTAGAACATGCTACCTCGGTGGTAAGAGATCCTTTAGCCATGCATCATTATTTTCATTTAGTGGTAATTTATTTGTAAGAACCACATAAAAAAAAGGACACAGCCTTTCAACGATCTCATGTATACGTTTTCAATATTTCAATATTTGAAGTGCAGTTTACTGCTTCCTAATTAAAAATATCAAAAATGGCACTTTGACTTTCATTGACTTTCTACTGATAGTATTCTGAGTAAATATCTGATAAGATCCACAAATTATCAGAGTACTGGACATTTCTGTAGTTCATACGCTTTTTACTTTTAAGTTTGGAATGCAATCTAGTATTCTATGGGGTATCTAAGGCCCAAAATAAAGTTGTGTTTCAGGTTACATAGTCTGAAAATCTAGGTAGGGTAGGTTGGATTTTTTTATATTTTTATTTATTTTTTTACTTTGGCCTGAAAAGTACCCAAAAACTGACTCGCAAACTTCAGTGCTGACTCGTTGACAACAGCATTGACTCGTGGACTATCAAATTGACTGTGAAATAGCCCCAAAATTGTTTTATAAAGACAGATTGATCCCATGGCATGAAAAGGACCTAAAAATTGACTCGCAAACTTCAACGCTGACTCGCCAACACTGGCGTTGACTCATGGACATTTTTTTTCAAAATTGGATAAAAATTTCTAGGGTCGGCCCTGTTTTGCTAGGTAGGGTCGGGTAACCTGAAACATCACTTTTAATTTTGGCCTAATATAACAGCAAAAGTCACATACCTGCTGATCTGGAGAACACTGTTATCAACTTCACCAACTTCATCAACTTCGAAACCATTAGCCCATAGTTGACACTTTTCCTCTAGTGCTTCAATCACATCCTGATAACCGTGTTTAATATTGATTTTGTGAAAACTGAGTTCAGCCATGAGGTGTAGAATGCACCTCTCCCAGTCCTCCACTGCATTACTGTCATGGTGAGAAGACCCAGAGTCTGTTAGATACAACACCAGCTTATCATGGACTTGGAAACTGATGTCAGCCGCTCTGATGTCAGTGAGATGTGTCAGGTGTTGGAACCTTATGGTGGTGACAGGTTCATCATGAGTAAAATCCATGAATCCTCCTGCACCAGTAGCAGAGTTGTACACACAGATAGGGTGTCCTGCCACATTGTTCTCCACCTGTAGCCTGTAATAGCAATTAAATCTGAGCATAGTGAGATATTGGAGTACTGCATACAATGCTCACATAAAAGACCTTACAACTCTCACATACTTTAAAAAGTGGTATGGAAATAAATGTCTAAATAAATAGACAGATAGATGTAATTTAGAGGAAGTTCATTTTAGTATATCAACAAGCATCAACAGAAAAATGAAACTTACATTTTGATAAATATGATTCTTACGTTGTCCACATCAATCACATCATAACCAATTCCTTCTCTAAATTTTTGTCTGTTCTTCCAATCAGAAAAGATATCTAACTTTGGGCAACCGCTGAATTTGAGAGAACTCTGGGTGTTCCATTTGACTAGAATAGTTTCAATACAACATTGCCATTGTCCCTGTGTTTCCCCTCCCTGAGGCTGAGAGGACAAATGTAGTGCTTCTGTCGTTATCCCATCAATTTCAATTTGTTGAATATCCTCAATACGTTCAACATGCACAGTCGTCTTAGAAGGCTCCCAACTGTATGTGTCTGATGTACCACAATCAGCTACCGTGATGAAGGCAAATCTTGAGGTTTCTGAGACATGTTTCACTGTTGTAATCACCTCCCTATAAGAAAGATATAGGATTTAGCATTCGGTTCATTCTCTCTTATTATGCTATACTATATGAAAATACTTATCTTTTAGAACTATTGATATTATTCACGCATTTGGTATGATGTATCGATTGATTACATATGCCTTGAAAACATTTGATTAGAAAAAAAGCCAACACCTATTCTATGAATCTCATGATCTGTTACAATTATGCTGGGAAATAGACTACTTTATAATAGCAGCTATACACCAGAGCTAAGTGTTCTCAGCAATATTGGAACATTTTCTTACATATGCTATTTTGGATTTTAGCAAGATATTATGCTCTCTGCAACAGAATTAAGATTAAAGGTTGATAGAGAGGCCATTTTGTGAACGTCTCTCTGAAGCTGAAAGATACATGTGTACACATAGGTTTGCTACTTACCTATGTTCATCTTCCATATAACCATCGGTAAGATCGTAAATTCTGATAGCAGAAATAATAAAAAAACAAGAAAATGTCAGTAGGTCCCATGTTAATATAATTTGTCTGTGCAACAGTTAATGGTGTATCATGATAACCATTCAAGATACCAAAAAGCAATTTCGCCCTTCAAAATGTTAGTTGATATATATGTCAAACATTTATCAAAATTGAACAAACCGTCAGTGTCAATCTGAGAGAAAAAAAAGATCATAAACTCGGAAATGGCTGATCAAAATGCATGTTACCCCTTTGTTAAGCAATTTGATCCGGCCCTACCCTCCCCACGCCACACTTTCCCACTCTTCTCTCAGAACATGAGAAAGGTATGTCACAAATTCTCGACACTGAGCGACCCGCAAGTGGGAATATATCAATGTGCTATATTACAGTACTTCAGTACACATAAAGCTCGCTATGAAGTAGGACCTTGATTAAAATTAGTATCGTAGGAGTCAAATCTCGGGTTTGGCCTTGTGATAAGCAGGGTGATGTTCTAACTAATATATCAATTTTTTAAATATCTACAGAACCAGAAATACTGGATCTATTTTGTAAAATACTTTCTTTGTGAGAGGGAATAGTTGAGACTTTCAGAAAAAAAATCACTTTTGGTGTGTTTAGTGAGAATTTTTTTATTTATGGCCCGTCAAACCTGAGATTCACATAAATGTAACATCTGTCAGATCTATTTGAGGCGGCTAAATGGCTGGTTAATAAAGTGAGTTTAATAGCCATGTTATCATCCACCTAGAGAGTTGTTATGGGCTTTATATTGACAGAAACAAAAAGAGAATTTATTAATTTTTCTCAGCTCAGGGTCAGAAAAACCTATTGTGGACAAAATAGATCTTCGGACGTTACACACACATTAGTCTCTCTCCAGCATAGATTTATGCACTTGTACACACTAAATGTGTCCTACAACCATGGCTGACCACACGTTGATCAATCTTGAGCAATAGTAACTTCCTAATGTTGCTCCTGTGGGATGCACAACCTATTTAGCTCCAATTTGCCCCATGTAACATCCGTCAGATCTATTTATGTAACATCCATCAGATAAATATGAAACTTCTCAAATAAGCATCAAAGTACATTCTTCTGTGGTAAATCTTCTAGCTATACCCCCAAGCTATCAATTTTGTGTCGTAAACATATTGAGGCATTATTCAATTTGCCTTTCAAACTGATTACAAAGTTCTTGGGAATAGATCTGACAGATGTTACAACGGAAAATTGATATCAGCCCAGAGATGTGAATATCAATTAGCTTAGAGTTATCACTGGATAACATCTTAAAGGGGTGTCTTGTTTAATATCCTGAACCATCAATATCTTATTTTCACCCACTGTTCATTAATTTTACATTGAGTATTCACATAAT
This sequence comes from Harmothoe impar, assembly GCA_947462335.1. Lineage (NCBI taxonomy): Eukaryota > Metazoa > Annelida > Polychaeta > Phyllodocida > Polynoidae > Harmothoe > Harmothoe impar. Next base: position 15,336,137 of record OX381710.1, on the reverse strand, counting down.
TCTTTCGGCTGAGTGACCCTCAACTATTCTTACTCTACTTACAACCATTTTATAGGGATATGAAGGTCGAATTGGAAGGAAAACTATTGGAAATATCAAAAAAGGAAAATTAAGAAGAGGAGATATTTCTGGATAAAATATGAGAAGATACCAAAATGTTCCTTCAGGTATAGAAATATAAGCCCACCCGTGTATGAGCCCGGCCTGTATATAAGCCTGGTCAATTGGCCACTCAAGCGCCCCCTCCCCCCATGCACCTCAGGTATATTCCTAAAATTCATTTCTGCGCATAAACAGTAGTTATAGGTGAAACCAATGAGCCATGACAGCTCTATGGAAAAACACATGATTTCTATGTTTTGCAATACAGATTCGAAAGTTGCCAACAATAACCAAAACTTAGCCCTATGTACATAGATATGTACAAGATACACATTACATTCAAAATAATAGTGATTCATTGATAAAGTTCACCTAGATGGGTCATAATAGAGTTTGACATAGCTACTGACAGTACTACCAAAAACCAAAAGACATTTAAAGAGTTAACAAAAGTGATTTAGGGCATATAAAAAGGGACACATGGTTTTATCATGGTTTTAGGTTGTTTTAATTGTTGCCACCAGGTGCCGTATGCATAGACCATGGTTTATACTTTTAACAATTGAAACAATAATAGCAGTAGAACTGTAGGGCTGTTCATTGAAATCCACATTGCATGATTGCTAACTCTGCATGAAGTAGGACACTAATTATCCACCTTTACAACAATGCTCACGTACCTGTTGATTTCTAGTCCACCTCCATCTACTTCACATACTTTGAAGGCGTTACCATTGGCACAGGTTCTACACTTGTTGTGTAAAGCAGTAATCAGGACTTTGTCACCAGTGTTTGACAAACCATGTCTGATATTGACTTTGTGAAAACCAAAACCAGCGAAGAGGAATAGAATGCACGTTTCCCAGTCCTCCACTACATTAATGTCATGGCGAGAAGACTCACAGTCTGTGAGATACAACACCAGTTCATCATGGACATGGAAACTGACGTCAGCAGCTTTGATGTCCATTAGATGTGTCAGTTCTTGGAACCTGATGGTGGTGACAAGTCTGATTGTTGAGGTGCAGTTTCCTCTTATACCAGTACCAGAGTTGTAAATGTAGGTAGGATGTCCTGCCATATTGCTCTCCACCTCTAATCTGTAATAGCAGAACATTATTAAAGTTCCTGTGATAGAATACATAGCCATTATGATAAATCAGTATCAATTATACATTTCCTCTCATTATGCCCAGGTTTGCAATAAATTTTGTACCATGTTGATGCTGGCTTCTTCATGCTCATATGTTATTGTCTCCAGTAATCGAATTTATCATCTCATGCTTATATGGGTTTTGTGTCGCCCTTCAGAGTGTTAACCATAACAAAGAAAATTAAGGATGAAAGCTGATATTCCCCCACTATTCAAAAGAGATTCAATCTTCCTACAAAATGTACTGATTGTTCCTTGGATACTAAGAATCCATAGAGTAAATAAAGAATTGAGGTACCCATGCTCATTTCTGTGATGTAATAGTAAATGCTATGGGAAAGCCCTATTTATCCATATATCATCAGACTGAATACTCAGTTCAAAACATTGTGATATACCAGTATGATATTAACTAACAAGAAAAAAACATCAATGATATTTATTGACAATATTTTTCTAGCTCTAATTTGGATGTGATAGTGCTATAATTTGTCCTATCCTTCTACGTTGGCAAACCTTTTCTGTATTAAGTATGTACATATGAAATTCCGATTCAGGCCTACTATAGTCTGGATATGTTGTACATCATGGTCAGACCGTGGTGATGAGTGGATGAAAAAAGGGGGTACCCATACCCTTTTTACCTGGAGGTGCTGTACTTTAGGTTAGAGGATTAGGACCTGTGTGGGTTCAAATCCCGGAGGGTGGGAGGTTTTAGACAAAAGTCCTCTGGAGCTAGATATCGCTTGAGATTGACACAAGATGGAGACAATTTCAGGGGAATTTCAGCAAAGATATGGTTCTCAAGGTTCGACAAGGGGACAGCTAGCCCAGGTAAAAGAATATGGTGAATACCATGGTAAACCGTGTTTAATTTACCCTGGTTATTTGGCCAAACTATAATATATTTACAACAGTATACATGTACTATGATACTTACCATGATTTACTATGATGTTTCCTATGGTATTCAATGATCTTAACTAGTTTTACTAGGATTTACCACTGTATATGGCTGTGTCTCACGACCTTGGGCCAATGTTTTTGTCTCTGACTGGGTGCCAGCTCTGACCGGGTGCCAGCTCTGACCGGGTGCCAGCTCTGACCGGGTGCCAGCTCTGACCGGCCTGAATAAAATCGGGTTACTTAGGGCAGATGTAGATAGAATTTGTCTGAAAAGGTTAATGGATGTTATAACGCTCTAAACTAGTCATTAGTTGTCCATTTTTATCATCATCTGACCTAACTAACCCGTTTTTATTCAGGCTGGTCAGAGCTGGCACCCGGTCAGAGCTGGCACCCAGTCAGAGACAAAAACATTGGCCCAAGGTCGTGAGACACAGCCATATCATGATATACCATGGTTGCTATTTGAATATACCATGGTATATTGTATGACGTATATTAGAAGATACATATATATGTATATATAAGACACAAAACATATATATAATGGTGCTTACGCTTATGGCTGGATTAACCTGCCCTTTTTAATACAGAACTCAAGCAACAGTAAGTTCAAAATATCCTACTGTGGAGAATAACACGCGGCAAAAGGCGACGACACAGTCACCCCCTGTGAGGGACTGGAGCACTAATGCTCAATATAAGGCGCCCCCTAGCAGTAGCAGCAGACACTGCAAGGGGGATGGAATACTACTGACCAATATACACATGTTAACTACCGGTTAACATAGATAATATTGTATGACGTATATTAGAAGATATATGTATATATAAGACACAAGACATATATATAATGTTGCTCACGCTTATGGCTGGATTAACCTTCCCAAAACGTAGTTCCGCCAAGCAAAGCACATAAAGAAACAATAATAATACAAAAAGCATAATTAATCACAGATCAGTTGGGAGAGCAAAGAAGCAACCCTCTCGTCCAAAGCTACTCTGTCAGCCACAGGTCTTCTCAGGTACTTCAAAACCTGATCAGACTTCCAGTCTCCATGTTCTTTGATAAACATTTTTTTTCACACACAAGTTTATGTCTTTTTCTTCTTGTTCTTCGATTTGCAACCCAACAGACCACAAAGCTTCACCTTGCCAGTCTCACACCCACCACCCTTGTTCTCCAACATACATTGCACCACTTTGGATAAATCCAACACCGTTTCGGCAAGGCAGAGAACCTTTGCCTGCATGAAACGACCACCATCGCAACACCCCGTTTCTGTCACAACATCATCATCGCGAGCCTCTGACTCACGGACCGATCGCTCAGCTTTGGATTTTTGCTCATTTGCATGATGTATAATCCAAATGCGGAAAACTGATAGCTGCCATCCCACCTCGACCCTTTCCACTTCTGTCCACTGCCACGCAGCGTAACAGAGGCACTTGCATGTCACCCACACGTCTCTCCTCAATGATGTCGGTGTATACGTACACAGAGTACACGTCTCCGAAGGGGTCCATCATGTAGACGCCGGTGGTCGGCGTCTCGAAATGAGACTTCTCCCAGAAGCCTAGAATGTCCGCCAGATGCTCGGTGAGGAGGACGCAAGTGTGTCTCGGCGGGTCGATGGTGACGCGTCTCGTCAGCGCGTCGTACGAGAAGATGGACCTCTCGGTGAGCAGGAAGCTGGCACCCTCTAGTCTATCTGTCATGATCTTATTCAAGCGCTGGATGAAGTGGACGTTGTTTCCGGTGAAAATATGGGGTAACGGGAATATGTTTGGCAGAAAGGAGCGCACGTTCATTTTTTTCTCCATCCGTTCAGCCATACTTTTTGCCTGAGCACTCATTTCCTCCTTCTTGGGGGTCGCGGACAGGAACTGCTTGTATACTGCATTCGTCTGTTTCAAGTTGACGTCTCTTTTGAACTTTTTCTTCCCGCTTTCACTCGCTGCTCTTGTGACGTGTCTGGTGCCTTTTCCACGACATAACTCGCCTCCGTCTCACTTAGCGGGTTTGCGCTCAAGATCAGCTTCTTCAGACCGATCACGTCGTTCACTTTGTCCCAGTCCACCTCTGTTTTTTTCTCTTGATAATTTTCTTGTTTTCCAAAACTCTTCTTGCCTCAGCCAGCAAACCCTTCGTGCGCAGAGGAACAACCATGATCAAATCGTCATCTTGCACGTTGCTCCATTCTGTAGGGAGGATGATCTCACTCAGAGCCGCTTCGTACGCTTCGGTCAGAAGGAGCGGCGAGTCAAAGTGAGTTCGGAAAGACGTCAAGCTGTTGTCAGGGTGATACTCCATAGAGCTGTTGCTAGGTAGGGTGATGTTCATTTTCTACGGGATATTTTTGACAGGAATCCACTCATTGAACTTGTCGTCCACGGTCTTGCGACGCAACACCTCGTCTATCAGGTAACTGTTGTCTCTTGTAGACCTTCTGAACCTCCTCCTGTTAGAACACACCCTTTATCTCCTCACAGCTGTCGTCTTTTAGCTCGAACCCTCTGCTTCCCAACGTGTTAGCAACGTTCATCACTTCCTCGCGCCAGTTTCCCTCGTACCCTTTGTCAAAGGCGCCTTTAGTTCTCAACATCCGCACTCTGTCACCCGGACGATGACGTCGGCGGTGGACGTCTTTTCTTTTTTTTTCCTTTTCCATATTTCATCGATTTGTTTCTTAGTGGGGAGATCATGTCTGTAGAAAACCCTTTTGCTATTTTCCGAGCTGACGTCAGCGGGCGCCATTTTCAACGTTTTGTGGTGAGTGCGATTGTAAGAAGACACTACATCGTCCAGTACGTCTAGGTAGCGATACGTGCGCTTGTGTGTGAAATAGCGCCACAGCTTCTCCTTCAGACTTCGGTTCAAGCGCTCCACTAGACTAGCTTTGATCTCGTCGTTCTCGCCGGTGAAAAACTCTATGTCCTCGCTCCTCAGGTGATCTTGGAAGATCTTGTTGAGAAACTCTTTCCCTTTGTCTGTCTGAACGGAGCGCGGTTGTCTCTCTGCGGACATCGTTTGGAACGCCTCGGTGACAGCCGCGCCGCTTTTGGATTTGGTGGGAGCGGCCCACGCATACCTGGAGAAAACGTCGATTGCCGTCACCACGTACCGGAAGCCACCGTTGTGAGACGCCGAAGCTTGCATGTCCATCAGATCTAACTGCCACTGCTGTTCGATTGCGCCGGTTATCGTCTTGTTCCTTGCGAATTTTCTCTGAAAGGGTTTATGTTTAGTGTAGGCGTCCAGTGACACTAAGGCATCTCGGATGACAGCCGGGTCTCGGTCGCGAAAATGATGTTTCTGGAGTTTGGTGTCGCTAGTGAAACTAGAGGACGCTTTGACATCGGTATATTTAGATATTACTAGATATTACTCTCTCGCTCGCTCTATACAACGGGTTACCGATCAAGGAGCCGGTGGGATCTTTCGCGCGCATTACCTGTTTGAACGGGGTGTAGCCTGCCGGTCTCGACACCGTCTTCCTGAGCCTGCTGACATCGTCCACTATGTTTATTCGATGGACGGGATCTGTTCTTTTACCCATCATCTCGCGCACTGAACCATCCTCGTTCCACTTGACCGACGGCGTTTTGTAATCTCTTATACAGCTTGGTGGTGGCGACGCGTTTCTTCTGCGGAACTTTTTGGAGCAAACCCTCAAGCAGGGAGATGTGGTGTTCACCGGTCTGATGGGGTGGTGGCGAGGCGGAATAGGATGTCGGGATGGTGTGGTTGTTGGGATTCGCGAGAAAAAATTGCAACCTATTCAACAACTTTCGGTATTTCAACATTTTCTCTCTCGATTCCAAAGTCCAAGTCCCTGTAGATAAACTGTAGCACCTGGTGTAATGCTGCGTTGGGAAGAAGGGATTGTTCTGCCTGTCTGTAGTAATAGGGCCTATTGGAAGGTAGGCCAGCTGCAGTGGCAGCGGCGGTGGTGGCGGTGGTGGCAGCGGTGGTGGTGGTGGTGGTGTAAGAGAGGGTTTCACTACGCTCATCAGGAAGAGGAGGAACACTTGGAGCAGTAGAAGTGCTAGCAGGAGCAACTGCAGTAGCACCAGTAGTACTAGCAGCAGCGGTGGCGGCGGGGACATGATGAAGCGGTGGTGACACTTTCGCTTTCGAGAGCGTGTCAGGATCCACGAGCGCCAAGCGTTTGTAGTGTTGTTGCTGCTCTGAGTCTGTCATGGGGGTAGCGGTGGTGGAGGAATGAGGTGTCTCATATACGGAGAATGCTTTTTATAAGCGGTAAGGCCATCCCTATGAGAGCCGGAATGAGGAAACCTCCCTCTTGTACCACGACGCTTCACTTTCTTTTGATGGAAGTAGATTTTTTGCTAACCTCCCTCAACATGTCAGCGGATTCTCGAAGACTGTCCAGTTGTTTGTCACTGAGCGGAATGTTTCCTTCCAGTAAATTCTGACAGATCTCGCTCAACGCCGTGATCAATCATCGCTTCCAGAGCCTATTAAATGCTCGCAATCCTCTGGCGAGCACTTAGCTAAGTGCTTAAGAGTGCCATAGTGTCTTCCGAGTGGATGAGAAGCCATTGCTAGTACTTTCTCTTTCTCTTTTTTTTGTCTAGCGGCACGAATACGAGTTGATCGTAAATGGATGTCAAAGAGGAGCGTATTCTCAGATCGTTGGGTGTTGTCTGCTTGAAGTCCAGAAGGAGGTATGAGTGAGGTCGCTTGAGTTCATGGGTAAATATACTAGAGAGAGCCTTCGCGTTGGAGGGAAACACCTGCCGAGACAGACTCGCTATTTGCCCCATGTCGCGTGGGTTCTTGAAAACGATCATGTAGTGAGCGTTCAGACTCATAGTTCGAAAGTCGGGCGATTTCTGGAACAGGTTCTGAGTGATATATATGACGCTCACGTTCCAGTCACGGGAGTATTTGGTGAAGATGTCAGCTACCACTTGCTGATTGGAACTGCTCATCAGATCGTCCAATATCAGTAGAGTGTGCGGTCATAAATCGCCTTCTGCTGCTGCTACGTCTCCTCCCACGTCTCCCGCTATAGACTCTTTGCTAGGAAGACCTTCTCTGAATTCCACTCCGTACTGATTTTGCATTTTTTCAAACAGAGGTTGCCACTCGCCGTAATGGTAAAAGATCTTTTTCACTGGTGGCGTGACCAAATTCTTCACGTTGCTCAGAAATTGATCCACCAAGCGCGATTCTCCACAACCCGACGGACCACTGATGATACAACTGAAGGGTCCTTGTAGTCGAGGGTCGAAATGTATTTCCCGTGAAGGGTACCCTTTTACCACTTTTTTTTTCGGCACGCGTTATGGATCCTACCTGTCTGTCTGTCGAACGTTCGGTGACAAGTGGTTGTCGGGGAGCGCTGGTGGTGCATTTTATTCATAGCATCACAGCACCACCAGCAGCAGCAGCACCAGCAACAGCAGTCTTTTCTTTTATTTTTCTTATTTTGCGATATATTCTATTTTCAGTCAATGTCCACAAAAGATTGTATCAGACTCCAGAGGAGCCTGATACAATTTTTTATTTAAAAAAAAGAGGAGGAGGAAGAGGAGGAGGAGGTGGAGGGGGCGCAGATCAATCTTTTTTTTTTGTTGATCATTTAGGCAAAGCTTGTCGCTTTGCCTCTTTCTTTTCCTTTTCTGACGCGATCACATCTAAGAAGCAATAAGCGGTGAAAAATGCGGTGGTGACAATCACAAATTGGAGCGTATGCTTTAAACGGGTGCGTCCCTTTCTTCTTCAATTCGGTTGCAATGTAATACGCAGGATAACAATTGACGATGTCAAAACGTTTTAAGATGGTGTTCACGTCGAACACCATGCGCGCCCACCGAGTGGGAGCAGCGGTCACCCCCAAATAACCGATGGTGTCGTCAAATCGTTTCATAGCACTTATTCTCACCGTATTATAGGCAGAGGAGGAGGAAGAGGAGGAGGAAGAGGAGGAGCGCTCTTTGTTTTTATGAAACGCCCAACGAGTGGGTTCGCTGAGGGTGGCTATCAAACATTGCTGGACTATAGACTCTTCTTTGAAGACAGCCCTCGGCTATTTCTCTATGTTTTCCTTTTCTGCTCTTCTTGTGCCTGTGCTAAAGACGTTCCCGTCACGTTTGTTTTCATGAGAATCTCATACGCTTCAAGACAAGCGTGATTCTGAAGTATGTGACGTTCACTACTTCCAGATATAAAAATAGCTAGGGAGTCGAGGGGTGAAGGAGGAGAGGCGGGAGAGACTTGTTCGCGTGTCCTTCTTTTAAGAACTGGCCTCCTCTCGAGTGCCATATTTTTCTCTCTCAAAAAAAAGAGTGGAAATAAAATAAAAAAAGCTCAAAAGAAAAATAAGAAAAGGGTGGACTCAGCTCGAATTTCCTCCTGGAGTGTAACTGTAGTAGTGGTGATGGTAGGGAGTGGTGGTAGCGACGGTGGTGGTGGTGGTGGCGGTGGTGGTGACGAAGACGGCGGCGGCGGTGGTGGTGGTGGTTGTGGTGGTGGGTGTAGTAGTAGTAGTAGCAGTAGTGGTGAAAGTGTGTGTCGAAAGAAAGTAAATTCAGGACTTTTATATGAGTGATGAGAGCGCGATCTAATCCCGTTTTCACCTGTTGCATGGTGATCAAAGAGAAACAAAACCCTAATCCCACTTTCACCTGGATCCCTCCACCTCTGATCAAGCGACATGAGAGGAGTGTCCCAACTGTGATAATTGGTGTAATGCACATGACCCGTATAAAAGATTATGGGATCATGGGGTGTGAGTGTGTATACAATAAACTATAGGGGGTGATGAGTGTAACTAGCCCCTCTCCCCTCCCCCAAGACGTGTGTGCGTGTGTGTGGTAAGATCCCACTTTCACCAGGATCCCTCCACCTCTGATCCATCGACATGAGAGGAGTGGTTCAAACAGAGTACCGACTGTGATAATTGGTGTAATTGGTTTAATACGCATCAGCTGTATAAAGGATTATGGGATCATGGGGAGTGAGTGTGTATACAAAAAACTACAGGGGAGGGGTGATGAACAAGAGGTGTGCGTGTAGTAAGCGACTTAAGGCTAAACAAAATCACCGAGTTAATCTCCCCCTCCTACTGTGAGGAGGAGTTGGCAGCTGAAAATTGGTTTAAGAGGATTTATCTCGTGGAGTAGGGGTAAATAAGGGAAAGTGAAACCAAGGCTCACTCACACACCTCCACCAGCTTCATCATCGACCGCACTGATCGCTCTACTACTACTACTACTACAGACTATCAACTCTTACAGCCGCGAAAGAGCTACGACAACCTCGCCTCAATTTGCAGATCAGTTCACAGGTAACGGTGACATGGGGTTTTATGATGTGGCGTGCGTATGTCAAACTACTGCTGTTGCTGCTGCTAGTGCTGCGGGTCGTGCTACTTCTGCATTTACTACCGGTGTCAGTGATGCTCGTTCTGATGGGGATGATATTGTTGTTGCCGCTGCTGCTGTGACTGCTGCTGCTGCTGCTGATGCCGCTACTACTGCCGCTGTTGCCGATGCTGCTGCTGCCGAGACTGTTGCTGCTGCCACTGATGTTGTTGTTAGGGTGCGCTCTGTTGCTGTTGCTACTGCTGCTGCTGCTGTTGTTGCTGCTGCTCATGCTTCTGCGGCCACTGCTGCCGCTACTGCTGCTGCTGATGCTGCTGCTGCTGATGCTGATATTACTACTGCTACTAGTGCTGCTGCTGCTGCTGGTGTCGACGAAGAACTGTCATTTGTCACACTTAAGCCTCTAGTTGAACGTGAAAACTGCAGAACCGGCGCCTCCTGCTGTTGCTGCTACTGCAGCTACTGCTGCTGCTGCTGCTGCTGCTGTTGTTGCTGCTGAACTTGTTTTGTGTGAAAAAAATATTTTTTTGATTGAAATGAGAATAAAAGAAAATGAAATGACAATTTGTTGTGTTTTTATTTTCATACATAAGTTATCTAAAACTAATCAGCTCATCGTCGATATGTTTACAAAACAAAAAATAGAGTCACGTGTTCTCACTAATCCCCTAATTAGGTCACTTTTGTTTACAAACAAACACGTCACGTGACATGTCACGTGGCATGTGGTGTTGTTTACAAACAAAAGAGTCACGTGGTTGCTAATTAGGTCACGCTACCTAGTTACCAGAATGCTGGCCTCTGATTGGCTGAGAGCCTCTCAGTAGGTCAGTAGGTCACCAGTCACGTGGTCGCTAATTAGGTCACATTACCATAGTTACCAGAATGCTGGCCTCTGATTTGCTGGGAGCCCCTAAGTAGATCAGTAGGTCATGATCACCTAGAATGCTGGCCTCTGATTGGCTGAGAGCCCCTAAGTAGGTCACGTTACCATGGCAATGGGTCACGTGACCAAATGGAGGCCTCTGATTGGCGGCATGTCCAATGAGTAAAACCCAGTACTGTGTATAGTCCCGTTCCGATACACATTATACTACTCATGGTTAACAATGGTAAATGCTATGGTTAACTATGGTCAAAATACCATGGTTTGGCCAAAATACTGTGGTAAATTAAATTTACCATGGTTTACCATGGTTTACTATTGTGAATATCATGATATACTACATAGTATAATAGGATACAATGGTAAATGTCATGATATACACCACAGTTGATATCATCATAAACCATGGTCCTAAAAGTATTGTTTGGCCAAAATTTTATTTCAAATTAGCCATTGCTTGATTCAACATCCAATTAATAAAACATCTTAATTTCAAGATATCTTTGACATCCCAGTGCATACCCAGTATAGTTGGGTGCCTTAAGGTGGGTAGTCCCCATAGTCTAGAAGTATTTAGATTTCGTCAAGATTTTCGTAATGAGGCCCATATTATAAGTAGTCTCAAATGGTGTAAAGAAAATAGGGGGGTCCCGAGCTAGTTTCTTAGATATCTGGCTTTGAGTTTGGAGTAATCTGTAATAGGATCATATGGTGATAGTACTTACATGCATGGAATAGCATCTTAAAATAATTACCTTTCCCTATAGTTCTCTCAGGATATAGTTTATAATCTTTTACACCCAGAAACAATATTTTGAACATATGGTCCCCAGCATATTTTAAAGGTTTTTGGTGTTTGAAATAAAAAAACATATAAATGGAGCACACAGTCTTGATGTGGTACAGGTATACATTTCAGCAGGCCAACTATCAGAGCCCCTGTAGAGTAGGGGTAAAGCGTTAGACTCACATGTGGGATATCCTGGGTTCAAGCCTCGGACAGGTCTTGCAGGGTATTTTTGACTATACATGAAAATATAGCCCTAATATACAAAAATATGACCAGAGGCACCCCCTGGTGTGTTCTAAGACAACTGCATCTGCATGTGCGCAATGACCTGCGCAGTTGACGTGTTTACAATAGGGTCTAGCCACCTTAAGGGATATAAAAGATACAATCGTTATTTTCCGGACAAAAGCACCAAATTTTTCCCAGCTATAGAAAAAAAGGTGTAGATTAATTCTATCCCAAGCATCAAGAAATCCTATTGGTGGATTACCCCTTTTCAGCTGTTTCTAGGCAACCTAAAAAAAAGTTACCTTCTATTTGTTTATTTCCTTAGCAACACACATTTCCTGGATCCTCAGCTTAGTTTTGACCATACCTATCCCCCCTATATTGGATCCAAGGAATCCATTGGTGTTCTTGGTTAGTTGCTAGGACATTTGGTTGCCTAGCAACAGCTATTATTTTAGTTTATTTGCTTAGCAACACATATTTCCTGGGTCCTCAGCTCGGTTTTGACAGTACCTATCCCCCCTATATTGGACCCAAGGAATCCAATGACCTCATTGGTTTGTTGCTATGATAAGTGGTTGCCTAGCAACAGCCATTCTATTTGTTGATTTCCTTAGCAACACACATTTCCTGGATCCTCAGCTTAGTTTTGACCATGCCTATCCCCCCTATATTGGATCCAAGGAACACATTGGTGTTATTGGTTAGGTGCCAGGACATTTGGTTGCCTAGCAACAGCTATCATTTTTGTTTTTTTGCTTAGCAACACATATATCCCGTATTCAATGCCCCCCAATTGAATACAATGTGGCCGTATTCAATGGGCAAAGAAAAAGCTGATTTTTTTCATTAAATGGCTTCAAAGCAAAAAAATAAATGCAAATGCCAACTACATTGATACCTCTCTGCCGTATTTCACTCATGGGGGCTGGGTCATATCCCACTCAGCCTGCGGCTTCATGGGATATGGCCCCAGCCCCCACTCGTGAAATACGGCAGATATGGTATCAATGGGCGTTGGCATTTGTCTATGTATTCTACTGCGCTAATATTTTTTGGCTCTCTATACAACAGATCTCTGAGTTTCTATAGCATAACCAAGTTAGTCATACTTTGGCTCCCTATACTGTCATGCCTGACCAAAGACCCTATGACTAACCTGGGATAGCCACTTCAGACTGAGGAATAGGGCATCTAGATTTTCTGTGTGGGACAAATCTGGGTTAGCAGCACTTTCTTCAAGTTTATCTAGGTGCTGCCCCAGAGTGCCAGCTGCGACCCTTAAGACGAATTGATTCTTCGGGTCCAATAAGGGGGGGATATAAGTTAAAGTAGTCAACTAGCTTTCCTAGCAACAAACCAATAACACCAATGGATTTCTTGGGTCCAATATGGGAGGGATAGGTATGGTCAAAAAGAAAGATGAGGACCCAGGAAATGTGTGTTGCTAAGCAAATAAACAAAAATGATAGCCATTGCTAGGCAACCAACTGTCCTAGCAACAAACTAATAACACTAATGGATTCCTTGGGTCCAATATAGGAGGGGTAGGTATGGTCAAAACCGAGCTGGGGACCCAGGAAATATGTGTTGCTATGCAAATAAACAAATATAATAGCTGTTGCTAGGCAACCAAATGTCCTAGCAACAAACTAATAACACTAATGGATATTTTGGGTCCAATATAGGAGGGGTAGGTATGGTCAAAACCGAGCTGGGGACCAAGGAAATGTGTGTTGCTAAGGAAATCAACAAATAGAATGGCTGTTGCTAGGCAACCACTTATCATAGCAACAAACCAATGAGGTCATTGGATTCTTTGGGTCCAATATAGGGGGGATAGGTACTGTCAAAACCGAGCTGAGGACCCAGGAAATATGTGTTGCTAAGCAAATAAACTAAAATAATAGCTGTTGCTAGGCAACCAAATGTCCTAGCAACTAGCCAATAACACTAATGGATTCCTTGGGTCCAATATAGGGGGGATAGGTATGGTCAAAACCGAGCTGAGGATCCTGGAAATGTGTGTTACTAAGGAAATAAACAAATAAAATGACCGTTGCTAGGCAACCACTTATCATAGCAACAAACCAATGAGACCATTGGATTTCTTGGGTCAAATATAGGGGGGATAGGTATGGCTACAATCCCTCTAGGAGCAATATCTGTGATGTTGGAGATGAGATTCCTTCTATTTTTTAACCATTTAATTCATTTTATCTGCCAAAAGGCGGCCATTTTGAAAAATGGCCAAAAAGGGGTGTCCCAGTACTTTTTTTTCTTGATGCTTGGAAAAATGTTGAAAGGTATATCATTCCCTATATCTTCACCAACTTTGGTACTTTTGTCCGGAAAATAATGGTTTTTCCCTTAAGGCACCGGACTAGTAAACAAAAAACGTTATACAACATTTTATAACGTTGTATAACGTTAAATAACGTTTCTCTAAGGCTCCTTACTATGGCATAACGTTGTATGAAATTTTATAACGTTATTTTGACATAAAATAACGTTTTTTTGTTAGCTGGGTATAATCTTTCTAAACGCTTTATCTGTGTAATACACAAGTAAAAGTTGCTCTAGGATTGTTACAGATGAACACATGCAGCAGTGTGCTTATATGTAAATCCTATTAACAAAAAAGGGGTCTTTGTATAGTTTTGACCACTTTCTGATGTATATTTCAATTCATCAGGCATATTTCGCGGAAAATAGCTTTAGATCAGGCTGTTTATTCTTGATTGTTTGACAAGAATAAGAAATTTTATTTCATGGTGAATATGGCCTATCAAGGTTAAAGCAATGGGAGTGCCGTATGCGAGGGGAGCGTGAAATAACCCTCGGGCATATTTCACGCTCTGCCCGTATTTCACGCTCCGAGGATCACGTGACCTGCGCGGAATTCAAAATGGCGGCCGTCAGAAGTAAACAAACTCCGCAGAAGTAAACAAATATCGCGGAGGTAAACAAACATAGATTATTTATCAGTTTTAGATGGATAAACCCTGAAATAAATACAGAGCGGCACTTAAAGTGCCCTCGTCAGTGGTTACTGCACTTGAGCTGCCTGCCCCGTATTTCACTAGGCCTGCGGCCAGCGTGAAATACGGGGCAGGCAGCTCTCGTGCAGTAACCACTGACTCAGTCACTTTAGCGTGCAGCTCTGTCTATATACTTTATTAAACACTTATAAGCATCAGTAACATGTAGAATCCCCCAGAAAAATCTTCCCAGGAACTAGGCTGCCACCTGGTGGGAAAAGGTTGAACTATGCACAATGATAAACCATTGTTGCCTCACGGTAGTATACCATGGTATACCATTGTGAACCATGGTATACCATGGTGTTATCATGGCACCATGCATAAGTTTTCTGTATTCCCTATCATATCACTATCAGATAACCTACCAAAGAAAATTCAAACTCAACTCATGGGTGGAAAATAGGTTTGGGGCTAGAAAAAAAGTTTTGGAAGCAGGTTAACTACAGTTGTACAGTATATCCCGCACTGCTTGACACTATAGTAAAATGTAGCCTATTTTACTACATTTTACAATAGTATTTTCCGTACACCTTGACACTGGAATAAACTGTAGGCTATTTTACTACAGTTTACTATAGCATTTCTCGCAGACCTTGACACTGTAATAAATAGTAGCCTATTTTACTGGAGTTTACTATAGTATCTCATGCACCCCTTAACATTATAGTAAACTGTAGGCTATTTTACTACCTGTAGGCTATTTTACTACAGTTTACTATTGTATTTCCCGCACACCTTGACACTATAGTAAACTGAAGACATTTTTACTTCAGCTTACTATAGCATTTCCCACACACCTTGACACTGTAGTAAACTGTAGGCTATTTGACTACAGTTAACTGTAGTATTTCCTGCACATCTTAACATTATAGTAAACTGAAGGCATTTTTACTTCAGTTTAATATAGCTTTTCCCGCACACCTCGACACTATACTAAACTATAGGCTATTTTACTAGATGAACATACACCAGTGTGCCCATTAATACTATGGTAAACTATGACCAGAGTTCACTATCCTCAGAAAGCATTGTGGTATACCATAGAAAAATCCAACCATTGTTTACTGTAGTTGGAGTGTAAACATTGAGTATGCCGGAATTGATTTTAATAAATAAACTATACCCTTGTACATCACATATATATGTACTGCATTAAATCATAGTGATAGGCACTGTGATATATCATGGTAAAATATATGACCATGATATATTATTATTATGAATCATAATAAACAAAAATCGAGCAATCATGCTATATTATAAGTTTCATATTTGCAGAAAAGTATGTTGTAAACTATGGTATTCAGTGATGCTATTTCAAACGGAAAACTGTTGTTTACAATAGTGACATAAACAATCATTGTATACCCTGGGGCTCGATTCATAAGTTTGTACGATTTAGAGGGCTATTTTACTGCTACGACCAGTGCTGATCGTCCAGGGGTCATTTTATGCTATGGCTACGACACCTGGTGAACAGTTGTTAGGTGGAGAAAAATAAGCACACATACGACCAGCTTATATCAACAAAATCGTAGAATGCTGTCGTACAAAAAAAGGGGTGCATTTCACAAGAAAATTGTAGCAAATTTCTCATCTGGGTGAGACCATCCATAAATGTACAATTCAGGCATTTCGACAGGTACATTATCCTGCAAAATGCTACAGAACCAGAAATACTGGATCTATTTTGTAAAATACTTTCTTTGTGAAAGGGAATAGTTGAGACTTTCAGGAAAAAAAAACACTTTTAGTGTGTTTGGCGAGAATTTTTTGATTTATGGTCCGTCAAACCTAAGATTCACATAAATGTAACGTCCGTCAGATCTATTTTAGGTGGCCTAATGGCTGGTAAAGAAAGTGAGTTTGATAGCCATGTTATCATCCACCCAGAGGGTTGTTATGGGTTTTATGTTGACAGAAAAGAAATTGAGAATTTATTAATTTTTCTCAGCTGAGGGTCCGAAAAACCTATTGTGGACAGAATAGATCTTCGGACGTTACAAACACATTAGTCTCTCTCCAGCATAAATTTATGTACTTGTACATATTGAATGTGTCCTACAACCATGGCTGACCAACCATTGATCAATCTTGAGCAATAGTTCCTTCCTAATGTTGCTCCTGTGGAATTCACAACCTATTTAGCTCCAATTTGCCCTATGTAACATCCGTCAGATCTATTTATGTAACATCCATCAGATATATATGAAACTTATCAAATAAGCATCAGAGTACATTCTTCTGTGTTAAATATTCTACCTATACCCCCAAGCTATCAATTTGGTGTGCTAAACATATCAAGGCATTATTCAATTTGCCTTTCAAACTGATTACAAAGATCTTGGGAATAGATCTGACGGACGTTACACCGGAAAATTGATATCAGTCCAGATATGTTAATATCAACTACCTTAGAGTTATCACTGGATAATATCTTAAAGGGATGTCTTGCCTATTATCCTGAAACTTCAATAATTATGTTATTTTCACCCACTGTTCATTAATTTAGGGTACATTTTATTTATCTGACGGACGTTACATTATAAGATTATTCTTCAAAAATCCCATTTCTGCTCACTGCAACCTTTTCATATTGTAACATAGTATGCCCCTATGGTACTTCTATTACACCAAATACTCATTTAGACCATAGCAGATACTTCAATTTTTGACAAAAAAAAATCAAAAGTGTCAAAATAAGGATATTTTTGTTCTCAAACAGCCTTTTGAGACCCTAAATGGGTGTTCTAAATCAGTTTGGCCACCTAGGACAAACATCAAACCTGTTTTATACAAGGAGAGTCAAGGTGAACAAGTCTTAGTAGTGTTTGATGAGTTTGGTGCTCATGGAACTGCGTTTATCCTAGGTAATATCACAAATGTAACAACATCCGTCAGATCTATTGCGATTCAACACCCTATATATGGGTTTACCATGCAAATAATGTGTGTATGGTTGCAAAAGTATACATAATTTTGAAAGTATACATGATGGGGATAATACTAAGAGAGTTTAATGATAAAAAGAGTAATTTTAAGCAAAATAGAGCAAAGTTGGAGTTATGTTTTAAAAAGTTCCACAATTTTGACTATTTCAAAACGTCAACCAACACATTACAAAAAAATTCTTCCTCTCTGGGTTCTGGAATTTTTCATGTATGTTCTTATATATCAGGCCTACATGCCAATGCAATTTGGAATGAATGTGGCAGTTTTTAGTCATATTTTTTTTGTTAGGAAAATAGATCTGATGGACGTTACATAATATTAGTAGCCTCTGGTTGATAATGAATAAAAATTGACCCCCTGGGAGTTAGTCAATCCGCCTGGGGTTTTCATATTGCCAAGATATGAGGCTTTAAATATCATAAAGTTGTATACATTAATGTTAAGTTTCTTGATTTTTGCTTTTGGACCCTCAATTGTACATTTATGGATGGTCTCACCCATCTACCTAATTGTACAGAATACCTGTATAAGGTCGTTTTAAGGGCAAAAATGCCCATTACACAATAGATGGCTGAGACAGCCTCTGAAGTCATCTCAGCCATCTAAAAATTCTTTAATAATGGTTTGTTTTGTACCAAACCAAGATGTTATGTCTGATATTGACATGTAGATCACCTTGTGAGAATGTGTGCCTCATAGATTCACAATATTACCCATTTTTGAAAATCATTATTTAACTATTTACCCCTAAATCGTAGTATGTGTAATATTCTTATGTCCTTCTACAATACAGTAATTTATTTTTAGATTACTTATTGTTACAACCACCCTTTGCTGGGTAGTGGTATGATTATGTTATGGTCATGTGTCCTATGATCTCATTGTGAAATGATATCAAATTATTTGTACTACAGCCTTGTATGATGCCTTGACTACTACCTGAAAAAACACACGATTTGCCCTGTTTTCCCTACAGACATGATTTTTTGTGGTCGTAGCCTTTCTGAGCTGTCGTACATTGTTATGAATCGAGCCCCAGGTCTACAATGGTAAACTGTAGGTAGGCATATAAAAGTTAACCATAGTACACTAAAGTTTATTATTGTAAACCGTGGTATACCATAGTGCGGAATTGTACACCATGGTAATGACCATGGTTTTACCTGTGCTAGGTCAGTGAATTCTGGCTCTGGTAATAAAATAGAGCCTACTGCCATGACCTATGACCGTTCAATTCATAATAGTTATCTGAATGGTGATATTGCTCTCAATGAACAATTCCTGGGGTAACAGAAGAACTACAATAGCAAAAAATCTAAACTTTGGATTTAAATTGAGACAATACTTACATTTTCGAAAACTCTACTGAGCTATCACTTTTTTGTGTCACATCAAAGCCTCTTGTCTCTCGTAAACGCATTGCGAAGTTTTTGTGAAGAAATACAATTACATTCCCTGGGGAACAGGTTTCTAAAGTAAGGCCCCACTTAGGTTTCCACTTTAGAAGGGTACTTTCAATAACATTTTGCCATTTCCCACATAATTCCTTTCGTTGATCTTCATTGACTATTGATGTTAGTTCGGACCACACATGAAGAATTAGTTCTCCTGTTGTGTAAACAACTTTCTTGGAATCAATACTTTGTACATCCAACAAGTCTTCTACATACACATCTGTTGTATAAGTACGATCATAGCCATATGTACTGGTGATGAAGGCAAACCTACAGGTTTTTGGGATATGTTGTATCCCCACGTCCACATTTTCTGTCCTGTTATTAGTAAAAAGTCAAACGATGCTATTGTTACTGCTATCAAGGACACAATGACATGAATAGTAACAAACCTATGAACAACTGGATGTAGATACTAATGTTATAGCTATAATTCCACCTTCAGCCTCTAGATGAACACCAATAGTAAATGATGGAGGTATGTCTTTTATATTTTCATGAATTCTCCAGATTAGGCAATAGGGTGACATACTGGAATGTAAAGTTTCGTTCCAATTATGGGGGCACACATCTTTGAAGGTAGATTCATATATCTATTACCCTACCAATCAGAGAAAAAAACCTCCACTGCATGTTTGGAGAGGACGATCAAGGTCACTCTAAAAGAGGGTCAGACCAGAAAATATACTTGCCTTGTAACAACCTTTAAAATATGAACAGGGCGGGGTTCAGATTTTATGAGGAGATCAATATCCATGAGAAACCTAAATGACCATGGCCAATGCCACTCCTTGCAAGTTTAAGTATTATCATATTAAAATATCAGCAAAAATGGTGCTTGTGGGTGCTTTCACCTTAAGCCCTAGAGGTCACAATGAATACTTTCTCAGACCCGCTACTTAATTAATTCTATTAAATATTGAAACAGTTATTGGTTGCCATGGAATCAGCAGCCATTTCTTACAGGGGATAAATGATGAATATATAGTCTTTACTTACTGAGTGATTTCAAGGTCTCTTAACTCGTTGAAAGCCCAGGTGAAGGCCCTTCCATCAGCCCAGAATGCACAGTTATCATATATTGTCTCTAGGAGAGTATAACCATCAATGACAGTCTGATTCTTTCTGATTACCACTTTCTTAAACCGAAACTTAGCTAATATATGCAAGATGCAGTTTCTATATTCCTCTGCTGTTGCATCGTTGGTGGTGTAGGAGGCCTCACAGTCAGACAAGACAAGTATCACTGAGTCCTTAGGTGACTTTATCTCAGACCTTTTGATTGCAGCAATATCAGATAGCCGCTTCCCTCTGATGGTTGTACCACCCATCCAGCTATTGTAGACAATTGGTTGTTGCCCACCATTCGTATGTACTTCGTACCTGCAATAATGTACATGAATAGTAATAGGTAATGTGTGTTAGTTCATATGTATAGGTATTAAACTCGTTATCACAATGAAAGTTACACTTTAAACACATTAATTCTTATCTGAAATCAAACCAAACCTTCTTGATTTAATTGGTATTATGGCCACCGTCCACAGAGCATAAATCGACCGCATATGGATGGAATTGCCATACATTCCCTATGTAAGTTATTTATTAGGCTATAACATGGTGGCCCAGTGGAGCCTCTGGATGGAGGCAGCCATCTTGTAGGACACAAACTCTCGCTCCTTTGGTGTGATTTCTCGCTCCTTTGGCGAGATTTTACTGCTTTTTGTCCACTGGGGGGAGTGTGAATGGGCTGCCTTTTGTTTTAGGGGTCTCCTGAGTAACCACATGCACCTGATTAAGGCCCACCATGTCTGGTAGTGACTGCACCCACTCAGTGTTCTACCTACAGTGGGCCCAGACTCTCTGGCTCTGTCCTACCTGCATGGATTCACTCTCGACACAGATGTTTGATTACTCTCCAAGCAGAATTTGATTATTTAATTCTTATTTACTTGAGTTTTATGATAGGAAATAAAAATTCTGATTTAGTAGATGCATACAATATGCTATACAGATTTCATGTATGAATATTTAAACCATGCATTAAGTGATCAAAAATACACTGTGAGAAGTGGCCAAAGTAGACTGTACAAACAAGCTCAGTACCATGTTGTCCTACCATTTAGATATACTGTGTGCCAATAGGTGGCACAACCCCTTAACGTGTTAAAACCTAATAGAATGGACCTATGCGGCCGATTTATGCTCTGTGGACTACCACCCTCAGAACCTAAAAGAAATATGATAAATATTACCCATTTTATATACAAACAATTTATGTTAACTATTTGTCAAGACCAACACACCAAACTATTGTTGTTGTAGTTGTGTGTTACAGAAATACACATATGATTTATTATGTATATATTTATTGAACTACATTATGTAGTCAATATGACTACTGTTGGTCGTTATCAAAGCATGAAAGCTCTAAGGTCTTCGCCAGTGATGACATTCCAAAAGGACCTGGGTTTCAGTGTAAAACAAGCATTGCCAAGTATATATTTTAATGTGTTTGTATGCATTGCATTGTACATACATTCTAATAAACTTGATGGTCCCACTGTATTCCCAGATAACATCATAGCCCATGTTTCTTAACTGCATGACACAATCATCAGTGAAAAGGTTGTCAATTACGTCTGTTTTGAAACAGTCAATGTACATAAAATGTTTTGGAGCCCATCTTGCTAGTATAGCTTTGATAATGTTCATCAATTCTAGTGTAGATTCTTCCTCACGAGAATCCTCCTCTTGAGATGCTGTAGGAAAGCCAATATAAACACGAATACCGCTTTTGGCCCCAGCTTCAATGTCAATCGAGAGTGCATCTTGAACCAGCTGTATATCTATGCGTGTACTGTAATCGGATTCTTGCAGGAAATAGAACCTGGGAGTTCCTGGTACAGAATGCTGTATTACTGGTTGATCACTGTAAGAGAAATTAGCGTTTGTATTTTCACTAACATCTCGCACATCCTCTCTGAGGTCACGCATTGAATTCTACGAATAACAATGACCATTAGAATAAGTAAATGTTAAGAACTGTGTGCCAATTCAGTTGCATATATTAAGTGCATTATATATTCATCATAGTAAGCATAGTTCATAGAAAACAACCATGAAATCTTCTAGATTCAGTAAAAGCATCCGTACCTTGGTACGATAGTCCATGTTCTACTTCCAGTAGTAATTACATATTGTTTGTTATTAACGGAAGACACAATGTCTGCCGTTAGTGTGCAAGCCCCGTCAGCACTATGTAGCCTGAGCACCTGCGGTTTAATATTGTCCAGCTGGTCCTCAATGCATATCTTCCAGTCATTCATTTCTGCTAAGACTTCCTCACTTGTACCATTGGCGAATGAACAGTGGACGTCTAGTCTAGTAATTTCTTCACATCTAATAAATTCTGATATCCTTTTCCAGTCAGACATTCTGCTCAGCATTATTTGAGGTGAATCCTTCTGAGACCTAGACAAATATAAAAGACGTTTATGTATTATTTTCATGTATTATCATCCTTCATGGGTACTCAGCAGCAGATGTGTGTGTTTGCTCTTATTTGATTATCAACTGTGATGCCATAAGCAAATCATTGTGTCTCTGCTAGTACATTAATAAGTAAGCTGCGATGTCTTACATGAAAGTGAGTATATGTAATATAATTGTTCATTTTATTTTATTTCTTTTTATCCTTATGTTCTATGTTAACTATATGATACCTGTCAACTGCAGGAAGTAGCGCAGACTGTAGGTCAAACACAAAATCGTTGCGGTTTTTCTCTATTTTTCCTAATTTGAGGCATTCTATGATATGTTTGAAGAGTTCAACATTCCCATGAAAGGATCTTCCATAGCATTCCGAAATTAATGTTAAAGTTGGTTCCTTTGCTGAACCCCTAAAACTTAGGGAATTATCTATGGGAAAAGATGTTCGTATATCAGTTTCCATGTTCTTTTTAACATCTGTTATCCAAGAACAAGCAGCCGAAGGATTAGGCCTTCCTTCATGGATACATGGACAAGTTACCTTACTTTGCAATAGGATTGTGGCTACAGTTAGATCACACACGTCATTGTACCTCTCCTCCATACCGAGAAGAGTTGATACGAATTGAGCAACCTGGTTATGAGCTGCCCTATTTGCAACCTGATAAAACCATTGACTGTCCTTGATATTGTGTAATGCTACCAATGCTTTCGCCGCATCAAACTCTTGTAGTCGGGGATGAGGCCACATCCAGATGTATTCATGCCCAAATTTAACAGTGTATCTTTTCCTTTTTTCCAGTAAAACAAATGCATGTGAACTAGGCTTAATGCTCAATATATTCAAGTCTTGAATATTGCAAACTGTCCTGTTTTGTAGTGTCATATATAATGCAAGGGTGTGTAGATCATTCAATGTCTCTTTACATCTCATTAAGTCTTCCTCATCCAGAACATTCGAACATTCCCTTTCGACAATTGAAGTCTCTCTCATGGAATAAAGTTCCACCTCCATAAGTTTCTCGAATGAGTTGATATGCAGGTGACCATGAGCATACATTTGACATGCAAGCATTAGATTCAAAGGGTTTGTCTCAAATTGGGGTTTGCCTTGGATGGTCCTTATAAAATGTTGTGAATCAATATTGTGGTCCAAGATCTCGAGTAATTTCTTTGCAAAGTGGGATCCTCTGCTTCTACTGAAGCCAGTTATTTCAATATTGTAACTGAACAACTCTTGGAATTCTGTGGTCACGCAAGGATGGCCCTCACGGGCAGTCAAAAACACATTTGTGGCCCTATTCTTCAGCATCTGCATTATTTGTCTTTTAACACATTCACTTCTGAACTGATCAAATGCCTCAATAATGACCAATACATTTTCGGGTTCGTCTCTGTACAGATCCAATACCATTCTTTTGTAAGCATCCTTTCCTGGAATTGAGTTTGCAAGTGTTTGGTCTAGGCTGTCCCCTTCATCGAAAGGCTGAACAAATAAAACTGACTTTATTTCATTCCAGAATGACGAAGACTGTTTTTGTTGTGCCCAAAGCCATGCAAACCTTCTGGCAAGAGTGCTTTTTCCCGTACCTGCGGCCCCAAGACACAATGTCAAAACACGCTCCTCACACTCCTCGAAAATATCATTATTCTCATCGATTTTCATCCTGGAAAAAACATTTCCCCAACAGATCACAATTTTTATACATTTGATCTTTGCGATTGTAGTATATTCTTGCCTAATGATATAGATATACGGGTTACATACCAAATACTAAGATTGATAGAATCAGTGCTATAGCTGTGGGGATTTATTTAGTACACAGATAATGCTAGCATCAGAAGTTTAGTGTTGCTGTAAATTATTTTTTAATGAACTGGAAATGACTAAAATATGATGAATAGGTGATGCACATAATCATGTGAATATTGACAAACCGTTTTCCGTCCTCTGTTACATGGACTATATCCAGTGGAGTGTAGACATCCTCAAGGTTGATACTTCTGGACATTCCACTGAACTGATCTAAAGGTGATCGAAACAGCTTATTGATGTAGTGTCTCTTCATATTGATGATAGCCTCATGGAGAATAGGGTTGTTTATCAAGTGAGCTGTGAAAAGTGGAAAAGATAACATTTATAGTCATCATTTCTGTTGACATGTTAACAACTGATGTGAACAATTAGAGTTGCATTATTTTTAATCTTTTTGCGCTATGAGCTACAGATCCCTTGGATAGTCTTACATTAGTCTGTATTATATTTAGAAAAATTCCTTCCCTCTTAACAATGAGAGTCTGGCAGTGCTGGACTCTCTCTACAGTCAAAGTCAGACAATGCTGGACCCTCGTCTACGAGAGTTCAGCACTGCCTGATTTTCACGCTCAAGGGTAGTCTGGAAATGCTGGACTGTACCTAGAGTGAGACTGTACCTAGAGTGTGACAGCTATACCAGACTCTGGTTATCGAGAGTTCAGCCAAGCTGGACTCACATATGGATGCGAGTTTAGCAATGCTGGACTTTGGCCTCAATGAAAGTCCAGGCATAGCTGGACTCTCTTCTGTACAGTAGGACTAGTTGCTTATTTGCATTGGGGGATAATGATTTGAATAAATATATGGCCTCCCCAACACTTATAAAGAAATCCCATACAAAATAAAAGTATTGTCCTGAACAGGCAAGGGTCTACTATCACAGACCACCCGTCATATAGGTATGTAACAACATAGAGATCTATACATGCATGTACCAACATATGCCAGAGGTGATCCCAGAATCTTAATGTATATTTTGCAAATCCACAAGAATGGTGTCATATATCCTACCATTAAGTTCAAAACTGTATTGTGTCCCCACCTGGTAGCAAACAAAGAAGGCTCAGGCTAACTGACCCATCCCAGTAAACAAATAACGTTATACACCATTTTATAACGTTATATAACGTTATATGTCAATGTTTTTCTAAGGCTCTTTAGTATGACACGATGTTATGTAAAATCTATAAAAAATTTTGTTAGCTGGTATCCTTAGCACTGCCATAGCGTACCAATGTGGGGAGTAAAAGGGGCCCTCCCAGAGCCAAGATTTTGCGTTTGCATTGGAAACAGTACGCTATGGCAGGGCTCCTCCAGAAAGTGCTGGCAGTCCTAAGGATCCTAAAGTCAGACATTGCCTGACTGTGGGAAGAAAGTCAGGCTGACTCTGGTATGAGGAATTGTCTTGCCTGACTGTCATTCAAGGGTCAGGCTGACTCTTAAAAGGGGGTAACCTTATGGGACTATCAAAGGAAGCTCAGATGAATGGAAGTGAAAGTCTAGCAGACTATCTCACCCGAGTCAGGCAGTGCCTGACCCTGGGGAGAGTCCAGCTGACGCTCACTTTTTTCTCTGTGAACAGGGATTGTATTACCTTCATTTGTAGCCTTATAAGAGCTGGTATTTTCTGAGAGGACATCTGTTACAATATCCCTCTGGTTGGTATCAATGAGTGAGGAAATGAAACCATAATAACGATTCATTGTCCCTCTTCGGAGATGGTCTAGTAACTTGCTAATTTGTTTGTTTCTTCCTCCTCCTCCTTCAAGCTGAGATAAATGATCAGTTACTCTGTAAAATGTGTCTATAGCACATAGGTGGCATATTGAAAATGATCAAATAATAACTATACCTTATTCCACAAAATTGAATAATCTAGGCTAAACTGTGAATACACATGAGCGGTAGAATCCATTGTAAGGTTACAGTATATGTACTAGAGTAGTTCGGGTCCAGAGTGACCTCATATGTGCATCAGAGTATAATTATGATATATCTATATCTATCGCTAGGGATATTTCTTTTGTGAAATGTAGTCATACCATCATATTTCGTGTTTCTGCCGTCATTACCTCATGTTTGAGAAGTAAAGCCCAGAATTTATCACTTGGTATTATCCTAGATATCAATTCAGGGCCCTGTACTTTGATGAGATTTTTCTTTTCAACAGTCAATAGTTCATCTGTTGTATCAAACTGAAAGTAAAGTACACAACTTATTAACTGGCCGAAAAAAAAGTATATCAACCTTCCATACTACAAGCAATGGCCTACTGGTGGTTGCCACCAACAAAGGCACCGGGGACCCTAGCTCCCCCAGGTGGGCAGGTGGTGAACTAGGGAAACACTTACTCCACCTGGGGAATATATCCCAATGTTGCCGGACAACATTGGCGTCATATATATATATATATATACTTTATGATGACAAAGGAAGGGAAGCAGTGATAACATTTGCCTTAGCTATAACACATATCTGGTTAAGGAGGCACTTTATTTAAAGAACAAAATGAAAAAGAAAAATTATCCAATCCCCGTTGAGGCACAATGGTAGCGACTGGTTGCCACAACAAGGGGTTGCTGGGGGGAACCTGGGGAGTGTGGGAGGAACTAGAACTATAGTCCATGCCCACTAGCTGACATTTGGTGACATAAATTATTGGTTACATATTATGATTACACAATATTGGATACATACTTTATGATGATAAAGAAGGGAAACCCTGATAACATTTGCCTTGGCCGTAAACACATATCTGGTTAAGGAGACCAAAGCACAACAAAAAAACATTTGCCAACTAAGAATTAGACAATGTTGACAAACTTGTCCACCACTACTGCATCTTTACACCTCCTAGAACCATATGTGTCTGACAAATAAATCAGGACCAGCTCCTCCAATCCCAACAAGTTTTTACAGAGTGGTGTATTGTCTTTGTAGGCCGATGGCCTTGCATTTTGATGAGAACTAAGTAATAAGTAGCATATGCGACCCCGAACAGTGGATCACTTAGTCTCACACTCTCAGACCCGCCCACCCATGTCCATACACCTGGAGCAGGGTCTGACCCAGTGCCTTATCAGGACCGGGGACGGCGTTTGGATGGCAGTACCTTCTCCCAGCAGATATTGTGTAATAAACAAAGATCACACTAAATTCTGCTGGAGAGTGATGACCATGCGTGCTGACTGGTCCCGCTTCACTCTCCAATCATATACTTAGTCAAAGTAATGCTTAAAGAGTGTAGGTCCACGAGGCTGCATCTTCCCAGTCTGTAGTATACAGACAGGGGCCGAGTCTATGGATAAAAAGGCTTCCTCGGATGAGCTGCGAGATGATCTCTCAGAACAGAAAACGGGCACAGAACACTGTCCTTTGACTCCACAACTGGAATCACATTAACCCGTTCTTGAAGCGGAACTATCTTAGAAATGGGAATCGTGACATCCATGCAGGCATTTCGCACCACGTAACGTAGAATGGATCAGGAAGCAAGTAGCGTCCAGATGAGGGTAGTTGTGTAACTTCAATACTAAAGACACATAGTTTATAATAGTCAAATAGCACATGGATTTGGTGAGGTGAGTTATATATAAACACATCCCTTCCACATCCACTGGAAGAGGTAATAGGTCATACATGTCACAGAAAGTAAAGTAGTGTCACCACTTGGACCCGTCCTTGGTCCAAGCCCAGCTTGGACATTGACGCTTCCTGGAGGCCTTTGACCAACCTGCCCCTCCGAGACCTGGTCCCAACCCTTTATCCCTCCAGAAGCTTAATCCTGGCTCGAACAGACCGAGTGGTGCTCCCGCACTAGTCTCGAACCAGTCTTGAACCACCCTCTTAGTACTTGAGCTTGTCCAAACCGCTATCAAACAATTCTCCATGTACGTCACCTTGTACCGATCCTTTGGATCCAAACCACGCGCATTAGCTGTTGTAAGCTGGTTAAACTGAATAAAAAGACTTGTTGTTGAAAACCAAAGCAGAAACGGGTTTGTTGATATCTCAATGGACCCGTTGTTGCTCAAACAAGTTATACATGGGAAATGTGTCATTGAATTTTGATATTTTAAAATGGTGAATTTCACCTGAAGTCGGACACATGATTAAGATATTCATCTTAGTTGGACACGTTCCTTTTTAACAGTTTTGATGAAGATGTATAAAGGAAATTATTGTTTTTAAATGGTAGGAATATTCATGGTGATATGGCAATGGGTTAATCACATAATAATCTGGAGTTGTATGTGTAGAATACCTTTACATAGGTGTTAAATATTGCCTGTGGTGGATCCCCATGTTTAGGTTCTAGATGAGTATTTCTAAAATGATTATGCAATAATGCTGTGGCAGGACTTACATTAGACAGTATCGTGAATAATATTAACATTATAAAGTACCTATTTCATCCGTTACCATAACTGTATCTATTCTAATAGAAGTACAAATTGTTTAATGCAGTGATTAACAAGAATTCACAATGGATGTCTATGTCAAACTCTTCATTCAAGGCAATTGTCATATTATCGCATTCTCCTGCATCGTAGGATGCCCCTCTGTATCCTAAATCATTTCTCTCTTTATTTCATAGTAGGATGCACATAAGAATTAATCGAAACAGAGAAATAATGGGAAATGAGTGTCTGACTTAAGTTGAAATTAGTGACCGGCTTTAGGTGAAATTACATGGTCAATTTCAAGTGGCAATAAATAGAAATCAGCTAACAATTCCTTTGTGACCGTTCGCTTCCGAAAATGTAGGGGTTTCAACTGATATTTTCATATATGAGATATCTGTACGCATATTCTTCCGATAGGGGAATTAGTGAAAATAGTACTATTTTCACATTGGGTTCGTTAATTCTAACATGAAATTTTCAAAATATATTGCAACTTTATGACACTGACAAACGTCTTTAGATCTACCCTAAATATTTATTTTATTCATTATTATTAAGAAAATCTCACATATTTTCATTTTGAGTTGAGATTTCTGCCTTATTCCACACATTTCTTTATGAATTATATGGTCAAAAGTGTCTGACTTCAGGTATGTGTCCGTCTTTGGGTGAATCTTCCTTATTCATAAAGTGCCCCAATAAGTTTAGAGACTGGACTTCAGCAGTTAGTTTACACCACAGTAAAGATCCTCGGTAAAGAGGACTGTTCTAATAAAGCTGGTCCTTTGACTTTGGACCTTTAATTCTATTTGTTTGATTTGCAACGTGTATACATTTCATAAATGATATTTCAAATACAATAACAATCAAAAAGATAACATGGAAACTTTGTGGAGTACATTATCCAAATTTGTCACAATGCAGGGACTGATGTCCATCTATTGACAGTTGAAATAGTCTGTATAAACTTGTAGTAATTTTTAATAATAGTCTGGAGGCTGTGAGCTAGGACCTCGCAGCGAACGACGTACGGTGGGTTTTTGGTGATTCTGGCTCGTGAGACCCCACTGAACAAATAATAACCACTCCGAGAATGTAAATCAATCATATAGTACTGTAATGGTGGCGGCACTGCTACAGACCAAGTGGCGGATTCTGGTGCGGATTCTTGTGCTGATCTTCCCAGCAGGTGGCAGCACCAGAGGGCTGTTTATAAAAGGGCCTGCAGGAGCAAGATCCGCCAGTTTATGACTCACAATGATGATGGACGGATGTGCATTGATGATAGATGATAGATGATTGATGATTGATGATGAATGTACAAACAGTACTGCGTTTTGTCTTCTCTTACTAGTCTCCATTTTCCCATTACAGTACTGTGTAGCCAGATATTGGAAATATTTCCTACACCAGCAATGTCATTGTCTATTTATAGAACATGTGCACCTTTGTTTAAGACTCAAAATAGACTCATTTTGTGTGGTTTTATCGGGGAGCCGTGTAAGGTGTTCTACTCATGCAGTGGCCTCATCATGTGTATGATGCTAGGGTGGCTGAAGGGTCTGCATGATGGTTTAGTGCGTATCTGATCCTATGTTAAATGACCCTTTTATAATGTCTTGTCATTTTGACTATAGAGTAGATGGAGACTTCTAGTAAAATGGTATATTGAGATATTGAATGGGTCAATCTCATATGAGCTGGAATAAGCACAGTAATTTATATTACATAATGTAATCAAGGGGCAATGTTGACAGACCTTCAGATTTCGGGTCTATTTTGAGCTCTATAACTGGGTGATCTCTTGAACCTATCCTTGTGCACTGCTGGATGGCAAATGCATGTATCAACGAGATTCTTTTTTTGTTTAAAGCCTCTTGAATGCAGGTATCCCATAGGAGGTCTGACAAAATTATATCTTTTTCAGATAAGCTATCTAAGATAATGAATTTTATACTTCAATATTTTTATAGAAATCTTCAATTGGCAATTTACGGCATACTACTGTAGTTGGTCTATTACTACGGGTGTGAACGCTTGAGAACAAAGACCAGACAAGGTACAATTAAACTTTAATATACGCCAACTTTATTAAGGAAAATGCTCAAGTATAATTTTACTGGAGTAACCTCAGTTATACAGTGATCAGAACCAGATCTTATAAAATAATACAGTAGGGTAACACTACAGCATAGAATTAACCCGGAGTGCAGGGTGGTGTCGCCTTGAGCAGCAGTCCCAAACCTGACTGACTTCTCTGGGGAAGCAGTCCACCTTATATACAGGTCTGTGGCAGTCACATGACGATACCAACAGCTACAGCAAGTGTTTATGTTACGTAATACATTATGAAACCCTTAACAAGATGTTATCGTCCAGCTCACGGTGATCGGCTCCAGCACATTGTGGGCAGCTCTTTTGTTATCACAACACAGTGTTCCCCACACAGCACTCAATGTCCCTGCACACACAGTATTCCCCATACAGCACTCAGTGTTCCCCATACAGCACCCAGTGTCCCTGTACACACAGTGTTCCCCATACAGCACCCAGTGTCCCTGTACACACAGTGTTCCCCATACAGCACCCAGTGTCCCTGTACACACAGTGTTCCCCACACAGCACCCAGTGTCCCTGTACACTCAGTGTTCCCCACACAGCACTCAGTGTCCCTGTACACACAGTGTTCCCCATACAGCACTCAGTGTTCCCCATACAGCACTCAGTGTCCCTGTACACACAGTGTTCCCCATACAGCACCCAGTGTCCCTGTACAGGGATTGTACACACAGTGTTTCCCACACAGCACCCAGTGTCCCCCATACAGCACCCAGTGTCCCTGTACACACAGTGTTCCCCATACAGCACTCAGTGTCCCTGTACAAGGAATGTACACACAGTGTTCCCCATACAGCACTCAGTGTTCCCCATACAGCACCCAGTGTCCCTGTACACACAGTGTTCCCCATACAGCACCCAGTGTCCCTGTACACACAGTGTTTCCCATACAGCACCCAGTGTCCCTGTACACACAGTGTTATACATACAGCACCCAGTGTCCCTGTACACACAGTGTTCTCTATACAGCACCCAGTGTCCCTGTACACACAGTGTTCCCCATACCGCACTCAGTGTTCCCCATACAGCACCCAGTGTCCCTGTACACACAGTGTTCCCCATACAGCACCTAGTGTCCCTGTACAGGGATTGTACACACAGTGTTCCCCACACAGCACCCAGTGTCCCTGTACACACAGTGTTCTCCATACAGCACCCAGTGTCCCTGTACACACAGTGTTATCCATACAGCACCCAGTGTCCCTGTACACACAGTGTTCCCCATACAGCACCCAGTGTCCCTGTACACACAGTGTTTCCCATACAGCACCCAGTGTCCCTGTACACACAGTGTTATACATACAGCACCCAGTGTCCCTGTACACACAGTGTTCTCTATACAGCACCCAGTGTCCCTGTACACACAGTGTTCCCCATACCGCACTCAGTGTTCCCCATACAGCACCCAGTGTCCCTGTACACACAGTGTTCCCCATACAGCACCTAGTGTCCCTGTACAGGGATTGTACACACAGTGTTTCCCACACAGCACCCAGTGTCCCTGTACACACAGTGTTCCCCATACAGCACTGAGTGTCCCTGTACAAGGATTGTACACACAGTGTTCCCCATACAGCACCCAGTGTCCCTGTACACACAGTGTTCCCCATACAGCACCCAGTGTCCCTGTACACACAGTGTTCCCCATACAGCACCTAGTGTCCCTGTACAGGGATTGTACACACAGTGTTTCCCACACAGCACCCAGTGTCCCTGTACACACAGTGTTCCCCATACAGCACTGAGTGTCCCTGTACAAGGATTGTACACACAGTGTTCCCCATACAGCACCCAGTGTCCCTGTACACACAGTGTTCCCCATACAGCACCTAGTGTCCCTGTACAAGGATTGTACACACAGTGTTCCCCATACAGCACCCAGTGTCCCTGTACACACAGTGTTCCCCATACAGCACTCAGTGTTCCCCATACAGCACCCAGTGTCCCTGTACACACAGTGTTATCCATACAGCACTAAGTGTCCCTGTACACACAGTGTTCCCCACACAGCACCCAGTGTCCCTGTACACACAGTGTTCCCCGTACAGCACTAAGTGTCCCTGTACACACAGTGTTCCCCATACAGCACCCAGTGTCCCTGTACACACAGTGTTCCCCGTACAGGGTCCGTAGAGTTCTCTGGACAGTTCTCCGTACGGCACCCAGTGTCTCCACACAAGTCAACACAGCGATCGGAACAATACAACACAAACCCCACGTCGTCCTAGTGTCCAAAATACATGACCTCTGTAACTACCAGCCACTGTCTGTAACGCCCTGTAACTGTCTGACACACTCCATGATGTACCTCAGAATGTCCGAACTGGCCATAACACACCATAATACACAATTTATCCACGTGTATTGGCGTCCTACCATCCCATGAGCAGCATATTGTACATGCCACCTCACCAAGCATCACTCTGCCTCGTGCATCAGACACGTTTCCCGTAGAGCTCTGTCCACCCGGTCATGAAGCCTCTTCAACGTTGGCCCACGCTGTCTCAGCGGCTTCTCGGCGTATCCACAACAACAGACTCTAGCGATCTATGATCCACGATCAACCCACTCACCATCAACATTGTTCATCGTCCTGCCGACCTTGCTGACAAAACACACATCGGGCCTCTTAGGCTCAAGTTTGGCACGCCGCCCCACGTGAGTTTCTTGGCACCTTGGCACCAGCGACGCCTCGCATCCAGCTCACTGAAGCCACTCTGACTTGCTGAGTTTCCACAGTCTCAAACCCGGTTGCTTGCGACCATCCGTAAGCCAAATTTTCTTTGCATCCCACTCAAACCTTCGACCGTAGAATGAAACATATCTGGGTCCATAACCTGTAGATTTTCGATAAATACCTTGGATCTAACCAGAGAGAGACCAGAACATGTCCTCAGCCATTTTTACCAACTAATCCCAACAGATACCCCCTAAAGGTTAAAAGCCCAAGGGGATAGATGTCAAACGGGGCCATGGATGTCCTAGGGGGTAAATGACAGGGGGCAGATGTCTGGGGGAGGGGTAGATGTTGTGACACCATCCAGGTTGGTATATCAAAAGATAACAGAGCAATTGCTTCCACCAAAACTATTCTTATAATATTCTACAATTACTTGCACCCACATTTAGAATATATAGGTGACTTTGATAATATACCTGTGATTGAAGAGCTTCTTGTGTTAAATCTGTAACATCCTCCTCTAGTATGTCGGTTACTATGTGACGCTGATTAGTTTCTGAGAGTGCGTACAAGAACCCATGGTATATATTGACAGTTCCACCCTTAATGTACTCCAGCAGATCGTGAATACGCTGTGCCTCTGATGAGGTACCATCATCCTGCAAGGTAAACCATAATACATTTCGGTTGTGTGTTTCAGTGTTGATATGCTTCTTTAAAAAGGGATTTCTTTATAGATTTGACTGGAATTACGAGAAGCAGATTATGATATGAGTGTGTTGCGAGATGTTTTCAGAAGCCATATTCGCTTATCAATATATAACATGACATAGTAATAAGTCTGAATTACCAGAAACATTTCCTTTTCATGGTGAGACATTACATTGTTCCTAATTAATGCATCACACAGCTCTGGTGTCACTTTGATGTATTTCTTCAATGCTTTTTGTTCCAGCTTTGACAACCAATGGTTCTGTTGAGAGGTCTTGTTTGTAACCTTTGTGTTGGAATTAAGAGGAGGATTATATTGAAATGTATCTCCTAGAGTCTATCTTTGGTGTAAGAATTTATATTTGTCTGATAGCAAATTATATGAATAGAATCAACAACTGAAACTGATCTGTCCTATTTAGATAATACTGTTTGTATTGCTTCATCTAAATAGTCATTGAGGTATTTGGTAAGGTCGGTTGAACCTGGTAAGACCTGAGGCTCTGATGTGGACTGAAGGTGCTCTATTTTATACAGATGGTAGTACCTGGGACATCTGGGCATGGACTGTAACAGTTGAAATGTCCTCCTGCAGCACGTCAGTGACCACCTTCTCCTGGTGTGTGTCACACAGAGCCCTGAGGAAGCTGTGGTACGTCTTGTTAGGTCTCACCATCAGGTACTCCACCAGGTCACGCACCTGTTTGGCATTGGACGCCCTTCCACCATCCTGAAGGGCAAAGTTACACAATGAAAACGTCACCAGCACTGCATTATTGGGGGTATAGATGGGGGGTCCCCATGTCGCATGTCGTATTTTAAGAAACGGCCATATCACCTGTCACTTAAATCCCCATGTCCCATGTCGCCTTTAAGAACCGTTCCTGTCCCATGTCGATTCTAAGAAACAGTCAATGTCATGTCACTTATTAATTATTTTTTTCCTCATGTCACTAAGCTCAATGTCGCATGTCGATTTTAAGAAATGGCCATGTCGCCGTGTCGAATTTAGCCATCCACCCCCATATCATTGTTGACCAAACGGAACTTCAAATGACTGTTGACTGGTGATCTTATTGACAAAGTCAAAGCTGTTCAGTCTATGTCACTGACCCTGACCAGTCTTGAAGCCATGATGTAGACTTTTATTTGGTCATGCTTTTTATTCTTTAGTAGCACACACACTATGGCAATTCATATTCACCTTGTACAGTTCGGCATCAGACCTTGAGATGGCACCATTTTCAATGAGATTATCCCACAACTCATTTGCCTCCACCTGCGTTTTGAGAATATCTAGTTTCATCACCAGAAGCCGCACTTTTTGTGAGCAAAGTTGACTCTCCCCGATAATATTCTGAAGATAAATACACGAAAATACACGAAATATACATTCATTAGCTCTCAGTGAGACATTATGGACTTAGTTCCATTTATTCTCCCGATTATCGGACCTTTATGGTACTAGACCATGCCACGCCTTGCGGCCTGGCATGATCTTGTAGTGTAAAAAAATGCTGGTTCTATATGCCAGACAATTGCTGGATCTGATTCAAAATAGGCTAAAAAGCCTAATGCCTTTCCAGGATAAATAAAAGAAATACAAACAAACAAACAGCTCTGTCAGACAACATTCAATTGTGTTGGCGGGAGTCTTCATATGTACCAGCAATGTTGCAATGCTCACTGTAGTTATGAAGGAAACTGACCATGATATTATGAATGCTCTTGCCAAAGACAGCAGCAAATATAACGTGTAGGGTTCTATTATTATTTTGAGACGTATGTGCTGTATATATATAGCCTGTATTTGAATGTATGTATTAGAGACAACTACGATAAAAAAGTATATCTAGATAGCATAGAAAACTGTAATTGGACTTATTTTAATGAATGTCAGAGTGCGTCAGAGTGCTGGGACATTTATGAAAATATGTTGAAGCGCATGCTTGATGTATCATGCCCTGTAAGGGAGTTTAAGGTTCTAGACAAGCCTGACCCGTGGATGTCTAACTTCTTAATAGAAAGGATCACAGATAAGAATAATTTATTGTTAGAGGCAAGAAGGGCGAAATGTATACTGCTGTGGCATAGAGCTCGTCTACTCAAAAATGTGGTTGGTGTTGAAATAGAGGAGGCAAGAAATAGCTATTATAAGAACCTATGTGACAATAACCTTAATGATTCAAAAAAGTTCTGGTCCATTCTCAAGGATATCCTACCTTCTAATAAGTCTAAATCTAAAAACATAAATTTAGTTGATAACGATGTACCCATTACTCTAGATGAAACATCAAGCTTTATAAATACATTCTTTATTCATTCAGTATTTTGTGACTGCTGCACATTGCGGGCACGCCTTTTTCCGATGGTCGTATTCAAAACCACACTCCTGGCATGCCTTCATGGTCCCTTATAAGATCCCTCCTGAGGAAACTCAACCCAAATTTTTCAATTTGACAGAGCGGGACAAGAGCCAACCTCTCCGGGCGGCAAGCAAAGCACAATAAACATGGTCACTAAGGAAGCCAGCAGGGTAGCAACCCTAGTACCCCTATAAGGCACCAGATGGAGTGGCGGTGCTCCTAAACTGGAAGTGGTGGTGATGTACAACCTATCCACCAGGGGGAGTCTGTGGGTATAGGCTCCTGAGTACCAATACTCGTAACAACTACACTGTTACCACCTATAAATACATTCTTTGCAGAGATAGGACCCATAGGACTTATTTTTCTTGTTATATATTAATGATTGCATTTCCACCCAGGATGACCACCAGACTTTGCTCTATGCAGACGATTCAGTCTTATATGTTTCTGGCAAGAATTTCCACACCTTATCAAATAGATTAACAATAGCTTTAGATAATTTTGGATCCTGGACAAGAAAAAACTAATTAACAATTAATGAAAACAAAACAAAAATTATGACCTTCGCCTCAGATATTAAATTAAAAACACTCCCAAAGCCCAAAATCAAATTAAACAACAAAATTTTGAAAACAGTTAGCTCATATAAATATCTGGGTGTCATCTTGGATGAAGAATTGAAATTTACTAAATATGTTAAAAGTGTAATTAATAGTGTTCGATTCAAATCAACTTTAATGTACAGGGTCAGCAAAATGATGCCTTCTAATGCCTTGCTCAGGGTTTATAAAACCCATGTTTTACCAGTAATTGATTACTGTGATATTCTCTACTTAAATTCAAATGTGACGGCATGTGAAGAATTACAAAGGCTACAAAATAAGTGTTTAAAAACATGGCTATTCAAACACATTCTGACTCCAACTAAGGTTGTACACGGAGAGGCTAAGCTACCCACATTAGTTGAGCGAAGAAAATACCATTGTAAATTATATGCCTTTAAAAGGGCTCAATCTGATAAGTATTTACAAGAGAGAAAGCGGGTAACAAGGTTTACTACAGCTCCTGTATTGAAATACAACACTATTCACTGTACAGCATATGAAAACAGTCCATGTGTAGCGTTAGCACAAGCCTGGAATGCCCTTAAACCTGATACAAGGAATATTATCGACTACGATGTGTTTAAATCCAAAATGTCAGAAGAGTTAATCAAGACAGTGCCTGTCATCACTATATAATTTACAAGAAATAACAAATTTTCTCGGGTAATAATTAATGGGGTCTGTAAAATCGCATTTAATATTTGTCACGATGCCGCGGCCAGTTTTCTATACATTACTTGTTATAATATTACTATTGTAAAATGAGATATTATCATATGGGCAACCCCTAATAACTGCTTGCAGATAGGTTGTCCATGGACTTTGTCTGGTCGTTCTGTAAATCAACTCAGAAATTGTTTATATGAATGTGTTTAAACCTAGACCAAATAAAAGTTTGTTCAAAAAAAAGAGATGTGAGTGACCCACCTTCCCAGTAAACACCCTACGTAGTTCCAACGTAGCTCAGAGGTTTCTCTGGGTAGATGTCCAACCAAAAGGTTTGAGATTGGTAATTTTGGAAGGTTTGTAGACGTCAAAACATTAAGGTTTATTTACGTCCAACAGACGTAGACGTCTGATTTACGTTGATCTACCTCATTCAGACATAGATCTGGGTAAAAAATCTATGTAGATCTACATTAGAATACGAGTAGTATTGTTTGTATCGGAACCGGACTATGGTTGAGTACTGTTTATTACTCATTGGACTTGCAGCCAATCAGAGGCCTCCATTTGACCGGAAGTGACATCACATGCCCATATAAGGGCATACCGGAAGTGACGTCACGTGACCTTGACCTACTTAGAGGTCAAGGTCATGACCCCAGCGAATCAGAAGCCTCCATTTGACCGGAAGTGACCCCCTCATTTGCATAATAGACCACACCCCCGTGACCGGAAGTGATCTACTTAAGATGACCGGAAGTGACATCACTTGACCTACTTAGGGGGGGATTAGCGATGACCGGAAGTGACAGAAGTATATAAAAAGGACGGGTGATTAAAGCATTGTGCATGAATAGGTGCTTTGCGGCACTTTGCTGTGAGGACACCACATTGGTGGTAATGGAAGAAATACAAAGCCTCTCTGCAGCCAAAACTATTCAAGATATCTATACTGTCAGGCTGTTCAATTGAATAACAAGAACATACCATGTAGAATGAAATGAGATTGAAAATTATAGTACTTATTTTGTATGAATACTGTTTGTTAATCTAAATTTGTCAGCAATATATTACAAGTCTTAGTCTGAATCCCACTATGTAGAATTAGATGTAATGTGTTAAAGGTAGATTTACGTCTGAGATTGGTAAATAAACCTTAACGTTTTGACGATGATAAACCTACTAAAAATATGTAGTTCAGACCATATATCCTAGTAGTTCAGACCATATATCCTAGTAGACTCTGTAAGTATGTCTGCCTGTATGTATGTGTGTGTGTGTGTGTTTGTAGGTGTGTGAATGAATTTGTCTCTTTGTGCTAAACATCATTATTTATAGATTACATATACTAGTACAGTTTTGGATGGAAAACCGGCGGTTATTAAAACAGCCGGACGTC
The DNA here is from genome assembly GCA_947462335.1 of Harmothoe impar. Lineage (NCBI taxonomy): Eukaryota > Metazoa > Annelida > Polychaeta > Phyllodocida > Polynoidae > Harmothoe > Harmothoe impar. The sequence goes on along the minus strand of OX381710.1, from coordinate 15,297,004 downwards.
TAATCCAATACTGCATATGGAAAGAATGGGTGTTATCATAATTGTTGCCCTAAACCTATGACCGATTATTGAGACAAACAATTTATCAAAAAATGTTTTATCAAGGTTTGACTCTACTTAGTTTTGTACAACCATACTGCATATATACGTTTAGTTTTGTAGAAAATAGTTTTGTAGTGTATTGTAGTGAACTTATTGTATGAAACAGGTCAGTAATGACCTCCCTTTCGTTGTCAATAAAAGCTATTATCATTATCATTGTTAATCGAGTAAACCAAGGCTTACCAGTTGAGGAACTTTCTCATTCAGCACCAAAGTAACAATATGGGCTTGCCCGGTGTCAGCAAGAGCCCTCAGGAAACCTCGGTACTTAGAATGTTTCTGCGTCCCCAAGTGTTGAATCAGAGCTGAGATCCGTGCATGGTCCGAGGGCTGACTCTGTAGCAAATTAGATAAAATGTTGGTGCTAAATAGAAATACATTTGCATAAGTCTAATTAAAAATCTGAGAAAAGCGAATTTAAATACAGTTTTGTGGTCCACCTTCATATAATCTATCACCTCTTTCGTGAGTGGAGATGTACAGACATTACAATTAGGGCGATATTCTCCACAAACCTTAATGCCATCAAGGTCTGAATCCATGACTACATCATATCGTTTCAACTGTGACCAGAACAGGGGAGTTAAACTGACAAGTTCAATCAGTTTTGGTCCATGAATCCGAAGTAATTCTTTCTTTTCCTTTGATAACGCTTTATCTCTGCCAGTCTGAAATACAAATAATATATGCATTGTTATCAAGTTATGATAGAAAAACAGAATAGAGACAGAACACATCGAATAAAAATGCAAAGCTAGCATACTTAGAGTATATCCGCAAAAAGGATATGGTCCTTTCCTTTGTCATCTTTGTCAGCAAATCCTCCTGTCTGGAGAATATCTGGGATATCTGAGGTTGCTTGAATATACATCCATGGATATAACAGGTGTCAGGCTCAACTTGAAAGTTTTTAAGGAGTATCTGATGCTGCTTCAGAATTTATATATCTAGGATGAATCAGAGACTTCCTACTGGTATCTAGAAGGTATTTGGGGCTCATAGTATTGTAGTTGGTCTCTTACTACGAGTGTAACACATGAGATCAAAAACCAGACAAGGTAAATTAGACTTTAATATACGGCGACTTTATTACGAAGGAAACTCTTGAGTATTATAGTACAAGTATAACCATCGGATATACAAGATCAGAACAGATTATAATACAGGAAAGTAACCCTACAGCGTAGTGTTAAGCCCGGAGCACAGGGTGGTCTTGTCACGACAGTCCCAAACCTGACTGGCTTCCAATGGGGAAGCAGTCACCTTATATACACCGCTGCGTAGGCCACGTGACGGTACTAGCAGCGCCACCTGTTAGGTTTAGTTATGTAAAACGATTATATAATTACTACCGAAGGTAACCAAGGGTAGTACCGGTACACTACCGTATATAACCAAACTAGAGGAGTTGGTATATGTAACGAACCGACGATACTAGTTGGATGAATAAAACAGTTTAGTATACAATAGAAACCGTGTCGTTTTACATCATAACAACATATAATAGATATACAACAATAACAGTTAGACTTATAGTCAACCCGTTACAGTATGTAGAGCATACCTGAGGGTTACCTGACAACATAAGACACTTTGTGACTATAAAGCCAACTGTGCCCTGCCACCTTGTGGGTACTGGTACTGAAGGCAATGGTCCCCACCCCAGTAGCGTTATTGGAAATATATGTAGGGGGTCTGTAGTAATCTGATGTTAGCCAAGGGTATCTAGGTGGCACCTGAGAAATGCTACATTTAGCTTCAGATCTTAACAGAGATAGGGGTAAACTAATTAAGGAGCAGAGCAGGCTATGAAGTAATGGTAAAATATCCAGACCCATAGTTCAACTTGAAGAGCTGTCTTTCTCCAGGTACTTTACATCCCCACATAACCAAGGTTAAAGTTCCGTTTAGCTAAGATATTAGCATAGGGAACATTCACAAATGACATCACATGGTAAGGGATGGGAGAGTAGGGGGGTCTCTTTTTTTTTAGTGATGAAGAGTGACATGGAGGTGGGGGGGGGGGGGTGTCAGAGTCTATGTGACATCACCTTTCAGGTCCAGACATCTTTATGAATGAAAACAACAATATTGAGCATGGATGAAGAAAAAAATAAAATTAGTCAGGGAATTTTTCTTATCTAGCTGAATGGCCATTGTCACGGGGTGCAGAGAGTGCCTTAGGCTAACCTAAATTTCTGTGTAGAAGCTGAGGGTGCGGGATTCCGCCGGCGCCACCGCTAGTCAGCGACGGAGCCAGCCGTCTCCTCCCCCGCTAAGTTCTGCTAATTCCTATAGACAATGTTTACCCATCCATGGCATCAACTATAGTTGATGCTCAGCTGCAAGGGTTTAGAAATCTTTAAATACTGATAAAATGTATCCTAGGTACTTATGCAAGACCAGCACTTATTAAAATGTATTGTGTGGATTTCATGTCTGTGTAGTGGTTCGGGATCTCAGAAAAGAGAACAAGAACATCAGTTTCCAGGTGTGAAGTAGAATGAAGTTTATTGGATGTATCTCTGTACAAAGAATCTAAGTCTCAACCCAAAGGAGGAGAGGAAAGCTGCTTGTTCAATCATACACAATTGGGTAGGGTAGCGCTGGGAGTCAACTGGGCCTGCACTAACTGGCGACTATGCGAGGAGGGGAGGCTTATATACCCCCTTCCGACATGAAATCTACATGATCATGTGGTAGGCTAGTTCCCACCTGAAACGTGGTGCGCAGTACCCGAGAGAGGACTGTTGCCCCCTCCGGGATACTGCCCACACTAACGCCAGGCGAAACAACCCGAACTAACCCTCGTCGGTAGCCTGGATGGAAATGGTTATAGTAGTAAACCCCTACACTACCCCCCCTAGACCACACTAGGTGTGGTAAAAACCTGAGTAGTAGACTCATAATAATAAAAGTAGTTTGACAACCAGAAGTAGTTTGTCTATACACTATACATAAAAGGGTTTTACTACAATTAGTCACATGTTATAATGAGAAATATACATTCTGAAATTTTAAGGCATTACGCTGTCATAGCTACCTTATGATATGACTTTTATACTTTGGTAAACCCGAAGTAGTTACTAATGATTTGTAACATAAAAATTCCAACATAAAAATACCTATAGTCTTTATAAGGACCTTTAAAAAATCAGCAAGTGTGTACCAATTCCGGAGGAATAATTACCAGTCCTGACTAGGACAAAGCCTGAAAAAAACTTATAGGATATGATGATAACTTCTCTCCGCACTAGAATAACATTTTTTCCCACCTCTTTCCTTAACAAAATATAGCTAATACTATTAAATATGTAGTATTATTTACATCCACCCGAAGTGGTCAACAGTTGAACACAGTTATGGTTTATACAGATCTTAGTAATATCCTGAGTATCATAAATTATCGTAGTGTTTCAGCACCATAAATATAATTTATAAAAATATAGACGAGACTGTCTATTTGTAACTCTTCTGGAACCTTAGCGGCGTGCTAAGGAACGTAATCTTATGATCGGGCACAAATGCTTTGTGGCTGGGAGGCTGCTGCTGATGCCGCAAAGCGTCCCGAGATGCATGTTTTAAAACTTGCATGTGAACTCCTGAAGGTAGAGGTACAGGAGTTGTAGCGACAGGTGGCTTTACTGCAGGGTGGCCTCGGTACCCAGAGTTGGTGAAGACACCTCCCTGAGCCGAAGTCGACGCTGCAGCATGGCGCACCATGTCCAACCATGACTGCTGTTGTTCATGGTCTTCTCCGGGGCTCCGATGTCCCCGTCGGATTCGTTCCAATGTCTGGGACTCTCTTCCTGGTGGCATGTCCATCCCTTGATACTCGTCCAGGTCATGAGGATGAATGTCATAGCTTCGGGAGCTATGAGCGGACTCACTATAATACCGTGAGTCTATTTCCTCCAGACTGAGGACTCCACCCTGACGCATTCGGCTAGCAGGACTGCTGGAGCGGAACCGCCTGGGATCAGGCGCTGGCTGCTCCACTCGTCCACGGTAAGCCCTCAGGTCGGTACCTAGACCATGACCAGATGGCCGTCGGAACAGCTCCGGTGGGTACAGGTCAGGGTTGATGTCAAACTTCCTTGACCCTGGTACCTTCGCGAACCTTGCAACGTTCAGCTTTGACTTATTTTCTACGATTTTGCAGAAATAAGCCTTTGAAGAGTTGAGACTCTTAGGGTCACCCTTCAACTGATCTCTGAACGCTGCCATGACACGTTCTTGAAGGGCCATCACTCTGTTTCTGGCCTCACCACCCCCCATGTTATGCATCGTGGTCATATGGCTGATCAGACAATCACGCCTGGACCAAAATTGATGGTTACTGATTTAAGAATTATTTCAGCGCAGTAGATTACATTTTATAGTAAAGATGTTTTATAACATCTGTTGAATGAGAGATATTAGAGATACTAACATACTACAGTACTTACCTCGGACAATAATCCTTCATACAGGACATCAGAAACTACACCACCTTGGCCAGTTTCCATCAACGTGTCCATGAAGGCTTGGTACTGGTCCTCAGAGCCAGCTATAAGATGGTTGACCAGGTCCTCTATCTGTGCTTCTCTGATAGCCCAGCCCCCATTCTATAATACAGCATTGGACAATTAAATAACCAACAGTTATTTTAAATACCTGTTACTATTGACAGTTCGACCTGTCAATAGGAAGATTGATTTCCACTATCAACAGTTTGCACTGTCAAAAGCTGGCCCATCTTGATCTTGTTGTTGACAGTTCTTCACTGAACTGTCAATAGTAGGAATTTTCTCTTTTATTGACAGTTCCTTGCCATAACTGCCATAACCCTGAACTCAAAGTCGATTTTGGTACCGTAGTAGATTTTGATGCCAAAGCCGATTTTGAATAAAAAGGTCAAAGTTGACTCAGAGGTTGAACTTGACTCTAAGGTCTAATCTGACTCAAAGGTCGAGTTTGACTCCAAGGTCAGTGGGAACTGTCAATAAGACAGAAATATTCCACTATTGACAGTTTGCATAAGGAATTCTACAATCGGCAGTGTGAACTGTCAATAGTGGAAATATTTTCCACTATTGACAGTTCGAACTGTCAATAGCGTTTTTGATGGAGGCCTGCAATAAACACGTCACAAAAAGAGTATCATCCCAGTAGAACATTAAACAGACTGGACTAGATAGGGGGCTTCCATAAAGTATGCACGCACATTTTCTCCCGAAATTGACCCCCCTATACCCCCTAAAGTTCTTGAAAGCATTACAATAAAGGGTTTATTTACGCAAACATGTTCAGAAAATAGACACCCCCCACCCTTCATGCGTACATACGTTATGGAAGCCCCCATAGGACTATAGTATTCTGAAACATAGTTTTCTTGCACCTGTATACTGTCAATCTCATGTTGTGTAATGACCCAATATCCTTTAAGGGTTTCCCAAAATTGAGGTGTAAGTTTGATGGTTTTGGAGAGTGTCCTTTTCCCTCTCCTTAGAAGATCTATCTTCTCTGCAGACAAAGATCGCTGACCTGCAATCTTGAAACAAACCAAATGGACATAAGGCCGGGAGGACAATTTCAGGAATTCTCACACAATTGATACACTCCTTAGTTTGACAGATGCCATTATTGATCCCATTTTTGCATTTGTGGATGCGCATGGTTTTTGTAACACATAATCAATATTCATAAGAGAAAAGGGGCGATGAAGTAACTCTAGAAAATCAGTATCTAAAACAACGGTCAATTAAGCAATGCCCATAACCCTAATCAAAAGTACCACATCGATGCCACAGGTATACAGAAAGATGGGGAATTGTCTCTAGCCACAAATGCAGCATTTTCACAGTCCCAATTTCTACTTACAGGGGCAGATATGACAATAGCTGAAGCAGGTTGTGGAAGCTTCTCTCGCAGCACACCTGATACGACGTGACACTGCTTGGTCTCTACAAGGGTCTTTATAAAACCCTCATATTTCTTGTCAGTGTCCACCATCAAGTGTGAGAGGAGGTCATATCTCTGAACATCCTCTGACGCAATGCCTTCTTTCTGCATATTATAAGACAACTGATCAATTGCGGGATTCAACAATATACAAATACCTGTAAACTAAGGTGAAATATGCAACTAATTTGGAGTTGATTGACAAAGCTGCTATTGCTAATCTGATTTAGTCTGATTAATAATATTCATGAATCTGTAACTACTGTCATATTGTAAACTATGAAAACAAATAGTTCCAACCTGGATTGCCTCAACTTCCTCTTGGGTTATTGAATTATGTTTCTTCAAAGTTTCCCAGAAATGTTGAGATAGTTTGACAGCTTTCAGGAGTTGAGGTTTCTTTCTTAAAATCAGTTCCTTTTTATCATTGCAAGGTGATTGCTGGACATTGATCTAGAATCGTCAGAATAAATCGGAATAAATCATTCTAATGAGAGTCAGCAATAATGACCTTCATAACCTAAAGTGGATTCCCTATTGGCAATATATACACTGTAAAAAGTTGTTGTTCGTGAACAGCAATATGTGCTGTAACTATACAGTACTTTAGCTGTAAAAGATAATACAGCAACTTTTGCTGTACACATACAATTCTGTTACTGTAGATGCAGGTTCGAATCCCATAACCAGCCACAAGAGGGAGAGAGAGCAGAGAGGTTGGAGGGAGTACCATACTCCACAGCTCAAATATGACCTGATCTTTTCAAAAGCCCAATGATGCAGGCTACATAGTGACTGCCCCTCTAGCTCAGTCGGTAGAGCCATGGGAGATGTAGTCTGAGGGTCAGCAGTTCCAGTCCCGGCAGGAAACTCTCACACAAACTACATTTCTCCTGATGCAATTCTAAAGTATAATATATTTTGGTACACTGAAATGTTACTATTGAAAATATGCAGAGGATAAGACCAATGTATCTCAACAATCTGCATGAAAGATAGTAAAATTTACTTTGAAAAACATCTATAGGCCATCAAGATTACACTTCAACTAATGGTAGTTCAGTCCTTATTAGTACATTACTGCAATAGGGTAATTTTCATATTATCCTTTAAGACATGAACAGTCTAGTTCTAAAATTGTCCCCAGGGATCCTGTGTTGACGTCATTACCATTCACACCTAAGTAGGAGGTGTTTCAATGTACCTGACATGCAGGATTCACTGGCGTAGTGGCCATGGTTTAGGACTATGGATTGGAACCTGGGGGTTCAAATCTCCAAGATGTTGAATATGTGAGCCTTTTTAGAACTCAGGTCTGCGTCTACAGTAGATTCTACTGTAGGTCTACAGCAGAATTTACTGGAACCAAAGTTGCCCCCAATAGTTGCTGTACAGGAACACTACTTACTTCTAACAGTGTATTCGTAGCACAAAACTTGAGGTTTGAACTAATATCATTGCAAGGTGATCCCTAGCAGGGTGCATCCCACAAAGCCTGTGGCTTCGTGGGATACTGCCCCAGCCCCCACTCGTGAAATACATGTACATCACAAATAATTTACCCAATGTAGTTACATATATCAAATTCTGAGAAACTAAATCCATGCGAAATTGTACTTTAAGGAAATTCGTACACGCAAAAATATCTACATTAACAGTAGTATACATCTGTAGGGGCACGAATAATACGTGTACATATAGGTCCGTGGAGTCAAAGCGGGAAGTGCCTCCACCGGACACTAGGTGGCAACACCTACGCCATGTCCTTTTGGTTATCCGGTAGCGGAGCCAGGCAGGGTACTCCAGATGGCGCTACGGAGGAGTGCCACGTCGACACTGCTTGGTCCGCGCTCAGGGTATATAAGAGGCCGAGGTTGGCTACCTCAGGGAGTTCGTCCCAGGACGAGCTCTGACCCACACCTTTCGATACCATCGTTACCTTTTCGATCGGGGCACCTACACCCCTCCCACACTCTGGCTCCTGCACCAGTCATGCTGGCTCAGGACCAGATCATCCAACGTTGCTGACTTCGTACTATCGGTAGAACGCTGTACATCTTCGAATGGTTAAACCAAGTGAACCGAGCAAAACCTTCGTTTTACTTTAAGGCTGTGATCGTGACTGAATAAACCTGTTGCATTCAAACTGAATTTGGAACCTGTGTTCACGTGATACTTCCACAACCCCTACATTGGTGCCGTGACCAGTTCGGGTGAAACACAGAATAGCACAGTCGGTTCGGGTGAACATGGCTGAACAGGCAAAGGGTGGAGCACAACTTCACCCTATTTCAAGTCCGGATCCGGAGGTGGTAGCGGCCCTTGAGAAGCACTATGGGCAGAGCCATTCAAGTTCTACACCAGAACCAAGGAGAGGCAATCCTGATTCTATTCGAAAAGATCTAGGGTCAAACCTGGAGGATTCATTGTTCGAAACTGGCGGTTCGAAGAGGCACATTGCTCCTATGCCAACACAAGGCATGAGCATTCTGCATGCTGAGCGACACCAAAGGCAAGAAGTGACACGACGTCACTTCGCCGAAGAAAAGAATTGATTCGAAGAAGCAAGGATTGCAGAGATGGACAGGATGAATGCAGAGTTTGAAGCCTTGAGTCATCGGTTGGTACAACTCCGTAACAAGAATGAGGAGTTGGACGGCGCAACAATGGGGAAGCAGAACCGCTTAGACACAACAAAGGCGGAGCTGGAACATATGGAAGACCAGTTCTCTCATCAGCAAAATGTCTTGCGACGGCGGACTGAGGTTCTTGAGCAGCGGCAAGATAAGACTGTACAGGAATCAGACGAACTCCATGAGACCATTAGAGAAGCAACCAAAGCGATGATGGAAGAAAAGGACCGTGTCACTCAGGAACTGAAAGACTTTTTTTTAAAGTGTTTTATTGGGTAAAAGATAACAAATACAAAAGTAGATGCATCATCCTAGCTTAGGCGCATTGCCTTTCTTCCGCTAGGCCCCCTATCATTAGACTAGATTATCATTGTAACATGCATAAGATATGGTATATGGCGTACATGTTGGAAATAAATAAAAGTTGAAACAGACAAAAATATTTTTGATTCACAAATATTCGTATAACACAATGATGAGAGATGAGATGAGATGAGGGGTTTATGTGGCGTTATTACATTAGGAAACATCCTCTATAAAACTACATGCTTATATAAAACAAGTGGTATAATCAGTTTTGATTGCAGTTTTAAAATCAGCCAGGCTCTCTATAGTGGTATAGTAAGGTTTCAATTGATTCCAACGAATTATTGCTCTATAAAAACAGCTTCTGAGTACAATTGGTTTCAATGAACGAGGTACCTTGAGCCTAATGCCCTGATTGAGACGCGTGGGTAGATTTCTAGTGTCAATCAATTTTTCTTGCCCTTTTAAAGTAAAAGCATAGAACAGTAGATGTATGTCCCTTCTAATATTAAGGTACATACACTCACTTTTATTATGTAATTGTACAGTGTTATGTAAAGGGTTGGCTTCAAGCCTGACTTTATAAATCAATCGTAATGCCTTGTTTTGCAAGTATTGCAGTTCTTGCGATTCTCCTATGTTGCCTCTGTCCCAGACATAGTCAACATAATCGAAAGTGGGCAGAGTCATGGTTTTGTATATGGACAATGCAGTAGGAATGTCAATAAAAACACGTGCCCTAGCAGATTGAATTATTTTGTTTCTTATGTTCCTCACGGTGTTTTGCCTGTGCAGGACAAATTTCAAATCTGGGTCTAGAGTCAGTCCCAAATACGTGAAATTATACACCCTTTCTATAATAGTTCCATTTAATGTAAAGACAGGATTAATTCTTCTAAAATTGTTGAAAAACATCCATTTTGTTTTTTGTACATTTATAGTGAGGCTATTTCTAACGCACCATTCATAAATAAGATCAATTGCCTGCTGCATTTTAACCGGACACTCTAAAGAGACAACTGCATCGTCAGCATATAAAGTTATGTTAAAATCATATATTTTTGGTAAAGAATTTATGTAAATAGAGAAAAGAACAGGACCAAGGACGGAACCCTGGGGAACACCATATGTAATTATTTTCTCAGTTGATAGATGGTTATTCGCTATTGTTTTTTGAGTTCTGCGGTGGAGGTATCTTTTGAACCAATTTAGGCTGTTTTTACTAAGTCCAAAGAGGGATAATTTTTGGATTAATTTAGTGTGTGAAACCGTGTCGAAAGCCTTCTTATAATCTAGATATAGAGATATTGTTGATTTATTATTAATAATATTTTCAATTATATTTTGAAGGTGTTCCCTGATAGCAGTTTGCGTCGAGTGGTTCTGTCTGTATCCGTGTTGGCAGGGTGATAAAAGAGAACATTCAGACATGTAACATTGTAATCTTGAGCAAATGATTTTTTCCAGGAGTTTCCCCGGTAGTGGTAGTAGACTGATAGGCCTTAGGTCATTTACTTTTAGAGAGTTAGCCTTCTTTGGTAGCGGTACAATAGTTCCATTTTTCCATTTCGAGGGGAACGTACTACTTGACAAGCATTTATTATACATACATAGGATAACTCCAGGTATACTCATAAAGGCATCTTTCAATACAAAGGTCTTAATGTGTTTTATAGAAGAAGATTTTTTAGTATTGATACCCTTTATGTATTTAATCATACTATTATAAGACAGAGGTTCCATTATGTCCTTATTAATAACAGGGGTACCGTATGGATTTGTTTCATCCCTATGTAGAACCGCCTGTGGTAATTCTTTGGCAAGCTTCTCACCTACAGTCGAAAAGAATTCATTGATATGCTCCGCACATTGATCCATAGGTACTAACAGACCTGTGTGGTTATTCCTAAGTTTAATCAAGGTTGCACCTGTTTTTATGGGCAGTAGTTTCCTGATACCTTGCCAAAATTTCGCTGGATCATCTTTTCTATGCTGTAGGAGTGTATCAATTTCTTCCCTTCTACTGTTAAAAATCAGCGTTTCTACCCGATTTTTATGAAAATCGGCAATATGCCAATCGTCTAAGTCCATAGTGCGTCTTGCAATGATGTATAATCTATCTCGTTCCCTCATGGCTTCTATAATGGGAGCTGTTAACCAGTCTGGAGTGAATTCAGGTATCATGATATTCCTTATGGGACACATTTCATCCAATATTAATTTAATAATTTCAATGAGTCTATCCCACATAATAATTACATTATCAGCATTAACAATGGGGTTCCAGTCAATGGCATTCAAGGAATTTTTAAAATTTGTAAAATCATAATTTTTGTATGATCTGGCTAAGACCTTTTTCTTCTTAATCTTAGTGCGTTCACATTTCACAATTACAAAAATAGGAACATGATCAGATATTCTAAAACCAATGGTGCCAGATAGGGATACATTATGAACATTTGTATAAATATGATCTAAAAGAGTTCCAGACTGAGGTCTAGTTATCTCATTTATTACTTGTATAACATCATTATCTGTACAGAAGGAGTCGACCTTTGAGTCGCGTAAGTCATCAGGTGAGAACAAATTGACGTTAAAGTCATCTATTATTATAATTTTCCTATTTTTTGAAACAGTCTTTTTAAATTCCTCAAGTTTCCTGTAGATAGCGTTTTTATCATTGTCGGCATCAGGAGGCCTATAACATACAAATATTTTATATTTTATAACTCCAATTTCTACATCAACGCATAATATTTCATACTCTTTATGTATCACAGACAATTCAATATGTACAGTTGCAGTGTAGTGGTCCCTCAAATAAAGCATCACTCCTCCTGCAGCTTTGTTCCTATTTGGATAACGATCTAACCTAATATATTGATATCCCGGTACATACATGTCAACATCATTGTGTGTGGGATTCAACCAAGTTTCAACAATTCCTGTTATGTCAGCGCTCGTAATTATCTTAAAAGCATTTTCCCTTTTCCTATATAAGGAGCGAGCATTCATGCTAACTATTTTTAAGCCCTTTGTGGCTTTTAATGTATGTAAATCAATCATTTGGCTTGAGGTGAAAATATTCTCCTAGCCACGGATGAGGGGTGATGATGGTTTGAGTGATACCTGATATGAAGTGATTGTATATGAAAAGGTAAAACATTACAGTGTCTGGCTATGGCTGACTAGAGCAGCGCACTCCCTGTTTAGAATATCATATCTTATAGTGTATACGGTAGACCGGAGAGCATGTACAAGGCGTGATACAGTTTAGTCATCGTTGTCGGGACAAAATTATACAATTAAATTATGCTTTTATAATACTAAGGTTCACTGTTATATATGTGATTATGCATTCACACATGTGTATATATACATGTCTGCTCAAAACAATACAATATTACAATACGGTATATCTAGTGTATTAACATTTAGACTTCAAACAGCTGAGTGTATGACCCATTGACCCAGTCCAGAACTAACCCTTCATGTAAGACACTATTACCCTGTCGCCTGCTCTATAGCATTATGTAATGCCGTAACAGGACTGTCGGGGGTGAGTGCTCACAGTTCAGAGTAGTCTAGACGAGGGTCAATATGTGGGGCATTACTTATACGGGTGTGCTGCAGTTTCTGCTTTTAGAACATATGAGTTTAGTTCTTCTCGCTAATACATTAATACATAATATGACAGTACCCCTTCACACAATGTTTAAGTTATTGAATATTGATAGTAGAACCAGTAATCCTCTTTGATGCTGAGTTGATTAAACCAAGCATTCTGTCTTGTAATCTCATAGAGTCAGGGTTTTGCTTTGGGTTAATACCTCGTTCAGTTTTTGACTTTTTCTGTGTTTTACGAGAGGGGGTGACCATAATGGTGGCGTTAGCCAGAACAGGAGATGATTGCACAGTAGCATTTCCATGCCTATCCTGAAGGTCCTGCATAGTAATGGGTTTGCCCAGTCTCTTATCTATCGAGGTGGTGTCAGCTTGGGTTGATGGGGATACCGAGGTGACTGCTACCTGTGTGCTGCCAGGTGTGGACACGACTGTCTTAGTGATGGTAATGGTTTGGCTCACATCTGGTTCCGTCGTCTGTGGCGTTGTTGGAGCTTCATGATTTGTAGCTGTAGTCGGCGATGCTGCAGTTACCGTAGCTGTAGTGGATGTAGCTTCAGATGTCACTTCAGCTGCCGCAGGTAGATCTATGGGTGGAGGCTGGTGTTGTATGGGCATCTCAGTGGCGGTGTTTTCTTCTACAGGCTCATCAGTGGCTGCTACTATCTGTGTGGGCGTGGCAGTTTTTGGAGTTTCGACATTTGCTCTGGGTGCTGTCGGGGGGGTTGGAGGTGCAGGTATTAGCTCTGGGTATTTGGCCCTTAGCTGTCTTCTAACATCCATGAGGACATTTCCTCCTCGATTTTTCCCCTTAAAGTTGTTTGTTTGGACCGCCTTGGATCGTAGGGGGGCCCCCGCCCCCCAGTGTGGGCAGGATGTGGCCTCCACAAGGTCACGTGACCCGCTAGAAAGTAGGGCAGTAAGTAGGTCTTTGTGCGTCTCATACTTAATCAGGTTGAGTTCCTCCAGGTGACTCTCCTCTACCAACTTCCATGGCTCACTTAACATCGTCTTGGCTATGTTCTTTGCGGCCAGTGGAGTGTAGCAGTCCTTGATGCGCTGCCCCTTCTCCTCATTCTTGCAATATACAGCTTTACGATAGGCTATGGCCTGTTCTACACTGTTGAACGTATAGCCTTCCGTCTCAATAGAACAGGGGAAAAAGTTGCTTAAAGGCGCTAATTCGGAGTGGTATGCAACTATTTCGTCAGAGATATAGGTACGCGCATTGGCAAGTCGAATTTTGGGGGGTAGGTCATTTAGGGCCTGGTGGGGGTAAAATTTTCCCTCGTATATTAACCCTCTTCCTCTCGGCTTCACAGTGACCCCTGCCTCAAAAGCAAGTCTGGCTACCGTGCTAATGTCAGTTTTTTGCTTCCTGACAGCGTTATTGCTGTCTTCTGAGAGATAGACATGTGGATTGTCTCTCTTAAGTCTCCCCTTTATAGAAAGAAGTCTATCCCTGGTACTCCCTTTCACAAATACAACAATTAATGTGCGGACCTTGTTGGCAGGAGATCCCTGTCTGTATGCGTAGTCTATCTCCCTAAGCATGAAGTCGTCATCAATACTTGATAGGAGGGTGGCTGCTACCTCCTTTGTGGCCTCATTAGCGGTGAAGGGGAGTCCCTCAATAACCAGGTTTCTGCGTCTTAAAGCATGGTCGTTAAGGTTGATGGCTTCCTGATTATCACTAATGGCACCGGTGTTGACTCTTAATTGACGTTGACTGGACTCCAATTTACGTGTCAGATGTCCTACTTCCACTGTCAGACTTCCATTTGCACGCCTGAGTCTAATGATGTCATCCTGTGAAAATTCTAATGACTTCCTAAATTGGTCATTCTCTGTGAGTAGATAGTCCAGAGCCTTACCAATTCCTTCCGTATGCTGGTTTAAATCACCCGGGTTGTGCCTCGTAATAGACTTGCGCAGATCTTGTATGGCCTTCTCTGTAGCGTCCCTAGTCGCCATGTTGACAGGTGAGTGAGAGGTGCGGGTCACTGGAGCGTGTAACATTAACAACCGGCGTCTCCGGGAAAAATGCTCACAAACCTACTTAAATTGTGTCCAAAACTCCAATCAAGTAGCTCCTTAGATAGATGTAACCTTTACACGAGTTATGTGCAAGTTGTGATCTTGAGGTAGACGTATTTCCACTCAAAAAGGCAAAATAAGTGGGAGCGCGCTGCACTCACGTTTACTCTCTGTTGTCCGCCATAGCTTACAGTTGAAACGAGAGAGGGAGTCAACTCGAACTGGCTATTCAGGGTTCGATCATGTCAATGATGGCATCTATGACTCAACGTCTGGTGGGGGTGGTGCTACTGCCTCATCCAGAGGAAGATCGAGAAGGGTGACCATCAATACAGGTGATTCGGATGAAAGGTCGTCACAACGTGAACAACGCTCAACGTCATACGATGATGACTATTCGAATCCCCCCAGCCGGTCAAGCTCTCTCGAGAGACCAAGCCGTTTCGGTTCGAGTGATAGATCTTCGAGATCTGATCCGAATGAACATTCGAGTGGCCCCACAAGGAGGTCAGGGAGATCTCCTACAAATGCAGGTAGACGAGTCTCTCGACGTTAATCAATGTCCCCAGGGATGAAGTTGATTTACAATTCGAACCCCTGCATTGCTGAGATGGGGGTTGACTGTGTTAGCAGACAAGCTGATAATGCTGATATCATAGATTGGAGCATTGAGCAGTCTCGCTTGTTGCACAGGGATAACCACAATGCTGCTAGACGCACTGCAAGCACTCCAGTTCTATTCACAGGCAGACAGCCATGGCAGGATTGGTTTGCGGACTTCATGGACGACATGAGGTACAATCGGTGGTCAGAGCAGGAATCATTGGACGAGCTTCTTCGGGCATTGAGAAATGGGCCTGGCAAGTTAGCTGTGTCGAGATGGAGAACAATGCATGGTGCCGGATTGTTTACCCAATTGGTGGAATGCGCCAGTTACCTGATCGGTAATGTGGGTAATGAGGATCCGCTTCGGTTGTTTCGCAAAGTAACTCAAAAACCAAATGAGTCTCATCGTGTGTTTGGCCTGGAATTGCAGAGTCTCTTGCAACGAGCTAGACCACGATGGCAATTAGATGACCCACAGTTCCTAGATGATTTTTTCTCACAATTCATTGAGGGGTTGAGGGACTCTGATGAACGAACCGCAGCCTGTGATAGTTGGAAAGCTGGAACTTCTCTCACTGATTTGTTCATGGCCATGGAAGACTATGACAGGAAACGGCATCTGCTATCTTCGAGGGTACTTTCGAGAACTTCCAGTGTGGTACAAGACCCACCAGCCTCTGATACAGAGGAAGGTGACTCTGGAAGGGAGGAGGAGATTGGGGCAGTTGCTCAAAAGAACAGCGGCAAATCTTATTCCAATTCGAATTCGAAGCGCTATCCGAAGGCTGACAGGAAAACACCTCCTGCAACCTCTGGAGCCACAAGCGCACCTTCGACTACATCCTCAACTCCTAGTTCTATGGAAGAACTCCTGCTAAGGTTGACTGACTTGATGTCTGGAAACCAGCAATCTGCAGGGAGGAATTCGAAGCCAAAGGTGGATAAAACCACCAGGAAGTGCTACAGGTGTCAGGCCCTGGGACACTTTGCAGCAGAATGCCCAGCTGAGAAGCCGGTACCAAAGCCTGAAGAGAAGAAGACGGAAAACTAGAGGGGGTTGCTCGAGATGGCAATGTAGTAACCCCTAAGGTGAATGTGTGCCAGCTTATCACCAGCGGTGCAAGCGATGAAGTCCGAGGTACAGAAGAGATTGGAAGCTTGGAGGAGGGACCTGATCAGTCCCTTCCAGGTATGTCCAATGAACCCAGAGAAGTAGACGTCCGAGAAGGAAGTACTGGGAGAGCGACGAATTGGATACAGGAGCTGGAGATAGTCAGCAGTGCCCGATTGTCCCCGGATCATCCCTGCTTAAAACACTTGAAGCGGCGGGGGGTAGATCTTGGTGTCACCAAGGATTTCGAACGCTTCACCGTCAACCCATCACCACTGGATGGGAACAGGTGGTATTTGACTGTAGCAGTGAAGGGAAGGTCTGGGGAATTTTTGGTTGATACTGGGGCTAGTCACTCCATGATCTCCAAACGATTCCATGATCTTGTAGCCGATGAGCCAGATAACTTCACAACGAGGGTAAAAGCTCATTCGGCAGACGGTAGCTGCATGCAGACGTTTTTCAAAGTCAATATAGGTGGACAGGATTATCTTCTGTCGCCTACTATTGCTGATCTGAGTGATGATGGCATCATCGGATTAGATTTCGCTGCGTTGTACGGGGCAATGTTGGAACCTTGTAGGGGGATGTTGAAGATAGAACATCCATACAAGATGGCCGTGCAATGCGTGTTTGTGT
Source organism: Harmothoe impar (assembly GCA_947462335.1). Taxonomy (NCBI): domain Eukaryota; kingdom Metazoa; phylum Annelida; class Polychaeta; order Phyllodocida; family Polynoidae; genus Harmothoe; species Harmothoe impar. The sequence continues at coordinate 15,280,003 of OX381710.1, read as the reverse complement.
TTGTTTGTTTGTAATTCTTTTATTTAACCTGCATTACATAGGACCAGGTCCTGTTTGTGCACTGCAGCTAGATAACCTCTAAGGTGAATGTGTGCCAGCTTATCACCAGGAAGGTATCTTCTGTAGCCTCGGTGGTACAGACGGTTAAGATACCCCCAGGACAGACATGTGATGTGCTGTTTTTGAGTGACAGTATCTTCCGAGATCAAATGGCGGTAGTTGAGCCCGATGTGGTGAGACTAGCATCTATTGGACTCGAGAGTGAAGATACTTTCGTAGGCAGTGGCAGCAGGAATTTGATTCCTATTTCGAATCCTGGAGGTGAAGTCTGTTATCTGATGAAAGGTACTCCCGTGGGGCAGGTGATCGTTGCACAGCCAAGCACCAGAATATTCTCAGAAGATACCAAACCGAACCTTGAAGGGATGTTCGATTTGCGTCCAGAACTCCAGAAGTTGGTGGACGATTCGAGCTTGGTGACGGGGGAGCAGAAAGACCAGTTGAGATGACTATTGATGAAGTATGATGCAGCCTTCGGGGAACCCACTGGCTTGGGCCGAACTGATATGGTGCTACATTCCATCAATACAGAAGAGGCTGTACCTTTCAAAATCCCTTATAGACGCCTACCTTTGAAGAAAAAATTGATGGCCGAGAAGGAAATTGCTGATCAGCTGAGATTAGGGGTGATTGTTCCTAGCACTAGCCCCTGGTCCAGTCCTGTTCAGATGGTGACTAAGAAAGACGGCACAATTCGCTTCTGTATCGATTATCGAAAGTTGAATGGTTGCACAAAGAAAAACTCCTATCCTCTTCCCCGTATAGACGAGACTATTGATTCCCTGGGAGGAAACCAATGGTTGTGTACGCTGGATTTACAATCCGGATACTGGCAGGTTGGAATGAAGGAAGAGGATCAGGAGAAGACAGCTTTTTCGAGCCATGTCTGTCTTTTTCAGTACAATGTGATGCCGTTCGGGTTGTGTAACGCCCCTGCAACATTCGAAGCCATGATGGAATCTCTGTTGAGTGATCTGTTATGGAAGGAATGTTTGGTGTACCTAGACGACGTAATTGTATTTGGGAAAACCTTCGATTCGTGCCTGGCTACCCTAGCCAAAATTTTCGAGAGGTTGATAACCAATGGTTTGAAATTGAAACCAAAGAAGTGTCACCTATTCAGGACTTCAATTAACTATCTCAGTCGGGTAATATCCACTGAGGGCGTTAAGGCGGATCCTGAGAAACTAGATGTTGTGTCGGAATGGGAAAAGCCAGAAGGTCCTAAAGACATACGGTCTTTCGTTGGCTTCTGTAGCTACTACAGGGACTTCCTACCGGGGTATGCCAGAATAGCTCAGCCTATGCAGGCTCTAGCTCACTGGACTCCGGGTAGAAGGAAGGAACCTTTCCCATGGGGTCCTGAACAAGATCTAGCATTCGAAGCCGTGAAGAACCTATTTCGAACCACCCCAGTTTTGAAATATCCCACAGCTGATGGACATTTCATACTGGACACTGATGCCAGTAACGACAGTATTGGTGCTGCTCTGTCCCAGATACAGGATGGGAAAGAAGTACCACTGGCTTTCGCTAGTAATACCCTCAATAAGGCCCAGAGGAATTACTGTACTACTAAGCGCAAATTGTTGGCGGTAGTAGTATATACGAAGAAGTTTAAGCACTTTCTGTGGGGAGGTGACTTTACTTTACAGACAGATCACTCCTCCTTAAGGTGGTTGTTAAAATTTAAGGAAGCAGAGGGAATGATCGGTCGATGGCTGACCCATTTGTCTGAGTTCGGGTTGGAAAATAGCCAAATCCAACACAGAGCAGGGAGCAAGCATATCAATGCTGATGCCCTTTCGAGAAGACCCATAAGGAAATGTTCTAGAATGGATTGCAATGACTGTGGAGCCCATAACGCTGTAATAGCTGGAGTTCGAATGCCGTACGATGTAGGACATTCTAGAGCAATGGAATGGTCCACGGAAACTATCAGGCAATTCCAGAAGGGTGATACTGTCATTTCAAGACTAATAGAACAGGTCTCCAGTGGTGTTCAGCCACAAAGACCAACAATTTCGATTGAGAACCGGGAAATGAGACAACTATTTGCTCAATGGTCTGAGCTAACTGTTGTTGACGGTATCTTATGTAGGTGGAAAATAACACCCTACAAGACCAAACTTCAACAAATCGTGATACCTGCTGCTATGCGAAGGGATATCATGTATTTCATACACGGACACCAGACCAGTGGACATTTTGGAAAGAAGCGCTCCCTTGCGCGACTCTCCAGAAGGTATTACTGGCCCGGCATGAGTAAAGATCTGCTTAGGTGGATCTCCACTTGTCCGGATTGTTGTCTAAATAAACCAGGTGAAGGCCTGGGGAAATTACCACTAACTCAAGAACTGTGGGGAGTTAGATTTGCACGCATAGCGGTGGATATCATCAGTGGCCTCAAAACCACTCCTGATGGAAACACGTGCATGATGGTGATCTCCGACTACTATTCGAAATACACTAGAGTGTTCCCTCTGAAGGATCATAAAGCCCATACATGTGCCCGTGCATTTGTAAAAGGCTGGGTGCTCCATCTAGGCGTGCCCTTGATGTTGCACAGTGATCAAGGCAGAGAATTCGAATCCGAGTTATGGGCAGCAATGTGTCATAGCCTTGCTATATGCAAAACAAGAACGAATCCGTACAGGCCTCAGTCTGATGGACAGGTAGAAAGGTTCAATAGAACCCTGATACAAGTCCTGAAGCCTCTGGTCAACAGATGGATGATTGGGACGAGCAATGCGAGTTTGTGGTACATGCTTATAACAGTACGGTGCATGCTTCCACTGGTTGTTCCCCCAATCTATTGGTGTTCGGAGAGGATTTGATTATGCCTGCTGACTTGGTGTTTGGCGTAGCTGGGCTAAACGCTGAAATACCATGTCAGGTGATGTTCGTGGAGGCATTGAGGGATCAATTCAAGTCCGCATATGAGATGGTTCGATGTGAGCTGAGCAATCTGCATCATGGCAAAAAGTGGGCTATGACGTTGGTTTGAAACTCAGGTCCTTTCGAGTAGGGGATGAAGTAGTCAGGCTACATGACCCCCTACAGCAGCTGAAACTGTCACCCAACTGGGATGGTCCATTTACTTTTCGTTTCAGTGAGCTCTAAGCGAGACTCATTTATTACAAAGTATTACATTTGACAAGCAGATGTGATGTTTTCATTTGTAACTGAATAGAAAATGGAATAGTTCAATGTTATGTCCAGAAAAGTCTGTTTAATCCATGCAAGTTGTGATTGCATATTGTCCATTTATAATGAAGATTGTAATCTGTTGACCATATGAAAGTTATACCAGTAAATCTCTATTTTGATAAAGTTCAGGCTGACAACAGCTCGTATGTTGAGAGATATGAATTATTAAATGAGCAGAAACGTCATGCATTGCGCGCAACATAAATACACATATGAGTAAACAGAGAGGTATGTAATTCCAAGTCATACATGTTAATGCAAACCAATAATAATTGCGCTAACTTATTACCAGTAATTGTGACCCAAAGTCACAGGCCTGCTCACAGCAGGTACATGATCAGATACCCATGATATTATGTGAAAAACGTGTAATATGAAAACAATTGAAACAAGCGAAAAAACAATGAACATCACAAATAATTAGAATGAAAGAGAAAAAAGATGGTGTTCCCAGGGTCCCCTCCTATACCTAATGAGTGCTTTGTGCACCCTGTTCTGGACAACCTACTAAAAATAGTGGACTATGAATGCAAGGGTTCCACAGAGTAGGTACATGCATGTATTTGGATAAATAAATAGATAAATAAATAAATACTTAGTGTGCGTCGGTGGCGGGGTCTTCTCCTTCAGAGTCAGACAAGGATTCCGCAGCCTCAGACTCATCAGACTCATCCGAGGAAGAGTCCCCTTCTACACCCATGCACCTTTTCTTGAAAATCTCTTTGGTATTAGCAAGTTGAACTTTAGATTTCAGTCGGTTCCATAGCTTTACCCCTCTGTAGAAGGGGCTCTTCTTAAACCTTTCAAGCCTGGGCCTCCTAACTGCAAATTTTACCTTGTGGTCAGACCTGGTTCTGGGGTTTGCCACCGGTCCCAGATTTAACTTTTTTGACTGTTTATACATTATAAGCAATAACTGCTCTTTGCGTCTGTCAGCTAGCAATTTAACCTTGCTTTCTGCATGCAGCAAGTCAGTTGATATCCTATCATAATTACCTTTGCATACTTTTAGACCTCTGTTTTGGAGCCTTTGTAATTTTAGTAATAAGCTCACAGTTGATCCCTCAGTGACAAAACTGCAGTAATCAAAGTATGGGACTATAGTTTGCCTATATATCTGTAGAGCAGTGTGCCTATTCACAAGGTACCTCAACCTACCTAGGTTGATTAGCTTATAGCTAACTGTCCTGATGGTGTTGTTGACTTGCTTGACCATAGATAACTTACTGTCGATCTCAACTCCCAGGTACCGGTAACAATCTGGACTGTCCAGAACAGAACCATTGACCCTAATATCATTGACCTTTAACTTTGTTATTTGAGACTTGCTACCATGCCAGACCACTTTGGTTTTCTTCGCGTTAATTGTTAAACCACTAACTTGACACCAGGAGGTAATGTTATTTACATCCCACTGTAGTTGCCTATGAACTAACCTTATGTCTTTGCTGCTGGCTACTAGGCCAATATCATCTGCATAGAGTTGTATTCTGCAGTGCTTAATACAGTTTTTGATGTCATTTATGAACATAATAAATAAGAGGGGGCCAAGGATCGACCTGTGGTTCGGATTGTTTCAGAATCTACGGTAGTGATCAAATCCATGTTGGGGCGCCTGTATAAATCCAATGTAGCTCGTCTGCGTAGGTGGCATGGTGACGTTTCGGCGCATTCGAAGTCAGGGAGCATTCGAAGTCAAGTGACACTGAGCGGAGAGCGACCACCCTGGAACGACGTGGTCCTGGTAGACCTAGGAAACTAGCTATACCCTCAGATGTAGGAAAATCAGTGCCCCCTGGTATTGGTAAAGTAAAGAGGAGCCGGGGAGGCCTAAAAAAAATTTACCAATAAAAGCAGTTCGAGCTTCTGGCAAGAAGGATAAAAAACATGTAAAAAAAGTCTCGGCAAATGAAGGTCTGAAGGGGAGGAGGGCTGTCCAATTGACTACTGGACATCCTGTTGAATCTTCCCGGATGACCAGGTCTAAAGAACCCAAGGTAGGGTTAAGGCGCAGTCCACGGTTTGACCAGGGGACTGCTGTGACCTAATTTCTATACACAAGAAGATTCGATCCCATGATGGTAGTACAGACCTAATTGCTATCGAGTGATCAGAACTAGGGCAGGTGCTGGTTGTATGAATGTCCCCAAGGGTGGCAGACAGATTAATCCGGCGGGTATTCTTACGTTACCCGTAATGACATTTGCCTACACTCCTGAAGAATTCATAATTAGTGACAGCCATGGTTCTGTGGAATTGACTCAATAAGGATAACACTCCCGTGAGCTACCCGTTCGATCAGTGGCGGGAAACGCGAGCGTCTCCCGCTGCGTTATCCGTTAGAAAAGGGCTATCCAGTGAGGCGTGAACGCTGATTGGTTGACCTTTGCTCCCGCGGCGGGCGTGGCGGCGCGACACAAGAAGGGCAGCCGCCATATTGGAAGAGCGCCAAGAAGACGCGCGGACGCTGCAGGGCAAAGGAGGAGGATAAAAGGGGTCCTGGTACCGACAAAAGTCTCCCGAACCACATCATAATACGTCCAAACCTGGTTAGTTCCCGCTCATAGTGTCATTTGGACACGCGGAGCTTCGCTCTCTGCAACATCTTCGTTTTAAACTTCGTTTTTGTTGAAAAACATTCGACTTCGATGGAGGAGCAGTACATCCCCGGTGAGGGCCTCCAGTCCGACGACCTGGATCTATTCCGGGACGTGGACGATGGACAGTTCGACAGTGTGCAGGAGTCGGATTATGAATCCGCCTCCGAGTCAGCAGGGAGTGCGGCCACCGTCCGAGTGGCTGGGATCGGCTCCTATCGCGACAGTCAACCTGGGGCCGTTGCCATGGCGCAATACCCCAAAAAGAGTAGCTTCGAAAGATATCAATAGCTAAAATGTGGCACAGACTTTAGGAACCTCCAACGGGCCCCACTAGCCGAGGAACGTATCCCTTGGAGCGATGGAAGCACTAAAAGTACCAGAGGGAAGAAGAAGAAGCTCACCAAAACTAAAGGTGGTCGTAAATCTTCTCAGTCGGGTACCCCTCCAGCTACTCCACCCACATCCGAAACGTCCGAGCTTACTCTAGCCCAGTTCAAATGCTCTTCGAGTCCTCAAGAGTCCACCCCGACTCCATTCGGAGAACCCACTACTACAACAGAGACTAATACATCTCAATTCGAACGACTTCCTGAGACTCCGGGACCTTCACCGGTACCCTTCGACAAGCCTCCAGCCATCGTTGAGTTAACACCTATGGAAGTTACCTCCGATACTCCAGAGCTGGCTGAGCAGGAAGCTCGGTTCTCTCAGGTGGTGAGAGAGTCTGATGAGCTCCGGGCAGCCAATGAACAATTACGGCAGACCCTGGAAGCTAAAAGTGAAACCAGTACGGCTTCCACCCCTTCGACGCCTCCTCGAGCACCAACTAAGACGCCTTCGACGCCACCAAGAACACCATCCAAGACTCCTGTGCAGGTTCCCACACCTGCATCTCCATCCACATCCTCGAAATCAGGACATTCGAACACCCCACCTGTGGTCACTTCTCCCCCTCCGGCTGCCGTGGCAACCGCCTCGGCCGATATCCCGGGTAGAAGAAATGGTCTGGCGTAATGCCACTGGGGGCTTTAAAATATTTAGGCCCGAGTGTATGGAGCATTGCAAAGGATCCAGAGACATGTACTCCTGCCCTAAGGGAACGGATTACGAGGGTTTGTCCGACGACGAAGAGTGGATAAGGTCCAACACAAACTCACCGAGCACATTTCTATGGACGGAGAATTGGTTCGGCCGGCTTCATGATCGGAAAGAATTCCCCGAATCCTATTACAATCATGAGGGACGTCCTAAAATTTGATGGGCTATGGCCAGATACCGGCCAGGGGTAAGGGAGGAGTGTCCTTTCGATTCCTGTCTTCATTGGTACAAGCATGAGAACCGTCCCATGCCCACCCATCTTCGATACATGCGGCACCTGGTTGAGTGCCATATGCACCGCCGGGCGCAGTACATCTGTGCTGACACGGGCAAGTCTAACAAGAAGTGCAAAGGGCTGTGGACCTTACGAAGAGGTCGTATGATCGAACACCTGATACAGTGTCATGGCCAAGCCATGATGTTGGCAAGGAAGAACGTGGGGGACCTACATGCACGACTGGTGGCGGGTCGGGACAAGGCAAAAACATCACCATCGAAACCCCACAGTTCGGGAAGGTGCAGGTCGCCAGGAATTCGAAGCAGTCCGCTGTATTCCAGCGTACGGATCGAAAAGGTCGATTGGACCTAGGAGACGCCCTGTATAAGGAGATGTATGATTGGAGGTCTGCCAACCCCCTCACGAGGAAACGTAGTGAGACAAACAGGAGTCTGGCCACTTCCGAACCTGACTGTAAGAAAGTCAAGTCAGAAGTTTTGGCCCCTAGAGCCCCAACTCCAGGACGAGGGCGAGCAACGACGATCGAGCACCGGTCCCCACTCCAGGACCTACGTCCTGACTATGGTCCGGACTTCTCGGCCCCAAAAGGTCGTTCCCAGCTACAAACCCTCCGTCCCCTGACTCCTGGTAACCTGGCTAGCAGGACCCTTCCTGGTCCGGAACGACAGACCGAGAGAGATCCCTACAAGAACCTCCCTTCGGGTATCCCTATAGAGGATGCCCTTCGTCAGCCGGACTCCCGAAACGTTGAAATGACTGACTCCTGGGAAGAAGGACATGGTGGTCACTGCCACCATCCATACCCCCCAGGTGGTGGAAAAGGCAAAGCCGGAGGTCAGCAGCTCTAGTAAGACGGTTGGGCGTAAAACCCCCACCTCTACCGTGACTTCGAGTTCGGAAAACGTGAAGACTGAGCCTGTGGTGGACCCAGTTCCGGTGACTACTTCAAACCCGGTCACCACCACACCAACTACGACTGCTAGAGGGGTGACGGCAGCGACTTTGACCACTACCACCACAGCTACTGTGCCCTTCAGGCCCATAGTGCTTGAGGAATCAGCAGTTAGTCCTGAAAGGTGGTACGAGTTGATGGTCAGTGGTGAGAACCTTCTTCCGAGCGTGCAAATCCCAAGAAACTACTTCGAGCCTGTGAAGGCCCCTGATGCAGTAGTGCATAAGGACCTGTACGAACGATGGTTGCATGAGCACCAAGCCGTCATGCAGCAGTATGCTACTTGGGTGGGTAGGGCATCCGCGGATTATGCCATAACCATGCAAGGCAAGGAAGTGGAGCGTTTAAGACTTATCTTTGAGAAGCAGCGTATCGACGAGCAGGCAGAACCCCGTAAGGTGGCTGAACTTACCAAGAGACTGGAGCATACGAAACGAGAACTTACGACGGCCCGGGCCTTTCAAAAGGCCGCGGAAGACACTCTTGAAGATCAGGCTAAAACTATGAAAGCACTGAACGTCAAGTTCATCCGGGTCTGCGAAATCGGACTCACTCAGTGGAGTGGAACTCTTGAAGAACTCCAAGCCATTGTGAAGGACTTATGAAGTGTTCGTATGTTCGTATATTCAATTGCATCTTGTGACTTGTGTGTATGATGTTTCGATGATGTCTTAATAATCCATTGTGTTCGTAATTACAAACGTCCATGATTGGAATCATGATTCGAAAAGCATAACCGGGTATGAGATGCATAATTGATACTTATTGTCGTTTAAGAAATGTCTTCGTTGTCTTCATGTAAAAAAAAAGAAAAAAAAAAAGGAAAAAGTGTGTTCATACTTTGAGAGGTTATATTGTCTACTATGATTCGAACCAACAACTGTAATTCATGTACGATAACTACCTTTATCTCCAAAAATCTTTTTTGGATGTAACAACTGGTATTCGGATTTCGAAATTATGTTTATTTTCATAATATAGAGTCATATGTTTTTTACCTCACGTAAAAACATATTATGTGAGATATAACCAGGACACATGGTTATATGAGTATAGCGGAGACATTGACAATACTCCCCCTGGTGGGTTAGTTTGAACTACTGGACATGCTTGAACATGCCTCCACTGCGCCATCTTCAGTGGAGGAGGAACATTACATGAAATCACCGCCAGGGGGAGCTTGCTGGTGGGTATATACTCCCACCGCCGGCAGGCATCGACCTCACAACCCTGGCGCACCTCCATGTATACACCTGCTCAGAGACTTTCACCATGGCCGAGGCTAAGCTTATCAACTGTAAGGGTTGCGGCTTTAGACATTCCAGACCAGGTGGGTCTCTATGTGTTCACTTCAGGGCTGCTGTGGAGGCGGCGGTCAAGGCAGGGAAAGGGCGTGAGGACGCTGGTGAGTTTATTTCAGCTGTTGTGGGGCCTCTTAATTTGACACCGGTAGATGAGTCTATTGTAGATGAGGAACAGGGGGCTTCTGTGGCGGACCTTTTAGATGTGGTTGAGTCTCAAAGGAAGCAGATAGAATCTCTCATAGCTAAGTTTAGCACTTTGGGATCTGGCACACCTGTTGTGCCCGACCCTAACCCTCCGACTCCCCCTGTCCCTCCAGAGGTCCCGGACACAGCCGGTGCTCAGCCCCCAACTAACCCACTACCAGGCCCGCTCCCAAGCCCTCAGGATCCGGCCAACCCCTTCTACAACTACCCACCTGTTCAACCTAGTCCGGGTGGGGTTGGACCAGTACACGTGGGTCAGGCTGGGGGTGCCCATCAAGTTATATATGTGCAGCAGGCCGGGGCTACTGAAATGAGGAGGCGTAAGTTGCGTTTCTTTGATATAGAGAGCTTTTACTGTTATGCACGTTCAGAACAGGAGAGGACTGTAGATGATTTGTTGGCAGCCCTTATGGGGCTGGTCTCTTATCTCTCAGAACAGAACATGCCAGTAGGGGGACTTATGCAACATGTCCGTTTTGTTACCGAGAAGGCTAAGGTCTTTAAGCCTGCAGCTCTATTCCATTATGACTTGGGGGTTCGTGAGAAGGCTGAATTCACTGGGGCTTATACCCTAGGTTATGGGGATTGGGAGTTGTCTACCAGGTACCTCGGGGTGGATAATCTCCTACCTAGACAGGATCATGTTAGAAGTGAAGGCAGGGGGGGGGGGGTGGACGCTCAAAGAATAAGAAGCAGGCTCAGAATCTCCCCCCTGGGTTTTGTTGGAGGTGGAATGTGGGCAAGGCATGCAGACGTACACCATGCCCACATAAACACTTATGCACTACATGCTCTGGTGACCATACCAGCATGGCGTGCACTGCCGGCAACGGCCCTCCACAGGTATAGGATAATTCTGCAGGTGGGCATCCTTTAGGTTACAGTTGTACTAACCCTTGTTGTAACTGCGGTGGGAAGGTGACTTTAGGCTCACAGTCCCACTTACACGGTGCTGAGATAGCTACTCAGGGGCCGGTAGCAGTGAATGGGCTTACACGGTCTACCACTCCAGTGGAGGGTTCTTTTGATTCTTTACTAGTGATAGGGATAGGTGGTACAATGGATGGGTGCCCACCAGTGGTTGATTCTGTACCGGCCATTAGCAATACTAATGGTTTGGAGGGTGTTGTTATGGCACCTATTGGTCCGCCGGGGATTACTACCTGTGACTCCCCGGCCGGCCTAGAGCTGTTAGCTCCACATGTAGGGGTGGCTGATGGTCAGCCCGCCCACAGTCATTCTGATGGTATTGTGTATTATACTGTCCCCGAAAATGCCGGTGAGTCTGTCTGGGAATTTGATAATTCTATAGATTATGTAGACTATAACTTGGATGCACTCTGTTCTAGTAATTTTACTGAAGGGATTGTGGGGGATAATGATATTACCTCTAAATTTGACACACTTTCTCATGTATGTTACAGTTCTAGAAAAATTAGTCGTCCTATAGACATGGAGCATTGTTGGCTTAAACCTCCTGATTCTGTCTTATGTTATGATGTCAGTAACCCAGATATGATTTCAGAATTATTTGCTGAGGCGTATTTCCGGCCGGCACAGGAGGGTGACTCATTATGTGGGTCGTGCTGCGTTCACAGTGTTGGTGGTAATCTCTCACAATTGAAACCCTGTCATTTTTACAGGGAGGCATTTCTACACCCTGTTGGTAAGGACATCGATGCAGAATTTATTTATCAGGGAGTTTTGTCAGGCTTTAAAATTGTGGATGATGATGTGCACGCTGGCTATATTAGAAGCAATTATAGTAGCATTAACCAACCTGTCTTTAAGGCTCAAATGAATGACATTGTGGCTGGTGAGGTTGTCGAGGAGAAACTCACTAAGGTGGCCTCCCCCCCTGTGTGTGTTCATAGCCTTGGGGCGGTACCTAAAAAGAATGGTAAGTTGCGTCCCATAGTGCACGTATCAATCTTGTTGTTATGATGTTGGATCTATGAGATCCCTGTTATGTACATAAATGTGTAAATGTTGTTTGGTGTAACAGGTCAAGCAAGATCCAGTTGTACTTTCTACATGTTCATACGGAACATAATTTGAACCTTCGAATTTGTGCAATTAATGTCATTATGTACACTGATATTATTCTCCTATGTTCGAGTCGTATATTATATCAGATGTATTCAACCCTTGTTATAATCTGGTGGGGTTGATGTAGGGGCACGAATAATACGTGTACATATAGGTACGTGGAGTCAGAGCGGGAAGTGCCTCCATCTGACACTAGGTGGCAACACCTATGCCATGTCCTTTTGGTTATCCGGTAGCGGAGCCAGGCAGGGTACTCCACACGGCACTACGGAGGAGTGCCACGTCGACACTGCTTGGTCCGCGCTCAGGGTATATAAGAGGCCAAGGTTGGCTACCTCAGGGAGTTCGTCCCAGGACGAGCTCTGACCCACACCTTTCGATACCATCGTTACCTTTTCGATCGGGGCACCTACACCCCTCCCACACTCTGGCTCCTGCACCAGTCATGCTGGCTCAGGACCAGATCATCCAACGTTGCTGACTTCGAACTATCGGTAGAACTCTGTACATCTTCGAATGGTTAAACCAAGTGAACCGAGCAAAACCTTCGTGTTACTTTAAGGCTGTGACCGTGACTGAATAAACCTGTTGCATTCAAACCGAATTTGGAACCTGTGTTCGCGTGATACTTCCACAACCCCTACACATCTATTACTGCATTGTGAGGACATTAAAATAAAATATAATAGACTTGAAAAGTGTGGAAGAGTTGTGACAATTTCTTATATCAAAAGTATAATGCACTGAAAGTAAGGGCTTTATACCCGATTCTCCGTATGGGGACCATTTTCAATTTTCCTTTCTATAGCATTGGTCTCTATAGATCCACCATGCTGTACACTGTGTTGTTCACTTCCTTGTTCCCTGTTTATGCCATCAGTTATCTGGCCATAGTTCCCCTGTATTGTTGATGCCTCACAAACTGTTTCTAAAGCATTAATTTCATCATTGCCTTTTGTCCTTGCAGGATTGACCCCTTTGGCATCAATCTGTAAAACAAATTCCAACGTGTTACCCGTGTTCCAAGTCAATAAAGTAAGACTAAGTAATTAAAAATGATGTTGTGCTACCTCGTCGATATATATTTTTTGACTGTATTACATGTTAGTTATAAGAAGTTATGAATTTTGTTCGTCATTACACTCTAAGTATGATTAGAATAGATAGATAGGGAAGACAAATAAAGAAGGCCTGGGCGGCAGATCGGTACTTAGCCGTAGCCAAGACTCTGGTTGTATGTATTCACATACTATACTGGAAATAACTTAATAAAAATCATTCATGAAACAAATACTTTGGGCCATTCCAAGTTATTTCAACAAGTGGTCCCCGCATGACCTACTCAGATCCCAATTATTTTGCACCTACATGACGCTGTATGTAGTTCATGAACATACGCAAAATTATAGCATCCAACTCCTGTTAGTTTCTGAGATATTGAATGTTGAACATTAGGAGATTTTGGCCTTAGCCTGCAAACAATGAGCGTAAATGGTGGTAATTTTTACAAATGCAACTAGAAAATTGAAAAGGTTTAAAAAATCATAGCATCAAAACCGCTATTTCAAATGCTTTGGAAATTTGGATACCAATTAAATGCCAATGAAGGTCTCAACGTGAAAATCAAAGAATGCAGTGTGTACCATGACATCCAAATCCAATATGGCCGCCTCAAAACGGCCAAATATCAATTTTTGCCACTTGTAATGCCCAGATTTGGTTGGAGGGATAAATAGTATCAGGTAATGCCCTTAACCAATGAAAATGCCATTATGTTCCTAAAGTCTGACCAAAATTGTATTGTTCCTATGTCTCCGTCTGATGTCAGCCAAGGGTAAATAGTAAAAATGGTAATTTCGCATAATTTGCATTTTTTCTAAATTCTGTAAGAAATAGTTATATATACAGGACCTCACAACATTGGCATTTCCCAAGAGTGTATGAATGTGTGAGAGAACTCAAGCAATACCAGACCTCTAGGTCATTGCATTCTGAAAATATTCCATTTTGATGTAGGTGGAAAACTATTTGGATCTGAGGAGGTCATGCGGGGAAAGTTCTTCAAATCTGTCTATATAACACGGAATGGCCCCTTTAGAAATGGCAAGGTCACCTAATACAAGCATTGTATTCGAGGATTTAGTTTCTCAATGCATACCTCATTAATACATTGAGTAGCATCTTCAATTGATCTCTTCCTGCAGGGTCTCTGCAAAGTATCAACAGGATGAGGAACATTCAACTTGACTAATAACGACTCAGGTTTACTGCTGACGGAATGGGAATGGTCTGCCAGTACTACTCGTGATGTATTTACCTGAAATACCAGAAAGAATCTAAGATTAGATCCATGACGGTGATGATACATCGTTATTGAGAAAGTACATATTTTTTCGTTTTTGTTTTTGTTATACAGGTACATGTATCACCTAACCAAATACTTACATTCGTATACATGCTTTATCTATACAGCAAGAGGTAATTTCAAAAACAAAACCATAGAGAAGGATCCCACGGAACCAGAAATGACATTAGACATCCCAACCGACAAGGAGAGCAAGGGAAGAGTGGAAAGGGTCATTTGAAAAAGAAGGGAATTATCAATTGTGGCATATCATTACCCAGTAACCACACTTACGTTAATCAATGTTCTATGAACGTCATTTCTATGTCTGAATTACGTAAATTTACTATGTTAAATAACGTCCAAATGTAAGGGTTCTTTTACGTTATTAAACCTGAATGAACGTTAATTAACATATATATACGTGATATAAATGTTATTTCCAGGTTTATTTAAGTAAATTACGTGAATCTAACCTAACATAAATAATTCAGAACCCAAAGAATACCATGTAAACACTATTAGTTTCATGCCAATATAATCTTGGATAATTGTTTTTTTCAAAAGCGTAGGTATGAAAAATTGTAGTTTTATTTTTAAAATGCCATTATTTAATTCACAATTGCTCTTATTTTATACTTATGTATGGCTCTCATGTACATGAGTAGAAATGTTGCCATCTCTGAGAAGGGAACCCCGCACCCTTGGATATGAATACCACTCCTCTAGCTACTGACCTAACCGGGCGTGTGTGTGTTGTTAATGTACAAGGGACCTTTGCAATCGTTCTAACACATGAGTATGTGTCAATTGGGACCTTTAGCAAACCCGATGTAGGTCATTTAATGCAGACGTATCCTATCCTTTCAGCACTGCTACTTTTGCGTTGAATGAGCTTTTACGTGGTTGCTAAAGGTCCCTATTAAAATGTCTGAGTCTTGGTACAAGATCAGCCTTATTAGGGACCTTTAGCAAACCCAACTTAGCTCATTAAATGTGGACGTATGACATTATACCTGCAATGATGGCAATGGTAAAAACCTATGTTACATCTATGTTTTATGAGCTATGTGGGGTATGCTATAGGTCCCTAATATAGGTACCTCATCATCCATATATATAGAGACAGGTTTCGGCCATTATGGTAGATAGGGGGTTTGGACATGATCAGATGCTTAACATCTAGCTGCATGAAGTATGTTACAATGCTGAGGCAACTTCAATGGATACATCTGCATTGGGTTTTCTAGATGTATACTAGACTATAACTAATTAATGAAAAACTTCCTATGCTATGCCAATCAAAAATATCAACATACAATACATGTCCATAAATTGATAGGCCCTCTGAAGACTGGCCTTCAGTATTGCTGCCTTAACCATGTACACTCACAAGCCCGGTTAGCTCAGTTGGTAGAGCAATAGACTTCAAATCCAAAGGTCAGGGGTTCTGCCCTGAGAGCTGGCAGCACTGACAAAGTAAAATGCAGAATATCTTTGCATTTCTAGATAGAAATGTAAATATCATGATGTGGTTTTGAATCCTATAACTAGCAACTAATTTTTTCTGGTTGGGGGCATGCACATGTCTTATTGAATAAGGTAGTGTGTACATGTCTATTTGGTATAGAAGTATTATAATGCCCTTTAATACAAATGTCCCACGTATGTCCCTGGGTATCTCTGTGTCTATTTCTCTCTATCTGCCTCACCAGATAAATCATTAAGATTAGATCTCTACTACATGTATAAAACGTTCTTGAGATGAAAACAGATGGCTGGTCACAGGATTCGAACCCACATGGTAACATTTACATAACGTTATCAAACTTGGAAATACCGTTCAATGGCCCTAGAAATAACGTTCCCTTGACGTATATATTCCTTTAAATAACATTTAATAACGTTCAATAACGTAAAGCAACCCTTACATTTGGACGTTTATTTCACGTAGTGAAATAAGGTTTAAATAACGTAGGCGCGTTTACTGGAGATGTCCATCAGTTCATGTCGTAAAAGCTCATATAGATATCAACCTTCAACTTCATAAGGAGCGCTTTGATTAGGAAAAGTATTCTCTAATTCGCATTCAGGTTAGGGATCTGACACTATACTTACCTGATCAGTGGTATCCTCAGTTCCTTGGTTACTGCAGGTCTCCAGCACTACTGGTCTAGTTGTACATGACGTATGCTGATTGACTTTCGGGGACTCATGTTTGCTGGCTGAGAACTCAGCATGGTCTAGCCTGAGTCCTTGTACCTTTTGCTGCACCTACACATATACTAGAACTTAATCTGTGTACCTTTTCTAAAGTAGCATATCTTTCATAATATAATGATCAATTATAACTGATGGAGCAGGAACTATTTCTATATTGATAATTCAGACAAACTGTGTACTAGTAACCAGGTTTTTTCAGGTTACCCGACCGTACCTAGCAAAGCAGGGTCCCTCAAAATTATTTTCTAATTGGGAATAATATCTTTATTTTTGGCCACTATGGGGCTATCTTAGAATTTAGACTGAGGTCAGTGAGACGGCACTGCATTATGAGGGGTCATTTGTGAATTAGGGGCTGCATGTTGTCTCTAAGCTACAAATGCAAAGCTTTATGCAAGATGCCGACTTTAGTTAAAGGCCTACATTTTGGTACCCCCTTACACCAACAGTTGCAGTAGAGCGGAGAAGGTACTCAAGCCTTTTTATAGGATGACATGGAGACTGAAGATGGAGATATTCTACCTGGGATGATACAAGACGTGGCAGTTGAAGAGCACTGTGTCCAATGATATCTGAAAACATCAACTGCCTGTCTTATTGTTAAGTTGTTTCAGCATTTATGTTTTATCTGGTTTTCCACATCTTTATCCTAATGTGCAAAAACGGAGTCGATCTACACATTCAGTTATGACGGTACACTATTGGAGGGAAATGTAGTTGAGCAGTAGAATCTACTGTAGTCTTACAGTATATACTCAGGCATAAGTGTACATGGGCAGTAGAATCTACTGTAGTTTTACGGTACATACTACAGTATAAGTGTACATATGGGGGGTGCACCCGTAGAATCTACTGTTGGGGACTCCAGAAAAAAATGAGAAATATTAAATGATCAATTCTCTTTCTTCTATGAGTATGATGTAGAATGTGAGAGATGTAAACTAAATCTTTTGGAATTTTCTTTCTATCTATCATAGAACCCAGACAATCTTCAAATAGGTGTGAATAAAATCTAACCAGTTCCCCTAGTAGGCCTACATTTCCTATATAATTGTTATCCTGCTTTGGAGTCCCAGTGAACCTGTGGGGGAGGGTGACAGGGTCTGCCATGCAGGTGAGTGGGGTGTGTGGGAGGTAGTTATGTAAGGGTGTTTGAAGTACTGGTTGCTTCCATTTGAAGTACTGATTGCTTCCATTTTCTAACATGATGTAACAACATATTGGATGAGATCACAAACAGAAAAGCAACCAAAAGCATTCATAAATCCATAGGGTTTTGATATAATCTATTTTATCTCCTAAAATATCTTTTCTTAGCTGCAGTCACTTATTATAGGG
Source organism: Harmothoe impar (assembly GCA_947462335.1). Taxonomy (NCBI): domain Eukaryota; kingdom Metazoa; phylum Annelida; class Polychaeta; order Phyllodocida; family Polynoidae; genus Harmothoe; species Harmothoe impar. The sequence continues at coordinate 15,262,383 of OX381710.1, read as the reverse complement.
ATGGCTGGATAGGCCTTTCTCTTGACTGCATTTCTGGGTGATAACAGATAAAATGTCACTCCCTAAGAGGGGAGTTATAACAGTGTCTGTGAGGCACAGCTGCACCAAAATACTTTACTGCTGTGTGCACTGTGCACAGGGGCACACCTTGAGTCCCTAGTACTACTGTAGTTTTACGGTATATACTACGGTATAAGTGTAGATGAGCAGTAGAATCCACTGTAGTTTTACGATATATACTATGGTATTAGTGTACATTGGCAATAGAACACACTGGTTTATGTGTATATGGGCAGTAGAATCCACTGTAGTTTTACAGTATATAGTACACAATTAGTGTACATGGCCAGTATAATCTACTGTTGGTTTACAGTACAAAAGGACTTGTTCCTGGTATCACCATTTACATCGTATCTTGTACAGTTGAACAGTCTAGCTAACAAGAGGCAACGTGTATTCAAATCAATTCACACAACCAAATTTAAGAGTTTGAAAGTGTATATACCTTTTGGATGAAGTGATTCGTAGTGATTCTCCCAGACATGGCCCAGCAGTATGGGACTACCGCTGCTACCAGGCTCACTTTTAACCCAGCAAATGGTGCTGTCAGGACCACTGTCCGGGGAACTTGTCACGATCATTATATCACGTTGAAGGTATCGGGCCATTGCAACAACTGCTACATGGTCAGCCCACTCTCCATCTCTGCCCATCTTCAAGCGATATTCGTCTTTCGTGGAAGTGAGAAATTGTGTCAGATGAACAGGTCCATCTTCTCCCTAAAATAGAAGAGTGAACACATACAAAATAATCCTAGAAAAAGTTCATCAACATTTATTAATATATCAGTATATACAATCTAATAATGTAAGATAGGTAGAGAGGGAGAGGGAGAGGGAGAGGGAGAGGGAGATGGAGAGGGAGAGGGAGAGGGAGAAGGAGAGGGAGAGGGAGAGGGAGAGGGAGAGGGAGAGGGAGAGGGAGAGGCAGAAGGAGAGGGAGAGGGAGAGGGAGAGGGAGAGGGAGAGGGAGAGGGAGAGGGAGAGGGCGAGGGAGAGGGAGAGGGAGAGGGAGAGGGAGAGGCAGAAGGAGAGGGAGAGGGAGAGGGAGAGGGAGAGGGAGAGGGAGAGGGAGAGGGAGAGGGAGAGGGCGAGGGAGAGGGAGAGGGAGAGGGAGAGGGAGAGGGAGAGGGAGAGGGAGAGGGAGAGGGAGAGGGAGAGGGAGAGGGAGAGGGAGAGGGCGAGGGAGAGGGAGAGGGCGAGGACGAGGGCGAGGGCGAGGGCGAGGGCGAGGGCGAGGGAGAGGGAGAGGGAGAGGGAGAGGAAGAGGGAGAGGGATGATGATATATAGTTTTGAAACCAACACAGCCGAAGGCTGGTCAGCAGGTCCACAGGGCCCATACGGACAAGGAGAGGGAGAGGGAGAGGGAGAGTATCAAGGGGCCGTTCCTGCCAACAACATTACGCGCGTAAGCAGAACTTACGCGCGTCACATTTAGTGACGCGCATCTGGATCAGCCAAACAGAAGGCGCAGTCTATCACGTGCCTTTCCCATTGACGTCACATATCAGGTGTTTGTTTGAACCACGTCTCGGATCTTTGTCTGAGTTTTCCGTTAATATTCCTATCATCAGTTTAAATTGTAGGCCTAGTCATTGAAGTAGCAAAAGTGGGCATGCCTCATCAATGGGCTATCTGTTGAACAAAGGTTTCAAATAGATGAATCTGCCAGTTTTATTTAGATTTCCCGGACACAATTTAATAAAGTATGGCCCTATAGCCCTCTGCCCCTTTCCCATCTGGCCCTCGCAACGCATTGAACGCAACAAAGCAGGGACGGCATCATTTTTCCAGCAAAATTAGACATTTTTAGCTCTTTTAATGGACAATCCATGCCTGTAGTTACATATTTTACGATTCATCTTCTGGAATTTATTAGATCATGTGTGATATTTGCCGAGTACTACCATTTCGATGATACTGGCTGACGAACGTAGGGCCTATGTTCTCTGGATGTGCATGTGAGTTCCCTGGATACGCGCAATTTCGTTGGCAGGAACGGCCCCTGATAGGAGAGGGAGAGGGAGAGAGAGGGTCGTCACTTTTAGTATGCTACGCAGAGAAAAAGGTAAGGGTCAGCCTAGTTCTCGCAAAACGGTAAGACTAAAGAGTAGACTAATAATTTGGGAAACGCCAAAAGGGAATATACCGGCTGCTATTTCCCTGGGACAAATTGATCGTGATGAATTGAAATTCCTTACCTCTATCAATTCATCATCCCAGATGATTTTGACTACAGCAAGGCGCAGCTGTGCTGGAGTTTGATAAGGCTCTCCAAGGCGGCGGAGTTGGCTGGAGATTGCCCAGAAAAAACAATTCCCATCTCTAGGAGTTGGCTCCTGTATTTCCAACCCACATGTAGCGATGTTGACCAGTAATCTCTCCACAGTAGCCGTCCTGCTAGAAAGTCGGTTCCTGAGCCTTTGAGGGTCTCGACAAGATACTCCTATTGTCAAGAAACAACTCATTAGTTCAACAGTAAGTGTAAAATACCCAAATTAAATAATTACATACACATTAACACGATTTAAATGATTAATTGCCAAAGATTAGATAACCCATGAAGTACTGTCATGGTATGCTCCCAGGTGAAAGGATTAAGAACTGAAATCCACAGATAGTAATGGGCGTTATTGATGTTCTCATTGATGCTCCTATAACCAGTTTATATGAGTGTCATATCCTTAGGATATATGAAAATTGATTCATTTAAATCCTACACTTCTGAACTGACTGTTTTATGCGTCATGCTTTACTCACCTCGACCTTCCATAATGCCAGACAACAGATGATGTCACACCAAACTGAGCAATAGGGTAAACCATGACATACAATCAGATAAGCGGGTGGCAGTAGCTAGCATAGCGGTGCATCTTTGTAGATAAAATGTTTGTTAAATCATAAATTTAGTGTTCACATACATAAACACAACTTGTGCACTCATACTGGCATAGCCCATGCCATGACTGGGAGTAACTGAGGACAATGCATGCTTTCCAGCAAGTTTAGAAACAGTACACATTGCAACATTTTAATTTTTATGATATTATTCATGTTAGTGGTTTGTCTAATTATTTGTATGGCTGGCATGGTATTGACGAGTCCAGGTTTAACTGGGCAGCTGTAAACTTATGTGGGTAGTTATTGGAGTGTTTTTGAAGTGGTGTCTTTAGTAGGACTTGAGGACTACCTAAGGATACACATTATGCATATACTCACAAATGTTGGATGATCGCAGCTCCAGAAAACTTTCAAGTTATACAGACATTTTGTCAATACCATTTGATTCATGCGTCATAATCCTCTGACATAATAATTAAACCTGAAATAAGAGAGGACTTGCGATGTCTTCCCTGAAACCTAAAATATGGTTAATGTTCAAACCATGCATGAGTAATCTCTATGTAACATAAGTTGTGATGTTTAACTCGCCATCAAAAAATGAGGCTTTAGAAACCTACCTTTTGTGCTGGTTTTTAACTGATGGGGACTGCATAAGGACTAACCTATAAAAGGCAAAACATAAGAAGGAAATTGTCAGAAATTCCTCATTCAAGCGACAACAGTGTTATAGTTTGATTCTGATGCAAAGGCACTATATGTATGATTAACTGTGAGCGCTCAAAGTTTGTTTTGATCTATGTTTTGGTATTATCACTGAGAACTGGTGGTTTGTTGAATACCTCAGTGCTTCTTTCTCCACAATCCAGATTGGTCAAAAACGACCACATAAAACACCCACATTTATCCCTATGACCAGGATGTGTCACTTTTCTTAAATCATTCTTTTATATTTCATTAGTTCATGAAAACATATGAATACCTTTTTTCCATCGTTGTCTACACGGCAAACCAGGATGTTAGGATCGCCCACTGCACACTGCCTGAAATGAATAAATGTTACCCCGCTCCCCTGAAACTTAAAAGTGCCTTATGACTAAACATATGCGAGAACCAATAATCCAAGTACTGCATCTGGGTACACTGTGGTTATAGTTTTTACCTCTGAATATTCAAGACATACTAGATAGTTGTTAATTTTTTAGCTTTTTGACTCTCAGTTGGTACATATAATTATTGATGAAAGATTACTGGTTTATCAAAACAAAATTATGTACATTATAATAAATCAATCTATCAAATAATGTTCTTATATGATACTTGCTACGTTTTCTAGTCCCTGCTTGATTAAATATAACTATTGTAAATGTATGAATCTATAAAACCAGGTTCTTACAGTAGGTTTGCAGACAGACTCACCTACAAAAGTAGAGAAAGGACAATTAGTGATTGGAAGATGGGGTTAGATCAAAACATAGGTAACTGCCATAGGTCTTAGTCCACAGGAAAGGCAGTCCAAATAATAGTTGTCAGATGCATGAGGCCAATTGTACACCTCATTGGATACTAGACCCACAAAACATGATGAGAGGACACTCAGTTTCCTAGTGTATAGTGTGGTAGCTGGGATGCATGTATTCGCCGATAATGCACCAATGCAGCTAATGAAAACGGGTCCTTATCTTTCTGAAAAAGTGCCTATATTGTATCTTGATATTTGGGGACGAAGAACTCGGGTGCTCTCTGCCACTACTCTTTCAGAACTGGAACAGGAAATTCCTTCCCGCCCTGAGCGGCAAATGGAGTCACATGACGTCAACAATTTCGAATGTGGCTTTGTAATTGGACAATGTCAGGAATTAGGTCACATCCTGGCATTTTTGTTTATAAAAAACCCAGAAATATAACTACATAGTATTTTGCTCATAATGAAAACCTTTAGTTATGGAACCAGTCCTGGTTTCCACATGGAATTTCAGTGTATTCTGGTGTTTTAAAATAAAGCCAATCATCAGTCACTTCATTAGTTGAGTATGAATTCTGAGGAGTTTCAGCGGTTCACAGCTTCATCAGGTGCATTAAAGAGAAAATCATGTGTGCTAAATACAATAAATAGATTTATTTTTTGTAATTTGGCCTTTATGGTCAGCTACTCACATTTTCAGACCTTGTGAGATTTGTTTATCAGTGACAGTGTGCCTACAGGAGGGAGGCACCATTCATGGGGGCTTCCGTACCAGATTCTGTTGTAAAGATAGCTTTAGGTGTTGACTCTGGGGATGAATCTTTCATCGACAGTCCTCCCGTACTGTTGTATTCACTACAGGTTGGTTGCATAAAATCATTTTCATGAAAAAAATAAAATTTCCAGAAAATAAATTTCTTGCAAACACATAACATGAACATGGAGTTCAGAACATGGAGTTCAGAAAAAGATGATGTGGCTTTTGGGCATGAGTCTAACCATAGCGATTATGCCCTTTAGTACTGCAGGATCTCTGACTAAGCTAAGGCCAAAAAAAAAAAAAGGTGTGTTTCAGGCAACCCGACCCTAGATTCAAAAAAGGGCCGACCCTAGCATTTTTTTTCCCAATTTTGGAGAATTTCCTTTTTTTTTTTTTGATTTTTATTGTTTATTTTTCTCAATTTTTACAAATTCTTTCAAAAAAAAACAAGCTCCCAGTGACCTCAGAGGCCTGAATGATTGATTAACTTCAGAAAATGGCTTTTTAAGAGGAATGTGCAATAACTTCTTGATATTCCTAGTCAATAGAGGATTTATTGAATCATTCTGGTGAGTCGCGAGTCGATTTCTCCATTCGCGACTCATTCCTGGTTCTCTCTATGTTAAAAAAAAAAAAAAAAAAAAAAAAAAATCCGACCTACCTACCCTAGAAATTCTGACCATGTTGCCTGAAACACACCTTTTTTTTTTTTTTGGCCTAACTGCAATTTTGACCATGTATGGTTTTGTTTTGGGAAACAATTGTCCATAAAAGAAGGACGGAATAGATATCTAACATGGATGACTAAGCAAACTAAATGATCAATTTAGATATTGCTGAAGGGGATGAGATGATCATGATGTATTTAGAGGAATATTGCTCAAACAATACGGAATTGCTCAGTTATTTATCTGGAACAGGGCATATATATATATATATATATATATATATATATATATATATATATATATATATATATAAATATATATATATATATATACATATATATATATATCTATATATCTATCTATATATATTCACTGTAATCTATTGAAAGCGAAAGCTGAAACATCATAGAGCCCATCCTTAATTAACGATAAAAAAACCGTGGTACCAATAGTATCACTAAGTCTCAGTCAGAAAGTTCAGCCTTCCTTTAGAGTAGGCAAGGTGAATGAGTGGTTGATAAGAAAGGCAGCCGTCTGATTATACCTATGTACGCAACACATTATATGAACTTTGTAAAACTACAATGCATTTTAGTAAAGTTAGAGATATCGAACTATAAGCTATGATTTTTACCAAACCAAAACGCCGGTTGCTAGCCTCAGTAAACGTCTACCATCCACCAAATGGGGTGTCCAAGGGCTTGCATCAATATACTAAGTGTTAATGTGTATAAAACACCCTTGTATGATGGTCGTAAGGGTCACCGGCCACAGAGGATAAATAGGCCGTATACGGCTATTCTATACGCAATTTACATATGGAATGTATGGCAATTTTATCCATATACGGCCACTTTATGCTCTGTGGACGGTGGCTATAAGCTATGAGTTAAATGAGTTATCGGTATAGAATGACCTAGTCTCAAATCAAAGACATCACCCTTCCAAATCGAAACCCCAATATGGCAATTATTCCCAACCGTGAAATGCGCTTCTCAGATCATTTGGCTAGGAAATGAAAAAAGGTGTGTTTCGGATAACATGGTCTGCATATCTATGGTATGTGGGCCAAATTAAAAGAATATTTTTTCTTATAACTTAGGCTTCAAACGTACCCAACCTTGACTCAGAAAACTGACTCTGAAATTGCCCCAAAACAGCCTGAAATAACAATTATTCTCAACATTGGATAACAATTTCCGAGGTCGGCCCTGTTTTGTTATGTAGGGTTAGGTAACAACAAACGTACCTTTATTTTTTTGGCATTAGTAATGACTATGAATTACATCACTTCCGAAGACACCCTTGCTGCTGCTCTAAAAGTGATACAGACATTGATACAATGGCTATCTCCGAAATTCAATCTATCCAACAATCTGATATGGTCCTAAAGCAAGAACGACTTTGAGGACTATTAATTGGTCCACCTTTTATAATATCACAGATGCTTATGAGAGCTTTTATGAGACAGCGGATCACAGATTAAGGAACATGGCTTTTAGAGATTATGATGAGCTGTGGTGACCAAGGCCCTATATAAAGTAATATTCAAATGCAGCTAGGTCAATACAAAATGTAGCCATCAGACGGGGAATTTTATTCTTTATTTAACAGATTACAATAATAACCTTCCTCGAAGTTGACTTTTTTACAGGCGAGTCAGCGAGTTCACTGACTCGTCTCGCTTGAAGTCCATTTTCCACGAGTTATCATTGTTTCTCCTGCCTTAAAAGGTAACAACTTAAAGAAAACATATTATTCTTTGATAATCCGCAATAATTTACTACTTACATGGCCAAATTAAGGAGGATTGATTGATTTTCGGCCAAGTTAAGTCGCCGAAACTTGACTCGTCGGATTCTTGAGAAAAGGTTTCCCGTTTTACGCCATCAAAAATGACATCCGGTTTACTCGGGGGTCGGCACGAACATCTTTATCTTCCGAAATCGAGCAAATTGCGGACTTTCAAGGTAATATTATTACTCCTACAGGTAATATCTAGGCAGTTGCGGACATTTTGGACAGTATAACCGTCTTGATAAAAAAATAATTTGTTTATCGAGCGCTTCGGCAATCTCCGGTATCTAAATCCAACATGGCGGGCAGGGGACGCCGAGGGACGATGATTCGGTACCAAATTGCCTAATTTCATGGATTACAGCTCAAATATGCAAGGTAAGTCCGCAATTTTTGTTGCCATTGATAGATTAGGCTCCCTCCATTTGGGGGGTGACATTGCGGACAGCTCAGTAGCCGGGTTATTCCGAAAAATGACAAAGACCGGACTCTAAACTTACCAAGACCAAAAAACAGAGCCAATGATCAAATGATAGAAGTTGGGAAATGACAGCGCGGTAACTCGTTTGTGCGCGCAAAAATTTTGCAAGGTAGGCCCATGTAACTATGCTTGACATTTTATTCAGATACCCTACGCATCATGTAAACATCTAAAGTATACCAGGACGAAAGATTGTGGTTAAATTCCGAAAATTGTGAGTGCTGGGGTTGAATTTGTCCGCGAGTAGAACGCTTCGACTTAGAGTCTTTTGTATAGCGCCAAACGAAGCGTCTCGACGAGAGGAGTTCAGAAATGTTCGATTTATCTCTCTATCATGTTTAGTTCCAGAGCTATGTGCATGTTTGCATTCTATACTATACACATCTGTGGTAGTCCTCGCAAAAAGAATTTCTCAAATATTGTGTCTAAGTACCTCAAAATTGAACATTTCCAAAGGGCCCATGGGGGGGGGGGGGCGAAAAAAATTGCGCGCACCCCAGTTAACATTAAACGAGTTCAGTTCATGTTTACTAAATAACTACTGCATATAATGCAATATCTCCCAGAAATTCTCATTCTTTGGACATCTGTGGTAGTCCCAGCAAAAGGAAATTCTCAAATATCATGTCTAGGTACCTCAAAACTGAAAAGAGCAGAGTGAAGAATATTGTGAAAATCGAAACTAAAATATGGCTCCGAATGATGCTTCTCAGCGAGAGGAGTTCAGAAATGTTCGATTTATCTCTCTATCATGTTTAGTCCCAGAGCTAGGTGCATATTAGTAACCTTTTGCCCCCCCCCCCCCCCCCCCCCCCCATCAGGATTGTGAAAATTGTGGATTCTGGGATTGACTTGCAGAAACCGTGAGTAGAACGCTTTGACTTAGAGTCTTTGGGATAGGGCTAAACAAAGCGTCTCGGCGAGAGGAGTTCAGAAATGTTAAATTTATCTCTCTATCATGTTTAGTTCCAGAGCTAGGTGAATATTAGTAACCTTTTGCCCCCCCCCCCCCTTGAGCTGTCTGTGCTTTAATACATGTAAATACCCGGTATTTAACACTCAGAAAGGTTATTAGAGTTGCCTGTGCTTTAATAGATGGAAATACCCGGTATTTAACACTCAGAAAGGTTAATAGAGCTGTCTGTGGTTTAATACATGTAAGTACCCGGTAGTGACTTTAAATAAAAGGCCATGGTTCTTTAGAAGTTTAAAGTTCTTTTTCTGCCATTTTATATGTAAATTCTTATATTTTCCAGTGAACGTGAGCGGTACGAGCAGGAGTCGCACTGGTGGCAGCCACGGGAGCGGGAGTCGCCGCAGTCGCAGGAGCGGGAGCCTTGGCCACATGGACACAGCACTCAGAACCTTGATCAGGGGCCCCACAACACGTGTAGGGGCTTCACAACACGCCTAGGGGCTCCCCAACATGAGTAGGGGCTCCACAACACGTGTAAGTTTCTGTTTCGACCGCGAGTAGAACACTTCCACTTAGAGTCTTTGGCATAGCGCTAAATGAAGCTTCTCAACGAGAGGAGTTCAGAAATGTTCGATTTATCTCTCTATCATGTTTAGTTCCAGAGCTAGGTGCATATTAGTAACCTTTTGTCCCCCCCCCCCCCCCTTCCTTGTGAATAAGCGGCTTTAGTCCCAACTAAGAATTCGGAGCCTAAATTATATAATTTGTCATTCTTACTGTCACTGAAATCTGAGGAAATCCACAATTTTCAAAAATTGGCTGTGTGAGGGGGGGGGGGGGGTATGGCCTAAATGTTAAAGCATTTAATATGAGATGGACATGAGAAAGTAGATAAACATGTTTACTATACTGTGTGCGAAGGATAGATTTTAATTTGGTTCCTAAGTATCTCACAAAAAATAAAAGCATTTTGATGTCTGGTCTAGGATAGACTCTATGAACTTTTATCTAAGGGACCCCGTGCCCCCCCCCCCCGGGTTAACAATGTATTACACTAGTCCCAGCAAAAGGATTTTCTCAAATATCATGTCTAAGTACCTCAAAATTGAACATTTCCAAAGGGCCCATGGGGGGGGGGGGGCGAAAAAATTTGCGCGCGCCCCAGTTAACATTTAACGAGTTCAGTTCATGTTTACTAAATAACTACTGCATATTATGCAATATCTCCCAGAAATTCTCATTCTTTGGACATCTGTGGTAGTCCCAGCAAAAGGAAATTCTCAAATATCATGTCTAGGTACCTCAAAACTGAAAAGAGCAGAGTGAAGAATATTGTGAAAATCGAAACTAAAATATGGCTCCGAATGATGCTTCTCAGCGAGAGGAGTTCAGAAATGTTCGATTTATCTCTCTATCATGTTTAGTTCCAGAGCTAGGTGAATATTAGTAACCTTTTGTCCCCCCCCCCTTGAGCTGTCTGTGCTTTAATACATGTAAATACCCGGTATTTAACACTCAGAAAGGTTATTAGAGTTGCCTGTGCTTTAATAGATGTAAATACCGGGTATTTAACACTCAGAAAGGTTAATAGAGCTGTCTGTGGTTTAATACATGTAAGTACCCGGTAGTGGCTTTAAATAAAAGGCCATGGTTCTTTAGAAGTTTAAAGTTCTTTTTCTGCCATTTTATATGTAAATTCTTATACTTTCCAGTGAACGTGAGCGGTACGAGCAGGAGTCGCACTGGTGGCAGCCACGGGAGCGGGAGTCGCCGCAGTCGCAGGAGCGGGAGCCTTGGCCACATGGACACAGCACTCAGAACCTTGATCAGGGGCCCCACAACACGTGTAGGGGCTTCACAACACGCCTAGGGGCTCCCCAACATGAGTAGGGGCTCCACAACACGTGTAAGTTTCTGTTTCGACCGCGAGTAGAACACTTCCACTTAGAGTCTTTGGCATAGCGCTAAATGAAGCTTCTCAACGAGAGGAGTTCAGAAATGTTCAATTTATCTCTCTATCATGTTTAGTTCCAGAGCTAGGTGCATATTAGTAACCTTTTGTCCCCCCCCCCTGGTTTGATACATGTCCGACCTTAAACTCCACAGTACTGCCTCAGAAAGGTTGTTAGAGCTGTCTGTGGTTTAATACATGGAAATACCCGGTATTTAACACTCAGAAAGGTTAATAGAGCTGTCTGTGGTTTAATACATGTAAATACCCGGTAGTAACTTTAAATAAAAGGCCATGGTTTTTCAGAAGTTAAAGTTCTTTTTCTGCCATTTTATATGTAAATTCTTATACTTTCCAGTGAACGTGAGCGGTACGAGCAGGAGTCGCACTGGTGGCAGCCACGGGAGCGGGAGTCGCCGCAGTCGCAGGAGCGGGAGCCTTGGCCACATGGACACAGCACTCAGAACCTTGATCAGGGGCCCCACAACACGTGTAGGGGCTTCACAACACGCCTAGGGGCTCCCCAACATGAGTAGGGGCTCCACAACACGTGTAAGTTTCTGTTTCGACCGCGAGTAGAACACTTCCAGCTAGGTGCATATTACAGGGCTGCCAAGTAGTACGCTTTTGGCGTATTAGTACGCTTTTTGGCCTCATTTTGAGCCAGAATACGCTTTTGCATTTTAAGTACGATTTAGTACGCTTTTGAGGTATGCAGTACGCTTTTTGGTCTTTCTTGGCTATTATTTCATATATATTGAGTACACATTTTAGTCCTGGGTGGGCCAAATAAAAAAAAGATTTGTTTCCGGTCACCCGACCGGGTCTATCAAAATAGTGCCGGGTCCCCCTATTTTCTTTTGAATTTTTGGAAATTTTAGCTATTTCCCAGTTTTTACGGTTTGTAAATCGGACAATTATTAAGGATTTTAGAGCAAAAACTCTCAAATTAGGCCTAGAAATGGGGAAAGCTAATTTTTTAAATTTTGGCCCTAGATAATTCTCGCTTATAGAACCCAGTGGTGAAAGGGGAATTATTGCCATTGTCATTGTCGAAATTCTTTTGGTCCCCCTCCCCTCAGGCAAGTTGAAATTGAGCACAGCCGACCCCTTTGAGCTATAGAAATGCGCAGGCGTTTGGGTTAAAAAGGGGTGCAATTCCTTTGCCCCCCCCCCCTCAAGAGGGGTCCAAACTTTTTTGATTCCACACCCCCCCCTCCTTCAAGGGATCCAAATTTTTTAGCTTTGGCTATAAGGCCAAAAAAATAAAAGGTGTGTTTCAGGTAAAATGGTCTGAAAATCAAGGGTAGGTAGGTCGGATTTTATTTTTTTTTATTTTTTAAAACTTTGGCCTGATAAGTACCTTGAAATCGACTCACGAACTTCAATGCCGACTCGCCGACGACCGCCTCGACTCGTGAAGTATTAGATTGACCCTTAAATAGCCCCAAAATGATCTAAAATATAAATATTTTTTCAAAATTGCATAAAAATTTCTAGGGTCGGCCCTATTTTGCTAGGTATGGTCTAGTATAGCCCGCAATACCCAGGCCGCAGCTCACTGCTGTGGGTATAGAAGTTTAGTGTCCAAAAATCACTGAAAATGCGAGGTAGGTTTGATTCGCATTACCCTGGGCTTAATAAACGGATTTGTGGGCTGAAATTACACAGGAGGATTCTTATAACAGTCCTCTACGTTGCTATGTTTTTAAAATTTGCAATTTGTTATTTATTTCTATGCATTAGATCACTTTGTAGAAGGTAGTCTGTGCAGGTATAAACTCATTGCAGCCTGGATGCCACCTTTTGATTGGTCTAGACATGACCATAATCACCCGTTTGTACATTTCACGTCATCTAATTAAGGCCCTAAGTACAATAACAGCCACTCATAGGCTATTTTAATTGGGTGTAGATATGTGCATGATAGGTAGGGATGGGCAGAACCAGTAGAAAAATGACACTTCCCTCCGTAACTCTCAGACAGCCCTTGGCTCCCTACTGAGAGTTACAACCCGTAACTAGGTATGGTCGGGTAACACCTTTTTTTTATTTGGCCCAATGGAACAGACAAATTATCATGTTTTTATATTAATGCGGGGACCTTAAATCAAAAGTACGCTTTTAGTACGCTTTTGGGGGGAAGGGAGTACGCTAAATACGCTTTTCAGGCAAAAAATGACCCAAAAAATACGATTTTGGAAGTTTTGAGGTTGGCAGCTCTGATATTAGTAACCTTTTGTCCCCCCCCCCCCCTGGTTTGATACATGTCCGACCTTAAACTCCACAGTACTGCCTCAGAAAGGTTGTTAGAGCTGTCTGTGGTTTAATACATGGAAATACCCGGTATTTAACACTCAGAAAGGTTAATAGAGCTGTCTGTGGTTTAATACATGTAAATACCCGGCAGTAACTTTAAATAAAAGGCCATGGTTTTTCAGAAGTTAAAGTTCTTTTTCTGCCATTTTATATGTAAATTCTTATACTTTCCAGTGAACGTGAGCGGTACGAGCAGGAGTCGCACTGGTGGCAGCCAAGGGAGCGGGAGTCGCCGCAGTCGCAGGAGCGGGAGCCTTGGCCACATGGACACAGCACTCAGAACCTTGATCAGGGGCCCCACAACACGTGTAGGGGCTCCACAACACGTGTAAGTTTCTGTTTCGACCGCGAGTAGAGCACTTCCACTTAGAGTCTTTGGCATAGCGCTAAATGAAGCTTCTCAACGAGAGGAGTTCAGAAATGTTCAATTTATCTCTCTATCATGTTTAGTTCCAGAGCTAGGTGCATATTAGTAACCTTTTGTCCCCCCCCCTGGTTTGATACATGTCCGACCTTAAACTCCACAGTACTGCCTCAGAAAGGCTGTTAGAGCTGTCTGTGGTTTAATACATGGAAATACCCGGTATTTAACACTCAGAAAGGTTAATAGAGCTGTCTGTGGTTTAATACATGTAAATACCCGGCAGTAACTTTAAATAAAAGGCCATGGTTTTTCAGAAGTTAAAGTTCTTTTTCTGCCATTTTATATGTAAATTCTTATACTTTCCAGTGAACGTGAGCGGTACGAGCAGGAGTCGCACTGGTGGCAGCCACGGGAGCGGGAGTCGCCGCAGTCGCAGGAGCGGGAGCCTTGGCCACATGGACACAGCACTCAGAACCTTGATCATGGGCCCCACAACACGTGTAGGGGCTCCACAACACGTGTAAGTTTCTGTTTCGACCGCGAGTAGAGCACTTCCACTTAGAGTCGTTGGCATAGCGCTAAATGAAGCTTCTCAACGAGAGGAGTTCAGAAATGTTCAATGTATCTCTCTATCATGTTTAGTTCCAGAGCTAGGTGCATATTAGTAACCTTTTGTCCCCCCCCCCTGGTTTGATACATGTCCGACCTTAAACTCCACAGTACTGCCTCAGAAAGGTTGTTAGAGCTGTCTGTGGTTTAATACATGGAAATACCCGGTATTTAACACTCAGAAAGGTTAATAGAGCTGTCTGTGGTTTAATACATGTAAATACCCGGTAGTAACTTTAAATAAAAGGCCATGGTTTTTCAGAAGTTAAAGTTCTTTTTCTGCCATTTTATATGTAAATTCTTATACTTTCCAGTGAACGTGAGCGGTACGAGCAGGAGTCGCACTGGTGGCAGCCACGGGAGCGGGAGTCGCCGCAGTCGCAGGAGCGGGAGCCTTGGCCACATGGACACAGCACTCAGAACCTTGATCAGGGGCCCCACAACACGTGTAGGGGCTTCACAACACGCCTAGGGGCTCCCCAACATGAGTAGGGGCTCCACAACACGTGTAAGTTTCTGTTTCGACCGCGAGTAGAACACTTCCACTTAGAGTCTTTGGCATAGCGCTAAATGAAGCTTCTCAACGAGAGGAGTTCAGAAATGTTCAATTTATCTCTCTATCATGTTTAGTTCCAGAGCTAGGTGCATATTAGTAACCTTTTGTCCCCCCCCCCCCCTTCCTTGTGAATAAGCGGCTTTAGTCCCAACTAAGAATTCGGAGCCTAAATTATATAATTTGTCATTCTTACTGTCACTGAAATCTGAGGAAATCCACAATTTTCAAAAATTGGCTGTGTGAGGGGGGGGGGGGGGGGTATGGCCTAAATGTTAAAGCATTTAATATGAGATGGACATGAGAAAGTAGATAAACATGTTTACTATACTGTGTGCGAAGGATAGATTTTAATTTGGTTCCTAAGTATCTCACAAAAAATAAAAGCATTTTGATGTCTGGTCTAGGATAGACTCTATGAACTTTTATCTAAGGGACCCCGTGCCCCCCCCCCCCGGGTTAACAATGTATTACACTAGTCCCAGCAAAAGGATTTTCTCAAATATCATGTCTAAGTACCTCAAAATTGAACATTTCCAAAGGGCCCATGGGGGGGGGGGCGAAAAAATTTGCGCGCGCCCCAGTTAACATTTAACGAGTTCAGTTCATGTTTACTAAATAACTACTGCATATTATGCAATATCTCCCAGAAATTCTCATTCTTTGGACATCTGTGGTAGTCCCAGCAAAAGGAAATTCTCAAATATCATGTCTAGGTACCTCAAAACTGAAAAGAGCAGAGTGAAGAATATTGTGAAAATCGAAACTAAAATATGGCTCCGAATGATGCTTCTCAGCGAGAGGAGTTCAGAAATGTTCGATTTATCTCTCTATCATGTTTAGTCCCAGAGCTAGGTGCATATTAGTAACCTTTTGCCCCCCCCCCCCCCCCCATCAGGATTGTGAAAATTGTGGATTCTGGATTGACTTGCAGAAACCGTGAGTAGAACGCTTTGACTTAGAGTCTTTGGGATAGGGCTAAACAAAGCGTCTCGGCGAGAGGAGTTCAGAAATGTTAAATTTATCTCTCTATCATGTTTAGTTCCAGAGCTAGGTGAATATTAGTAACCTTTTGTCCCCCCCCCCCCTTGAGCTGTCTGTGCTTTAATACATGTAAATACCCGGTATTTAACACTCAGAAAGGTTATTAGAGTTGCCTGTGCTTTAATAGATGTAAATACCGGGTATTTAACACTCAGAAAGGTTAATAGAGCTGTCTGTGGTTTAATACATGTAAGTACCCGGTAGTGGCTTTAAATAAAAGGCCATGGTTCTTTAGAAGTTTAAAGTTCTTTTTCTGCCATTTTATATGTAAATTCTTATACTTTCCAGTGAACGTGAGCGGTACGAGCAGGAGTCGCACTGGTGGCAGCCACGGGAGCGGGAGTCGCCGCAGTCGCAGGAGCGGGAGCCTTGGCCACATGGACACAGCACTCAGAACCTTGATCAGGGGCCCCACAACACGTGTAGGGGCTCCCCAACATGAGTAGGGGGCTCAGTCTCATGAGTTTGTAACATTTCAAACGTCTTTGACCGGAGCCGTCTTTGACCGGAGCCGTCTTTGACCGGAGCCGTCTTTGACCGGGTATGTGATTAAAATGAAGAAAAAAGTAGTGTATAGTAAAGAAATGGGTAAATATTTTGTATAATATGTTATAAAACATCATTTTGAGGCATTATCTAAAATTGATATATTTCATATATTTATGTTACTGGCTCAGTCTCATGAGTTTGTAACAGTTGAAACGTCTTTGACCGGCGCCGTCTTTGACCGGTGACGTCTTTGACCTGCTGAAGAAAAAAAGGCCAATAGGGACCCTTAATATGTGCATTAAAATATATTTTTTTTAATTGGGTAAAACAACCATAGACTGTTTATTACATGAAGAAGTTGAAGCTTAAATTTCTTTACTATATACTACTTTTTTCTTCATTTTAATCACATACCCGGTCAAAGACGGCTCCGGTCAAAGACGGCTCCGGTCAAAGACGGCACCGGTCAAAGACGTTTGAAATGTTACAAACTCATGAGACTGAGCCAGGGGCTCCACAACACGTGTAAGTTTCTGTTTCGACCGCGAGTAGAGCACTTCCACTTAGAGTCTTTGGCATAGCGCTAAATGAAGCTTCTCAACGAGAGGAGTTCAGAAATGTTCAATTTATCTCTCTATCATGTTTAGTTCCAGAGCTAGGTGCATATTAGTAACCTTTTGTCCCCCCCCCTGGTTTGATACATGTCCGACCTTAAACTCCACAGTACTGCCTCAGAAAGGTTGTTAGAGCTGTCTGTGGTTTAATACATGGAAATACCCGGTATTTAACACTCAGAAAGGTTAATAGAGCTGTCTGTGGTTTAATACATGTAAATACCCGGCAGTAACTTTAAATAAAAGGCCATGGTTTTTCAGAAGTTAAAGTTCTTTTTCTGCCATTTTATATGTAAATTCTTATACTTTCCAGTGAACGTGAGCGGTACGAGCAGGAGTCGCACTGGTGGCAGCCACGGGAGCGGGAGTCGCCGCAGTCGCAGGAGCGGGAGCCTTGGCCACATGGACACAGCACTCAGAACCTTGATCAGGGGCCCCACAACACGTGTAGGGGCTCCACAACACGTGTAAGTTTCTGTTTCGACCGCGAGTAGAGCACTTCCACTTAGAGTCGTTGGCATAGCGCTAAATGAAGCTTCTCAACGAGAGGAGTTCAGAAATGTTCAATGTATCTCTCTATCATGTTTAGTTCCAGAGCTAGGTGCATATTAGTAACCTTTTGTCCCCCCCCCCTGGTTTGATACATGTCCGACCTTAAACTCCACAGTACTGCCTCAGAAAGGTTGTTAGAGCTGTCTGTGGTTTAATACATGGAAATACCCGGTATTTAACACTCAGAAAGGTTAATAGAGCTGTCTGTGGTTTAATACATGTAAATACCCGGTAGTAACTTTAAATAAAAGGCCATGGTTTTTCAGAAGTTAAAGTTCTTTTTCTGCCATTTTATATGTAAATTCTTATACTTTCCAGTGAACGTGAGCGGTACGAGCAGGAGTCGCACTGGTGGCAGCCACGGGAGCGGGAGTCGCCGCAGTCGCAGGAGCGGGAGCCTTGGCCACATGGACACAGCACTCAGAACCTTGATCAGGGGCCCCACAACACGTGTAGGGGCTTCACAACACGCCTAGGGGCTCCCCAACATGAGTAGGGGCTCCACAACACGTGTAAGTTTCTGTTTCGACCGCGAGTAGAACACTTCCACTTAGAGTCTTTGGCATAGCGCTAAATGAAGCTTCTCAACGAGAGGAGTTCAGAAATGTTCAATTTATCTCTCTATCATGTTTAGTTCCAGAGCTAGGTGCATATTAGTAACCTTTTGTCCCCCCCCCCCCTGGTTTGATACATGTCCGACCCTAAACTCCACAGTACTGCCTCAGAAAGGTTGTTAGAGTTGCCTGTGCTATAATAGATGTAAATACCGGGTATTTAACACTCAGAAAGGTTAATAGAGCTGTCTGTGGTTTAATACATGTAAATACCCGGTAGTGACTTTAAATAAAAGGCCATGGTTCTTCAGAAGTTTAAAGTTCTTTTTCTGCCATTTTATATGTACTTTCTTATATTTTCCAGGGAACGTGAGCGGTACGAGCAGGAGTCGCACAGGTGGGAGCCATGGGAGCAGGAGTCGCCGGAGTCGCAGGAGCGGGAGCCTTGGCCATGTGGACACAGCACTCAGAACCTTGATCAGGGGCCCCACAACACGTGTAGGGGCTCCACACCACGCCTAGGGGCTCCCCAACATGCATACTAGCCCTCTAAATATGGACTTCATGAGAGGGAACTTCAGATACAAGTCAGGCATGAAACCCATCTAGAAACTGTTCCACATATCTAGGAAACTCATCCACATGTTTAGGAACTCTTCAATGTGTGTATCTAAACTCATCATTGGGTCTAAAAACTCTATATCTAGGAATTCCACTACACATTTAGAAAGTCTAGGAACTCTTCAATATATCAATCCTCATCCAAGTCAATTCATTGCTGCCCTTATAATTATTATTATTATACGATCGGACGACTCATCGTGCTTTTTAGGGGATATCCCCGTGCTGATATCTAGTGATATCGGCACCCTTCCGGTGGATATCATGCCATTTCCGGTGGTCCTGAGCAATTCCGAAGTTTATTCACCCATAAAATCCGAGGATTCATGGTGATTTGAACTTTGGACCCCAAGAGTTGAAGTCGGATGCTCTACGTGCTACGCCGTCGGGGCGCTGGGTACAGTAGGGTTCAAAACAAGGAATCTACAGACGGAGTTTCAGCCCTGTAGGGGCATTATTTAGCGAGTTATGGAAGAAAACACTCTTTTTGATGTAATTTCTCCTAAAATCAAATTTTTTTTATAATTCTTTTTTTACTATAAAGGTAGTAGTTGGACTTTATTTACCTAGTCGTTAAAATAATTTTAGGGGGGGTTTTTCACATACATATAGGCCCTTTAAAATTGCTACGTTTCCACTCGTCCACCCTCAGGATCGAACCGGGGATCCCTTGCGTATGAGCCATACACGCTAACCGCTCGGCCACAGCAGATATGGTACAGGGCTGGGGAAACGCTGGCTATGTTCTAGTCTATCTAACGAATGCGCCCGGCGCTCAGGTGCCAAAGCCTTTTTGTATCGTGTCCTCTCATTGGCTGTCCCGTTTTAACTCCACCAATCAGCGAGCAGGTTGGTGGGATGTCAAAATCAACATGGCCCCCCTCCTTGCTCGATCTAGTCTACATGAATATCCTTCAAAATGGCCAAATTAGGACGTTTTAAAGGTAAATAAGGACATTTGAATCAATAAATCGTATAATAAACCTAATAATGTATGGCTAACAGGTCACTCGGGGTGTATCGTATGGATATCAGGCACTCGGCGCTACGCGCCTCTTGCCCGATATCCTACGATACACCCTCTCGTGAACCTGTTAGCCATACGTTATTGGTTAAATAAAACCAGTTTCCATTATAACAGAAGGAATTTCTTCGTTGTCATTTATAACCTCATCAAGTTAACAAATTTCCTCACTAACTTTGAAATAAATCCCAAACACATCTCCAAATGCCTAACACAACCCTGCATAAATATTAAATCCAGTATCTTCTCAAACAAGTGAGGGCTAGCAAACAGATGGAATCTGTTTGCGCCCTCACTTGTATGTATATATACTTCTATATTCTACAAATATTCAACCAAAAAATACACTTTTGGGGGAAGTTTTTCAGGGAATATATTCAACACTGTGTTGATAGTAAAACAGTGGGCCCCTTGCTAACCTACGGTACCGTCGCGATTAAGCGCCGGGGCGCTCTTAAATTTGGCGGGGCTCTTACCCAGGCGCTTATACAAGACCGGCGCTTATTCAAGGTAGTGAATTCAGTGCTTAAGAAACATTTGGGGGCTCCTATACCCCCGGCGCTTGTTCAAGACCGGCGCTCTTTCAAGACCAGGCGCTTTATCGCGACGGTACGGTATACACGTTTATTTATAAACAGTGTATCTTGCCCGCCTAGGACCTTGCCGCGAGTGTTGGGTAAGTTCAAATTAAATTTGAGTGATATTTCACTTGACCTTCTCAACAATCGATTATACATGATAAGGACCCGAGAACAGTAGTAGCCTATCTAGCAGCTCAAGCTGTTCGTGTCTCTGTACACATTGTTATCTTTGTCTGGGAAAAGGTTGTAGAGGGGGTAAAGTGTAAAAAGATTGCACTCAGGAACTTTCACAAATGATGCTGCCACCAGTTAAGCTACACGGAAGGGGCGTTTGGATATTGTGATGAAGCATTTCCAGGCCTATTCCGCATTAGCTAGATGATCACTGTACAGCGCCATCTTGTCTGGTACCAGTGCTCTTTCCTCTGCTAACTATGGAAGCCTGCTGCTTAGCTGAAGCTGGTTCCTGTCATGACCGAAATTTGGTGTTTTAGGGGTCATATACCTTTCAAGTATAGGCCTCTATTGTGGATCCTTAGTTCACCTGTTCAGATTGGGGGAGTGGTTAGGACTCTCACCTACCAATCCATGCATCATGGGTTCAAATCCATGTCAAGGCAATTTTGTTCACACACAATTTTAAGATGTATTTTGGTAGGTCAAAAAATGTGATAGTATACAACTCGGTTGTAAAGATCATTAACACCTAAAATCTAAGATTTAAAATGGTTTTGTATTGTTGCATTGGGTTTTCTTTGTAAATAATATTACTATTTCTTACCAACTATAAAAAAAGATATGTTGCCTTGGCATGGATTTGAACTTATTACCCCTGGATTGATTGGCCAGTGTCCTAACCACTCCCCCAATGCAACCAGGTGGCATGAGAAATATTCAAATACAACTGATTCAAAACCATTTTAGATTACACTATAAATATTGATCTTGTGTAAAGGATCTTTAAAACCGAATTGTATACTATCACAATTTTTGACCTACCAAAAATACATGTTAAAACTTTTGTGTGAACAAAACAGCCTACACATGGATTTGAACTCATGACCCATTGATTGGTAGGCCAGAGTCCTAACCACTCCC
Source organism: Harmothoe impar (assembly GCA_947462335.1). Taxonomy (NCBI): domain Eukaryota; kingdom Metazoa; phylum Annelida; class Polychaeta; order Phyllodocida; family Polynoidae; genus Harmothoe; species Harmothoe impar. The sequence goes on along the minus strand of OX381710.1, from coordinate 15,241,022 downwards.
CCAATCTGAACAGATGACCTAAGGACCCACAATAGCGGGGTATAAGTGAAAGGTTTATGACCCCTAAAACTCCGATTTTAGACATGACAGGAGCCAGCTTCAGCTAAAGGTCTCACAAGGTAGAATTACTGCATCCTGCTAGTGCCCTATAGATTTCCATAAAATTCACCAACAATATTGACAAAGTAGAGACGTAGGAAGGTTTGAGCCCCCCTAGATTTTGCTAACGGGACCAGTGCATGTGCCCCATTTTTCCCTATGTGGGAGAGACCTAGGTTTAGGAATTATATATGTATTATAGTATAGGATCTTGACTCTTTTTTTTGGGGGGGGGGGGCAAAAACATATTTAGTCCCCTTCCTCTGTAGTTGGGGGGGGGGGAGGGGGCTGGGGACCCCTTCCCCCCACCCTTTCCTATGCCTATTACCAAAGAGACTATTGGAAAAGGTTGAGAAAGTAATAATGCAATTTGTATACGTTCCCCTGGCGATCTCACCCAGAAACTCAGTCTAAACGAAAACCTTTTTCAACATGCAGGACATTCGGTCCTGCAGAAATTTCTTTTTTTCAGACCCCGCTTCATTTTTGCAAACCCGGGTATTAGTGTACAGTCTTGTTATATACTAGGTATGGTAAAAATTCCTCACTCTCCCAAGCCTAATGTCCGACTTCCTACAATAGTACCGGGTACAGAGGAAGCCATGCATCAAGCCGTCTTTATGGGGTTGAGTGCCTTTCCGCACAAATTATCATTATTATTTTTTTAATGATCTTGTTATATAGAATGAAATATAGATCTAAAGCAAGTGTTTATACTGATAGTTGTCAATGCATATGGTTCATTTATATGTTACAATACTATTCATCATTTTGATATCTAAATTTCTGAAGAACACTATAGAAAATATTCAAGCTTCCCTTTTTTTACACTGTAGAAACCTTGATAATGGTCCGATTTGTACACGAATCTGGCAATATCAGAACATTTTATATCTGCGACTTCCGACCCATTTCGTTAAAACGGGTCACATATCATTATTCCAGTAAAGGTGATATTCAGAAAAAGCCCACGGTACACTCAAATGGGACGCTCAGGCAGGATGCAATATAAATCCAGTCAGTATACCCATTTATGTTCACCGTCCACAGAACATAAATCGGCCGTATATGGGTAAAATTGCCATACATTTCCTATGTACATTTTGTATAAAATGGCCGCATACGGCCGATTTATGTTCTGTGGACGGTGGCCATACAATGGAAAACGTCTTTATTAAATGATTTACTTAAAACTTATGTAGCCAATAAACGGCACTGTATACCTGCCCAACGCTACACGATGGGTTTTAAAACAAATCTATCATATATTTGGAACAACGTATTGACATATAGAACTGGACCAAATAAGTTCAGGAACATTATACAGTGAATAGCTGTTGCCAAAAAAAGAATGTGTTTCAGTCAAGACGGTCTAAAAAATTAGAGTAGGTAGGACGGATTTCTCTCTTTCTTTTAAATGTTGAAAGTACCTGAAAAAGGCTGGAATATAAATCCCGAATTGCCCCATCAACTCGCGGATCTTCAAGATCACTGATTAATTCTTAGGGTTACTAGGAATATCATGAAATTGTTGTATGTTTTTGTTTCCTGAGGCCAGACAATTGATGAGGCGCAGGAGTGTGTTCTTTCTGGCCAGAAATTTGCTAAAATCAACCCAAAACATTGATATCTTACAAAAACAATTTGGAATTTAGGCTTGCGTTGCCTATACCTTTTGTTTTTGGCCTGACAATATGCAAATGTTAACTCAGTGACTATGATATACACATTTAAAAAAGCGACCATGCCATGCCCATTTAGCAATTCATAAACATGTGTTTTACATTTAGTTCCGCTACCCTGTCCACAATTCCCTTTGAACACTTCGGACAATTTTAGCTATTCAAATTTGAAAATGCCTTTTGGACCAAAATGCTAAAAAAAAAGGCCACCGTCCACCAGGGAACTTCGGCTGATTAAGCCCATACATTTCCTATACAACTTCGGCCGATGACAGCCCAGTGGACGGTGACCATTAGGGTAAGTAAATCACCTTACCTGGTGGTTAGGTAGTGTCTTGTAGACCGTGTCGTAGTGCGCCACTTCTCTATCAGATGATGACTCGTTACAATGTCTATAGTCTGACAGGATGGTTGTAGATAAAAGCCTAAAAGTCACTAGCCTTGAAGACAGTGCAGAGTGTAACACGTTATAACTCTCAATATAAGCTAGTAATCCAGCAGATGTAATTCAAAAACACAGTATCCCTGCATGTTTGAGTTGATGTAATGTATAAAGTCCGGACGCTGCAGTAGCACATAAGCTGTACTATTGGCTCTCAATGTAACGTGCGGAGCTGCACTGTGTCTATAGAATCAGGTTTGTAAAGCTGGAAGAGGGGCCGCAGGAACGCGGCATTTCAGCAGACAATATTGGCGGGACGGGAGATGACACAGGACATGGCCGCTGTTGTAGCTAGGAAGTCCAAAACGTGATGCTGCTAACCATGCTATTCTGCAAATGCAAAGAAATATCGAAAGTCAGTGGTTATCAGATATCGGCGGTGTGGCCTATATGGTCGGCCCAAAGTCAGGGGCGCCATATGATTATAATCGAGCTTTTAGATGTATAGTACAGTACTAAAGTCCTCATAATGGGACTCCCTCTTCCAGCTAACAAAAAAAAACGTTTACAAACATTCTTGAAAGGTTTGATGCAAACCTTTTCCATAGGTTTGTACTTATGAAACAGGTTTTCTTCCAAAACGTTTTCAAAGGATGGAACGTCAAAGGACTATATACTTTGATGTTCCAGTTTTCTATTTTAATTTTTGCTGGGGTGGGGCGTCTAAGATCTTCCCATAGGTGTGACTAATACGTGAGTCTTTTATACCTTCGTTTTAAATGTACATATTGGCTCTCGAGTCACTACGTACTAGTTCGATACTACATGTATACTTTGATGTTCCAGTTTTCTATTTTCATTTTACCAGTAAGTGTGTAACATAAAGGCACACATAAAGATGAATCATGCTATAAGTGGATTGCTGACCCAATCAAGAGTTGATAAGGACCAGATTACCTTTATTGTGAACAGGAGAAGTTTCAATATCGCCATTATCTTACCAGTAGACTTAGGCTAGCTCAAAACAATCAATACATAACTGTCACACCAGTGACAAGCCATATAAAGTTTGAGATATATGTGATAACAGCAAATAAGACCTATCGGTACTTATAATAGCAGAGTTAAAATGAGCGCTAAAATGAGCTGCAATCAAATGAGCTGCAACTAAATGGCAAATTTGACATCTGCCATCATTATTCCAGTTATTTTTTTACGGAACCTAACTTAACCCTAAAAATAACTTGCTCCACATATCAGGCCACTCAAAAAAGTGGTTTTTCAGCACCACGGTCTAAGGAATCTAAAATGCGAGGTTTAAAAAAAAAATCAAAATTTCTTACTTGAAGACTAAAATGTATAGAATAATTTACGTTTTTCGTGACCGAAATTCACATTTTATTGGTTAAAAATTAACTGATCTTTAAAAGTTAAGAAAACGTAAGGTATTTCTATACCACTGCATTGCTGGCATTATTAGCTTTAATTTGATACCAAATATGATACTTTTTGTCCATTTCTTATCAGGTTTTCATAAAGAATTGCCCCCCCCCAAAAAAAAGGTTTTCCTCAAAATCCGATTTTTATGATTCGCGCGGTGATAAGAAACCATTTACTTTTTCGAGTGGCCTAAACGTGCTGACGACGATGTAGTTTATTTGCTGATCGAATATAACAGGTAAAATAATGCAGTACTATTTGATAGGTGCCTCTTTACCGGATCGGGAGTGGGAAAGGCATTAGGTCCTGGAACTATATATATACCCCCTCTCCCAATAACTTCCCACAGATGAATGAACAACGAGAAAGAAATCTTACCTTGACTGAAGTAATGCAGGTTCAATACGATAAGATCTGGTCATCGGGCGCGTTGCTTCATCTTACAGGCTGGTGTAGAGTGAGGTCCTTCCCCAACCTATTTACTCTTCTTATACCTATCACTCCTAACAATCCCTCTAGCACTGCCAATGACTAGGCACGCCCGAGATAGCTCTACTAGGTGCGTGGACAAACGTTAACAGCGCAATCTTAATACAGAATTAAGATCGTCTTAATTATCTTAATCGTCTTAATCTTGTCTTAACCTATCTTAATCCTATCTTAAACTACACAGTCCATTGTAGGATAGGCTAGTCGACTAATATGTAATGGGGGCTCTGCCCCCTACCCCCGTTTTTTCCCTTTTTGTTCTTTCTGCCTTAGATTAAGACATTTTAAGACGTAAGATTAAGATTGCGCTGTTAACGTTTGTCTGTGAACCAGGGAAAGCTATCCCGTATTTTCAATGACCAGGGTGTTATCAGCAGTCACTCCAGTATCCAGGCAGCTAAGAGAATGATTGTGTCGCCAATGAAGTGTTTTTGAATTTAGTATCCAGTATGATATACAAATGGGATTTATCATCCGCTGAGACGTCCAACAAAACGTAGATACGCCGGTAATAGCATAGGGGGGACAGCATATATCTGTAGTATAGCTATATACTATACCAACGTACTGACGTGCTATCTGCTGTTATTTCAGCACTATGTGGGTCAGGTGGTCTTGGGTATTTCCTTGCCTGTTTTCGCAAACGTACATATATATATATATATATATATATATATATATATATATATATATATATATATATATATATATATATACTATTTACCTTTATAAATACAGTCAGTCGGATGGGGCGGGGGGGGGGGGGGGTCTGGGAATTTCTAGATTTCTAGAATTTCTAAATTTCTCATGGCTTCATCCCCCAAAACTCAAGAAACCACTATATCTCGCTCTTTCATTGAGGTAGGGCAGATCCTAAAAGTATTATCTAGTGGAGGGATGGGGCAGTTCACCTCCTCAAAGCTAAACAATGAGTGTGGGATCTAGAATAAATGTCTCAAAATGCATTAACCTTTATAATAGGGCCATCACAGAGGAAAACATGTGAAACTAAGCATCATGACGTATATTGTAAGGACAATAGTAAGCTCCTTTGTCACATGTTGACGCTTCACCGGCAAATTCTACCCTAATGTAATATAAAGATCTTAAGCTCAGTGCAATATGGACAAAGATGAAAGAATGTACCGTAAAACCTCGCGTATAAGCTTAACTCGCGTATAAGCCGCACCCCGAGTTTGGCCCGATCATATAAGCCGCAGAGGGCTTCTGAATGGTCCCATGTAAAAACTCGCGTATAAGCCGCACCCCTAACTTTGGCCTAAAGAGCCAGAGTTGAGCCTGCTACAGTGCTAGGCAAAAGTAGCTGTGTTACAACAAAATGCTCCGACATGGCATCATAGCCGTGGACCCAACCTGGTGACAGCTTTCTCGGTTCAAGAGCTGGGTTGTAGTAAGTCCTCACCCCCCCCCCCTCCGACCTAAATTATACTTTACATGATTATTATCTCAACTCCGGCACCTTCACGGTCGGGATGACAGTACAAGGGGGGAGGAGTGGGGGGGGGGGGGTAGCTTTCACGGCAGCGGCATCATACTTTGCTGTGCCAGTCATCAACCCCCCTTACCATTGTCATACTGTTGGCTTGTGGGGATGCTAGCAGGGATTAGCGCTATCTGCATTTTCTTAGGGCTGAGGACCAGTGATGTGCAAAGTACTAAGGTATAGTAAGTCAAGTAAGGCATTGACACTGCCCACTCATGACCCCAGCGCCCTTATGTATTAGTTGGGGATCCAAGCAGGCAACATGTCATTAATTAACTTTGACCTGACATGGAGACCAATACTTGATATGAAGGTTGGATTAGGGTAATTTGAGTATGCTGAATCCGATTCTGCCATTTGTTAAGCTGTATCTAGGTCGGAACAAGGTCATATCTAAGGTCAAAGGTCACAATTTATGTCTAGTTACACATATTTCCATCTAAATACCAAAGCTATTGCAGATAGGGAAGTAAACTTTTATACTATTATCATACTCTCATACTGGATACATAGGTCAAGCTGTATCTAGGTCGGAACAGGGTTAAATCTAAGGTCAAAAGTCGCAATTTAGGTCTAGTTACACATATTTGCATCCAAATACCAAAGCTATTGTAAATAGGGAATTAAACTTTTATAATATTATCATACTCTCATACTGGATACATAGGTCAAGGTCAAGGTCCTGACTTTGACCTGACATGGGGAACAAAGATGATGTAAAGATCGAATCCCCCTGTGTTAGTGGGGACCTTCATGATGGGGGCATGAAGGAGTAGAATAACTTCACCGGGAGCCTTCCATAATACCAATGGGCATACCATTATTGCAAAAGGTGACAAAACTTGAGAGGTTACTGTGATTGTCACTAACCAAGCTGTATTGGCAGCTGCTGCCCATATGCGTGGACCCGGGCCTTCATGCTGGTGGTCTACCTTGTGATCTCTCCTCAGTGAACCATGTCTGAGATATCAAAGGCCGTGGTCTGTCTGGCCCTGCCTACTATGGTACTAGCCCAGGTAGGTAGGACCAGGCAATTAAAAAAACATTTTCTATCCTCCAAAAAGAGTAGGGCACGTTCCCTGCTAGTGGTTTTCTCCCTCACCTTATAGATCAGTCATTCATTTCATAGATTTGATTATCCATAGATGCGGTCACTGCTCTATTGCGCAAGCAGCATATAAATATCTGTCCTACTACTGCAAGGCAGACTACCACTATTTGTGGCTGACTCCTTGCCAACTTGAGATATGTCCCATGAGGTACTTGATGTACATCTGGACGTTAAACAAATCAATCAATCAATCGATAAAGGTTGAATTAGAGTAATCTGAGGGTGCTAGATCTGATAATGCCATGTGCATAGCTGTATCTAGATCGGAACACTTTCAAAACAGGATGAACTGATAGACTATGGTGACATAGCTTTATGCAGACACATAGGAAATAGGCTTAAGGCTATATCTAGCCTTAGACCTATAGGGCCATAGAGGGATGGAATGGGCTTAAGCCAATATATACTTTAGAGACCCTATGGGACATCAAAAAAACCATCAAATGTGATTATCCAAACTGTCTGATGATTAGTTTCATCTTGGTTTCATGATAGATGGATCTATTATCCAGACACTGAAAGTATCATATCAATAATAGACATGATTCAAAATGCAACCCTTAAAGTCTTAATGATTAGGCTTCTAATTGGTTTTGACCAAGTTCAAGGTCATTTACATGTTTAATAATTTGTGGGGCAAGGTGGAAATTTAGCATTTCTGAATTTGTTATTATTAAAGGATAATGCCTGTTAAGATACTATAGATTTAACAGTACTTCCCTCTTACCACATTCGACCATGACCTTTCTCAAGGTCATATAACATAACACAAGTTGAGTCCTAAATGCATAATTTAGCAGTAGCTGATATTTGGGTATTGACTTAGGCAGCTATTGTTTAAGTATAGAAATATTTTTATTACCTGTACATAACAAGTATTGTCCATGTAAACCCTGTCCAAATGACCTTAAACCTAATCAAGGTTAACCATAGTGACTCAAGTGCTGACACACATGTACACTTAGATGAATAGCCTTGGTATTTGTCACAAAGTGTATCAACGCTTTAAAGATAAACTTTTCAATCAAATATGTGACCTTTGACCTTGTTCCGACCTAGATATCATTTCAAACATGGCAGAAATGGAATCAGCACCCTCAAATTACCTAAATCCATTGCTCATACCAAGTATTGGTTGCCATGTCAGCTCTTCCCCAGGCTCCCAGACTGGCTCCCCAACTATATAGAGCTGAGTACCTGTCCCGTTTCCACTCTGACTGTTACTGGAAAGGTACTGAGATCTGGGCACTTAAAGATGATGATGATATAGTTTTAAAACCAACACAGCCGAAGGCTGGTCAGCAGGTCCACAGGGCCCATACGGACCGAACCTGATACTTAAAGGTCATTTGATGGAGATTTCAAAAGTCACACTTTAGAAAAAACTCGCGTATAAGCCGCACCCCGAGTTTGGGCCGAATCTATAAGCCGCACTGGCGATCTGACTCGCATACTAGCCGCGGCTTCTACGCGAGGTTTTACGGCATATATATATAGGTTATTCCTCTTTGCAGGCAGAAGGTCTTGACGCAATGAACGTGGTTATCAAGTTTTGAGTAAATGTTGTTGAAGTATCGGTAAAGTGTTTATAGTTTCGGAGATATACCAATGTTATTTCCATGTAATAATTTAATGATGCAAACAGACCGAGACTGATGGCAATGGTTAGCCCCTTCCCATGGCCCTTATTGGAAATTGCTAGGGGCCATTCTCATGTCTCCTCTGCCCGGTCTTCTGCATCCATATCCATCTGATCCTCATATTCCTGTGCCAGGAATATAGAAATCAAAGCTGATTGAACCGATATATTCTGAATATTTTTATTTACTAAATTTCGTTCAAACCAAATACAATGAATTTGTCATATTCTATAGCTGGGACTCAACTACCCGATTTTCTCGTCTGATCGGACCTAATCCCTAATTAGATTTTTTTTGTTTTACACTTAAGTCGCTCACCACATGCACACGACTCTACTCACAGACAGACACATCCGTCTTAGGGGGTCCTGCTTCACACCACACGCCTCCTGTAGTTTTTTGTATACACACTCTAAGCTCATGACTGCTTAATCCTCTATACAGCTAATGCGCGTTGAATTAGCACAGTCGGTACACCGCCCGCTCATGGCAGTCGATCTCTCAAAAAAGTGGGGAAAGAGATCCAGCTGAAAACGTCATGACTTATGTCTTTTGTTTCTCTTTGTGAATGTCCGCCGGTCAGCCGGCGGCAGCAACTGCTTAATCCTTTATACAGCTAACGCACGTTGAATTGCTGAACAAGGCAGTAAGTAGCTTAGCTCATGTCAGTCGATCTCTCAAAGGGGAGGGGGAAAGGGATCCAGCTGAAAACGTCATGCCTTAAGTCTTTTTGTTTCTCTTTGTGAATGGCCGCTGGTCAGCCGGCGGCAGCTGAACAGAGCCGTAAGTAGCTTAGCTCTAGAAGCGAGAAGGAGTATATAAGGGGGCTGGAAACACCCATTCACTCACTCAGTCTTTTGCTGCTCTCTACAGTCACCACCATGAGCAAAACACAACAACTAGTGTCGTCCAAGGATCTAATGGAGTTCAAGAACAAGAAGAGTACGCAGAACGGTGATCGTTTAGCGTCAGCGTCTCCTCTTGCTACTGAAATTGAGACTACCGCCGCAACCGCTTGGTCTTATCACCCTCCCGCTGTAGCGAGCGCACGCAGCAGTAGTAGTGGTAGTAGTAGTCGTCGTGGTAGCGACGTTGTTACACTCGCGACGGTTGTTACTGCTAAGCACGCTGCTGCTGCTGCTACTGCTGCGCCTGCTGCGGCTGCTGGTGATCTTCGTGCTGCTAGTGCTGCTGCTGCTGCTGCTGCTGCTGCGCCTGCTACTGCTGCGCCTGCTACTGCTGCGCCTGCTACTGCTGCGCCTGCTGAGGCTGCTGCGCCTGCTGCTGCTGTGCCTGCTACTGCTGCGCCTGCTACTGCTGCACCTGCTGCTGCTGCTGCTGCTACACCTCTTGCTGCGACTGCCGCTACTAGTACTGACACGCAGCACGTTGCACAGAACCTCTCCACCGCTACATCAACCGACGCCATCAACGCCGCTCGCGCTGAGACTTACAGCCATTCGGACACTCAGCCCCAGCAGCGCTTAGTAGACATACATGCCCTAAAGCAACAGGGTGAGACAGAGAACGACGCTGACGACGAGGCGTACGAGGAACCCGAAGGGCTACGGGCGCACAGTCCGTTTTTCGACCTCATTTCCACTGGTAGCGCGTCCGGTCCGTGGCGACTGCCCTCACCACCACCTTACGAAGTCGTGTGGTTGCCCTGTTCCGACAACGAGTCGTCGGATACCAGCGCAGACGCTGCTCCTGTTATTGGTTCTGCTGCAGTAGTACCTGTATCATCATACTTCAAAGCAGAGCCGTTAGGATACTTGTCAGACGCTATGCTACTGAAAATAAGTAGTAAGTTGCCGACATCAGATTACATACGGTTAGGTTCATACCTTGAAGTGAACTTGAAGGATATGGGATATCTCAGTTGTGAGACAAGTGTCATAACTCAAGCTAGAGAAATGTTCACTACTTGGTACCAGAAAAGTTGTACTACTAGGTGGAAGGACCTAGCCGCCGCCTTGGAAGAATCTTACCGTATGGACCTCATCAAATTCTCACGTGAGTACATGGACAAGTATGACATGTGGGATGGCTTAGAGAGTGGAGACATGGAGTGGAAAGTGCAGAAATATTTCTCTCTTTTAGCTGAGCTCTGCCCTAGAGACTGGAAGACCATAGGGATCTACTTAGGGTTGACTTCTCATGAAGTAGCTTTCATCTCTCAACCTGTGCCTTCTGACAGGACTGTGAAGAACCCTGTCTATGAAGTGCTGAGAGCTTGGAAGTACAACGAGACGTCTGAGCCTATGGCTCTGATGAAAGTGTTGCAAGACGACATGGGTCGCAGCGACGTCGCAATGTATGTTCAAGGGTTGTATGCAGCTGTACCCAAAGACATAAAAGTGAGCTGTGACACTCCAGTGTTGACCACTCTTGTCTGATCCCTGCAGTAAGATGGACATCTGTTGAATTCGATCCTAGACTACAGTCACCTTTCACTATGCTAATAGTATCGTGTGGTAAGAGGTGTCTAGTATTCGAAGTGATAAATAACGTTTTATTTTTTTTAATAATTGGTAAATAAGTGAAAAAACAAAAAAAAGAAAAACATGACGCAGGACGTTTGCGAAAAGTGTTTCAAAATTTTTAAAAGACCGTACAATCACGAGTGACCCGTAGAAAACTGAAGAACAATACCTAAGTTTTGCCCTCTATGCGGCGATGTCGATTGCTGAAAAGATCACCTGTCGACGCGAATCTCTGGACGAGGTGACTATCCCTCCACGTACATGCGCTGTACCGAACGGTGAGGAAACGTTCACGGCGAATTGGCCTGCAATACGAACGAGTGTCAGGATGCACGGGACTCGCGTGAGTGTAACAAACGTCAAACTACCAACCGGCGAGTTGAGTGACGCTGTAGATACTATGCGTCGCAATCCGCTTCACACAATGATAAAAAGTGGGTTTCTCGGTAGGCTTACTCTTACAACACAGAGAAGACAAGAACATACTGCGCTACTTTCACGTCTCCCAGAACAACGCAACTCTCATTACAACCGCTCCCTACTATAACTAATTCAGAAACTTTGGAAGAGCTCCTCTCAAAGATGGAAAACACCGTCGCTTGCGAGGAAGTACGGAAACTTTGCGACGCTGACACCAAGCGGTGCGCTCTTTTTCCTACTAATTTTGAACATTTGCGTTTACATGGGACCTGGGGGTTTTCCCATAGGCGGTAGGAACAGGCAGGACAGTCGAGTTGGAAAGAGAAGCCGTGTGTTAGATTTTCCCAACAAGGACAACCTCTGCGTCTTCCGCCACATTTCCTTTCACTTATACAACACCAGCAAGCGCGCTTCAAATTTGTTACGTCAGTTCTGTCCCGCTGCCACACGTGAAACTTTTCCTCCCGACGGACATTCCAGAATCTACCCTTACAACATTACCTTCGATTTCGAGGCTTTCTTCAGACCGTGCAGAGAACCGTCGACTGAACACGTGTCCCTGCTGTGGGATCACGTCCCTTTGTCGGCTAGCGTCGCATCCGACTTTCCGGGGTAGGAGGGGTCGGTGTACGTCAGAGAATCCGACGCAGATTCCGACCCCTTGTTAGACCGAGTTTAAAATCACATAAACGAGAACGCCAAAGTCATCGAGAAAGCTGTGCTAGAACTTTACCGACCAACGTTAGCGAAGTTACATGTGGCGATAGGTGAAGCTCTCCTGCTGGAGGAAGCGACATTCACTCTTTCTCCAGGCGGCTTCGCTGCAGCTCACACCAGACAACCGTTAGTTCAACTGAAGAAGCAGCTTCTGAGATACATCCGTCAAGCTCCAGTCGTGGGCTTCAACACGGAGCGTTACGACTTGAACCTGATCAAAAATACGCCTTCACTCGTTCTTTGCCTCCGGAGACCGAAGAAACCAACAATTCAGCGTCATAAAGAGAAGCAATCAATACTTGACGGTTTACACACAGTTTTCTTGGACATAGTAGTCAACTATTTGGCACTTGGTTACAGCTACGCGAATTATTTGCGAGCTTTCACCAGAAACGAAGAGAAAAGTCGCTTTCCTTACGAATGGATGACGTATACCAAGAAACTGGTAAACAGAACCCTGCCACCGAGATCGGCTTTTGACAGCGAACTGACGGGCGTCAAAATGGCCGAAATCCGACTACGCCACATGTCAGAAAGTTAGTACGACAAGAAGATGCAAACTATGAGAGATTACTTAATCCACTACAACAACGAAGACGTCAAACTTTTCATAGAAGCTTTTGAAAAAATCACGCTAATTTTTTCCAAGATCGCAGCATTGTCATGTTGAAAGACGAGATCTCTCTCGCCAGTTTGACTTTACAGGTCCTCTTCCAAAACCTATAAGCTGTGTTCACAACGTTCCCTCCCTTCGACGCCGTCCTCCACGCTCTGATCAAAGAAAATCTAGTCGGTGGTCCTTCCATCATCTTCCATAGATTTCACGAGAAGGAGTGTATAGGTGTCTTATAAGTCGGCAGAGGGTGAATACTAGTGAAAAGGGAAGGCAGGTGTGCAAGTAGCTTTTCTAACAGACACGTGTGTGAACTAAGCTGCTTAAGTCTAAACCCACCTGCGGTAGAAGCTCTGTACTGAGAGAGTCTTTTCAGCCGTTTAAGAGGCTTATCTAGGACAGGGTACATAAGGAGTGAAACGCCACTCTCACCCGTCACACTTTCTCCACCCGCCCTTCATCTTCGTAGCATCGTCCACTGTACGGTCGCTCAGCACGTTACGATGATTAGTTCTGCTATTTTCTTTATTTATGAAAGTGTTGACGCTACAGAGCATCGAAACCCTCTCGAAATGAGTCCAAGAAAGAAAAAGCAACTCCCACTTGAAGCAAGAAGAGAAACAGTGCCCTATGATGCATGTGAGGTAAAGAAACATTGGAAGGACGTCACCAAGGAGCAATGGATAGAAGCATGCTTCAACTTCATCGGAACAGTAGTTTCATTTGGACAGAGGGAGAAGATTTTGTTAGAGCTATTTTTCTTAGCTCCGTATACTTGGCCTGACTGTGGTGAAATTCCTTCAAGTTTGTCAGTCTTCGCCATACAAGTTATCAACTCCTTGAAGGAGCTTCGATATATGCAAGGCACTCAGGAGGAGATTGTCAAGAAAATGACGGAATTCGAAACAAGCAAAGACACAATATGGTGCGAGGAGACGACATATGCGGACGATGATCTGGAGTCCATCATTTGTAGCCCGTTGGAACATTATGTTAAAGACTTTGAGGACATGCTAGACAGCACTGAGATGAACCCGAAAGAGAGATCCCTTACTGCACAGAAAGAGGCCAAAGCTGTGTTGGAAAAGCACAAGTTTGGTCAAGGATTCACTCTTCAAAGCAGCTGTGTGAGTGTGATAAAAAGTCTTGTGTTGAAACATTCAGACATGAAGTTTTCGCGTGCTGTCGACACACTTCCTTTGCCTGAACTGATGATGAACATGATCGACCCCATGGTACCAACACGTTTCGACTCTGCCAATTGTCCCATGTATAAAATGGTTTCAAGTTTTGCCCGTGGCCGATGGCTAAACGATCCACTGAAGTCAGAAAACCTCCTTGATTTAATCAACTGACTAAATGTATTTTCTCATACTAGTATTAGTAGCATTAGTAATAGCGGCTACTCAGTCTCGTGCAGCACAAGCAGCAGCATCTGTCAGCAGCATCCGTGACATCGTCAGCAGCAGCAGCAGCTGCACAAGCAGCACAAGCAGCCACATCTGTCAACAGTATCCGTGACATCGTCAGCAGCTGCAGCAGCTGCACGAGCAGCGCAAGCAGCACAAGCAGTAGCATCTGTCAGCGGAATCCGTGACAACGTCAGCAGCAGCAGCAGCTGCACGAGCGGCACAAGCAGCAGCATCTGTCAACAGCATCCGTGACAGCGTCAGCAACTACAGCAGCTGCAGCTGTCAGCAGCTGCAGCAGCTGCACGAGCTGCACAAGCAGCAGCAGCGGTAGTGTAGACCGCTAAATTCGAGATGACGTCATGTCTGTTTCTTAGCATCGACATTCGACATGAAGCTTGAAAAACATAGTGACAGGTGACATGAGCAATTCTTAAAATTGCCATGAGATATGAGCATAATTAAGCGACATCGACATGTGCCATGGCTATTTTTTTTTTAAGACAAACGCCGTAGTCTCCTCATCCAGACCTCCGCTAGTAGCGCTCTATAAGCGCAAGCTGTGGCTGTGAACCCCCTCCTCCCACCGTACACACGGGTAAATATCAGAGTCGGCCAATGTCGCCAATACTACTCTCATACAAGGGTCAGGCGCTGCTGGACTATAATAGATGAGTCAAGGACTATTCTACTGAGGGTCAGGCTACGCCGGACATTCAATAACAAGCTGGACTTTGGCAAATTTGCTTGAAAGTCTGGTCAGCAAGAGTCCAGCATACTCTCCCAAGAGTTCAGCATTGCCAGACTATGGCATGAGGATCCCGCATGGTCAGACTTTCAAGCAAGTTTGCCAAAGTCCAGCTTGTTATTGAATGTCAGGCGTAGCCTGACCCTCACTAGAATAGCCCTTGACCCATCTATTATAGTCCAGCAGTGCCTGACCCTTGTCTGAGAGTAGAATTAGCGCTATTGGGTGCCTCTGATATTTGCCTCTGTGTAGTCAAACCTCGCCTGAGAGAGACATACTTCAGAAAGAAACGAAAGCAGATTCCGACATCGGTGTGTGACGATCACTTAGAGCTTTTCGTGAAGATAAAACGGAAAAAAGTGCGAAAATGGTGTCCGCCGCCCGGCGGATGTTGTGAGAGATGTTACCTTCACGATCTGAGAACTTCAGGGCTTATGTAAACGGCGTGGGAAGGTGACGGGATCCTAAGTCTCAACCCTAAGACTTACATTTGCTATGATCGAGTCAGCAGCACCAGTGAAAGAAAATCCCAAAAAAAGAGATGGCGTGCAAAAAGTGTACAGAAGTAACAAAACCCTAAAGAACCAGTCGTCTTCTTAGATGTTTTCGCAAACGAAAAACTCTCCTTGCGGTAAATAGAAATTTCAAAGTGGTACGAACCAAAAATGGACACTTACACCATAGAGAAAGATGACGTGCGCTACTTGTATTATAAGCGTCGCGTGCATTCTAACGGTGTGACAACAAGTCCTTTAAAAATATGAAAAAAAGTGTGTTATTGATTGATTGAGCGCATCTTTTCAAAAATAGCGTGTTTATTAGAATTGAAAAAAAGAAAATAAAAAAATTAATAAAATTATTGTTGTGTTTTATTTTCATACGTCTTCTTTTATTAGTAAGTAAAAAAAATTATAACAATTAACTAGCGTGTCCTCTTAAAGTGACACTTCCTCCAGTCGCTGCTGATCGCCTAATTAAAGCATGTGTCGTCGTCACTTCTAGTCACGTGACTCATCAGGTCACTTCCGGTCACGTGATCCTAAAGTCGATCACTTCCTAAACAAAAAAAATTAAGAGACACATTTCTTCATGACCCAACCAATCAGGGGTCTCCATTTGACCGGAAGTAGTCCCCTCATTTGCATAATGGGTCACTTCCGGTGTACCAGCCAATCAGAAGCCTCTAACTAAGTCAAGGTCACGTGACGTCACTTCCGGTATGCCCTTATATGGACATGTGAAGGTCACATGACGTCACTTCCGGTATGCCCTTATATGGACGTGTGACGTCACTTCCGGTCAAATGGAAGCCTCTGATTGGCTGCGTCATGACCTTGACCTCTAACTAGGTCAAGGTCACGTGACGTCACTTCCGGTATGCCCTTATATGGGCATGTGACGTCACTTCCGGTCAAATGGAGGCTTCTGATTGGCTGCAGGTCGATTGAGTGATAAACAGTAGTTAACTATAGTCCCGTTCCGATACATACTATACTACTCCCCCGGCTCCTATTCAAACAAGCAGCTATTCAAAACACGGCACATTATTTGCGACGATACGGTACCTCCTGGGGTCATGGTTGGGTGGAATGGGCAGTCTGCACCACGGCAACGAGGAGTCCTCACAATAGCGAACATGGGCCTATAGTTGATTGTTTCTATTTAGGGAGTGATCATTTTTTAACAACAGGGGGGGTGGTGGGTTTCCGCACGGAGCGTGCGAAATTCTTTACACCTCCCCGGTCGAGGGGTCTACATTTTTTACCTCCCCCCCCTTACGGCCGAAAATCGGCTCGCGCGCGGGCCCTTTGAACCATAGTAATGCGCCGGCTTTTTGACTCAAAACAGGTTAAATTATCTTGACTGCCCCCCAAGAGGGGTCCAATTTTTTTTGCCCCCCCCCCCCAGTCAAGGGGCCCAGATTTTTTTGCCCCTCCCAACCCCCCCCCCCCCCCCCGTTGTTAAAAAATGATCACTCCCTTATATGGGAGGTGCGGTGGGCAAACAGAGCACTGGACTGTCACCCCAAGGTATATGCACCATGATTTAGGTACTTATAACGTATACTTATGGCCAGGTATGTCTTGTATGGGGTGGATATGATCAAATATACATGTAATATCATTGTGTATGGTGGAGTTGCAGATTCATTTCAATCAGGAACAATTAAAAATATAATTGGGAGTAATGCCCCTGGTGTGTGAGTAGTATAGTATGTATCGGAACGGGACTATAGTTAACTACTGTTTATTACTCAATCGACCTGCAGCCAATCAGAGGCCTCCATTTGGTCACGTGACCGGAAGTGACCTACTTAGGGGATTAGTGGTGACGTCACGTGACCTAGTTAGCCAATCAGAGGCCGCCATTTGGTCACGTGACCGGAAGTGACGTCATATGACCTACTTATGGACCGGAAGTGACGTCATATGACCTACTTAGGGGACCGGAAGTGACGTCATATGACCTAATTTAGGATCACGTGACCAGAAGTGACCTGATGAGTCACGTGACCGGAAGTGACGTCACATGACCTAATGGCCAACCGGAAGTGAGTGACCTCATTGAGGATCACGTGACCGGAAGTGACCTGATTGACCACGTGATCGGAAGAAGAAGAAGAAGAAGAAGAAGAAGTTTTTTGTTTAGGAAGTGAGGGTCTTTAGGATCACGTGACTGGAAGCGACGTCGTCACATGAGTGACGCTTTAAGAGACTGCGTGACTTACTAGTAAAAGAAGACGTATGAAAATAAAAACACAACAATAATTTATTTTATTTTTTTTATTTCTTTTTTTTCAATCTTGATAAACACTCTATTTTTGAAAAGATGCACTCAATCAAGCAATAACACGCTTATTATTTTTTTTCATATCTCTAAAGGACTCGTTGTCACACCGTCAGAATGCACGCGACGCTTATAATACAAGTAGCGCACGCCGTCTTTCTCTATGGTGTAGGTGACCATTTTGTTTCGCACCACTTTGAAATTTCTATTTACAGCAATGAGAGTTTTTCGTTGGCGAAGAACATCCAAGAAGTCGTCTGGTTCCTGAGGGTTTTGTTTCTTCTGTACGCCTTTTGCACTCCATTTTTTGGATTTTCTTTCACCGGTGTCGCTGACTCGATCGTAGCAAATGTAAGTCTTAGGGTTGAGACTTAGGATCCCGTCACCTTCCCACTCCGCTTTCATGAGCCCCGAAGTTCTCAGATCGTGAAGGTACCGTCTCTCACAACATCTGCCGGGCGGCGGACACCATTCTCGCACTCTTTCCGTTTTTGTCTTCACGAAAAGCTCTAAGTGATCGTCGCACACCGCTGTCGGAAGCCACTTTCGTTTCTCTCTGAAGTACGTCTCTCTCAGGCGAGGTTTGACTAGGTCATCCAACGTGTCACCGCTGAGAGCCATGTAAAGACTGTCGGTGTCCATTTGACAAAGGGCATAATCGCGCCGATCGACGAATCTATCCAAGAAGTCGTATGTGAACTCTAACATTTTCAACTTCGCGTACTGGTATACCATGAACCCTATTTGAATAGGGAGGTTGTTCTTGACTGTTTTCGGTTGTAGTTCGACTTCAAACAGATCGGAACTCAACTCGGACGCCTTTTTGAAGCGCCACGAATTGGCCAATAGTTCGAACTTCCGACTGTCAGTGTATCTCACCGCCGTGTGTTTTTCTTTGTTGCAGATTGTTTTACCGTACGTAGCGTTTCCCATTAACTTGTAACAGTCTGACAGAATTTTCTCGTTCTCGTTCACGTCGCCACGTCTTCGCGCCGCCGTTACTTCGTCCGCGAAACCGGCAAAGGAGCGTTTAGGTAGGTATTCTACGACCAGCTGCACTTTGGTGACTATCAAACCGTGCTCTAAATACCACTTGAGAAGCGGCGTTCCCAAGAGAATATTTTTTCCGTGGTAACTCCCTATCAGACATCTCTGAGGCGTGTTCAACAGCTTTTCTTCCTGCGCAAAGTCTGACATGTGAGGTCCTATGTCCAATTTTGAAACGGTCACGTTCTTGAAAACGGGGGTCATTTCTTCGAAGTAGTCTCGTAGGTGAGGCGGCGTAGTGATGTCCACTTGAACTAAACCGAACATTTTCCCGTCTTTCACAGCGGAAAGGATGTCGCTCTCGCTCATCGCGTTTCGAGACACTTTCAAAGCGTCAACCTTCCAGCGTTGTTGGGAGGCCTTAACCCGCTCATCTCGATGCTTCATCTCTCTCCATTCGCACTCCCACACGACGACCAGCTTGTAACCTAGCGCTTTCAAGTACGCGCTTACTCTAGTCGTTCTGTCGCGTCTCTCCTCCCTCAGTGAAGCGCACTGATATCGGTGCGACGGTATGCACTCGTGAGCGTGGAACCAACACCCGTGAAACTGGAAAACCGTATTAGAGGCCGCGTGAAACCCGTCCACGCGAATTCTCCGACAGCCTACAACCATCTCGCCGCCGTTCAAAGCGTGGCGCAGTTTCACGTCGCGGTCGTGCTCTACGAAGCGTAACCACTCCAAAGCGCTGTGAGAGTTTCTTTGCCTAATTTCGGGCTTGAACTCGGTCTCAGGTCGTCTCACCGCGTAATAGCCCGTGCAGTGCGCTTCGCTCATGCAGCGCAAGTACAGAGAGTTAGCGTCTAGTCCTAGGATGTGTTGGCACGGTCTCGCTTCTTCGCCGTACTTGTGCTCCCTTATCCGCGTGGTGCCCTTCTCGTGAAATCTATGGAAGATGATGGAAGGACCGCCGACTAGATTTTCTTTGATCAGAGCGTGGAGGACGGCGTCGAACTGGGGGAACGTTGTGAACGCGTCTTCTAGGTTTTAGAAGAGGAACCGTAAAGTCAAACCGGCGAGAGAAACTCCGTCTTTCAACATGTCAATGCCGCGATCTTGGAAAAATTTAGCGTGATTTTCAGAGCTTCTATGAAAGGTTTGACGTCTTTGTTGTTGTAGTGGATCAAGTAATCTTCCATAGTTTGCATCTTCTCGTCGGACCAAACTTTCTGACATGCGGCGTAGTCGGATTCGGACATTTTGACGCCCGTCAGTTCGCTGTCAAAAGCCGATCTCGGTGGCAGCGTTCTGTTTGCCAGTTTCCTGGTAGACGTCATCCATTCGTAAGGAAAGTGACCTTTCTCTTCGTTCCTGGTGAAAGCTCGCAAATAGGTCGCGTAGTTGTAACCGGGTGCCAAATAGTTGACTACGTCCAAGAAAACCGTGTGCTGTGTGTAAACCGCCAAGTATTGATTGCTTCTCTTTATGATGCTGAATTCTTGGTTTCTTCGGTCTCCGGAGGCAAAGAACGAGTGAAGGCGTATTTTGATCAGGTTCAAGTCGTAACGCCCCGAGTTGAAGCCCACGACTGGAGCTTGACGGATGTATCTCAGAAGACGCTTCTTCAGTTGAACTAACGGGTGTCTGGTCTGAGCCGCAGCGAAGCCGCCTGGAGAAGGGGTGAACGTCGCCTCCTCCAGCAGGAGAGCTTCACCTATCGCCGCATCTAACTTCGCTAACGTCGGTCGGTAAAGTTCTAGCACAGCTTCCCCGATGACTTTGGCGTTCTCGTTTATGTGATTTAAAACTCGGTCCAACAAGGGGTCGGAATCTGCGTCGGATTCTCTGACGAAGCAGACGGGCCCCTCCCACCCCGGAAAGTCGGATGCGACGCTAGCCGACAAAGGGACGTGATCCCACAGCAGGGACACGTGTTCAGTCGACGGTTCTCTGCACGGTCTGAAGAAAGCCTCGAAATCGAAGGTAATGTTGTAAGGGTAGATTCCGGAATGTCCGTCGGGGGGAAAAATGGAGAAGTCTGCTAGCGCTTCGAAAATCGTTCTCGAACTTTGGTAGATGCCACCTACGTAGCGCAACTTGACTTGTCGGCAAGAGGAAAGCTGGTTCCTGTGTCTCTTCAGCAAGAACTCGGTGGTGAACGCCGCCTTACACTTGCAACATTCGTATATGCCCGCGTACGCGTTGAAGTCCGTGACGAGAGAGACGTGCAAACCGCCTTTCGCCGTCAGGTGTGGGTTGACTTTACCTCGGGCGGCCAGAGTTCTGGAAGGCGGTCTGATCAGAGTAACGCGTCTTCTCAACTTCCGCCCCGGCACTTGACGCGACGCGGTGTAGACCGCTATTTGTACGTCAAACAAGTTCTCTAACGCGGGTAAGTCGCGGATGTTCAGACCCGGAAAGGATTCTCGTGTGGCAGCGGGACAGAACTGACGTAACAAATCTGAAGCGCGCTTGCTGGTGTTGTATAAGTGAAAGGAAATGCAGCGGAAGATGCAGAGGTTGTCCTTGTTGGGAAAATCTAACACGCCGCTTCTCTTTCCAACTCGACCGGCCTGAGTGATCCTACCGCCTATGGGGAATTCCCCCGGTCCCATGTAAACGCAAATGTTCAAATTGGTAGGAAAAAGAACGTGCCACTTGGTGTCAGCGTCGCAAAGTTTCCGTACTTCCTCGCAAGCGACGGTGTTTTCCATCTTTGAGAGGAGCTCTTCCAAAGTTTCTGAATTAGTTATAGTAGGGAGCGGTTGTATGAAAGTTGCGTTGTTCTGGGAGGCGTGAAAGTAGCACAGTTTGCTCTTGTCTTCTCTGTGTTGTAAGAGTAAGCCTACCGAGAAACCCACTTTGTATCAGAATCTTTGTGTCAAGTGAATGCGACGCATAGTATCTACAGCGTCACTCAACTCGCCGGTTGGTAGCCTGAAGTTTGTTACACTCACGCGAGTCCCGTGCATCCTGACGCCCGTTTGTATCGCAGGCCAATTCGCCGTGAACGTTTCCTCCCCGTTCGGTACAGCACGTATGCGCGGAGGGATGGTCACCCAGTCCAGAGATTCGCGTCGACAGGCGATCTTTCGGCAATCGCCTTCGCCGCATAGAGGGCAAAACTTAGGTATTACTCTACAACTTTCTACGTGTCTCTCGTGGTTGTACGGTCTTTTAAAAATTTTGAAACACTTTTCGCATACGTACTGTGTCATGTTTTTTTCACTCAGTTACCAACTACTTAGCCGTCTAACTATCTATCTATCTATCAATCTATCTGTCTATCTATCTATCTATCAATCTATTGTCTATCTATCTATCTATCTATCTATCTATCTGTCTGCTGTCTGTGTATCCGTCTGTCTGTCTCATACAGCGTACGTCAAACGCTGTGTGTGTGCGCGCGTGAGCGTTGAGCGTCTCTCATTCCGAATCTATACCGAGATATTTGAGAATAATCTCTGTTTTGTCATCCAACTCTTTGAGCGCTCTGGCGGACAGCGTCACCCTCTGCTGTGTGGGTTTTTTGTCAGGACCTTCGTACTTGCGCACGTGGACGAGGTTCTTACCGCTGTAGTAGCTCACAGCTGCGTACACTTCGCCCTCCTCATCCAGCACTGCGAACCAGGGGGTGTGATTAGGTCTTCCTTGCGCGGCCGCTGTGTCGCGTATGCGCACCACTGCGCGGATATCGGCGATGCGTGCTATTAGCTCGCGCAGCGCGTCGGCCGTGAAGTGCACTCGCTTGCTTCTGGTCAGAGACGCCTCTTTCACCTGGCCGTCTTTTGTGTAGCGCGGCCTCCTAGACAGTCTAGCCACGTCCTCCCAGATCTCCAGCGTCAAAGCTCCGTCTAAGCAGAACTCTAACCCGAGAAGACGAGAGAAGGGTTTCTCTGCTTCTTCTCGTCCATCTCGTTCTTTTTCTTGTATTTTTCTCTTCTTAGTAGGCCTTGTTGTTCTGGAACTCACCTTAGAACGTTTCACACCCGCAGGAAGAGTAACACCATCAGCGTGAGCTGAATCAGCAGCAGAACCGATAGCAGGAGCAGCGTCAGCGCTGGTGGTATCCGAGGCCTCGTTGTTGGAACAGAGCAGCCACACGCCGTCGGTGCTGAGTGTAGCGGTAGAAGATGAAGCGCCGCCGCCCTCGTAAGGTGGCGGTGAGGGCAGTCGCCACGGACCGGACGGGGCGCTACTAGTGGAAGTGAGGTCGAAAGGTCGAAGAGGGGAGCCGAAAAACGTACCGCCCACCCCTGTCCCTTCGGGTTCTTCGTACGCCTCGTCGTCACCGTCGCTCTCTGTCTCACCCTGTTGCTGCTGCTCCTCCTCCTCCTCTTCTTCTCGGTTTAGGGGCTGAGTGTCCGAATAGCTGTCACTCTCAGCGCGAGCGGCGTCGAGGGCGTCGGTCGATGTAGTGGTGGAGGAGAGGGGCTGTGCAACGTGCGGCAGGTCATCAAAGTCATCAACAGTAGTGGGGAGGTAAAAACCCGGTTGCCAGTACTGCGCTGTGCCAGGAGCGTTGTCGTCAGTAGTAGTAGCGGTAGCAGCAGGTGCAGCAGAAGCAGCAGCAGCAGCAGCAGCAGCAGCAGACGCAACAGTAGCAGGCGCAGCAGCCTCAGCAGGCGCAGCAGTAGCAGGTGCAGCAGCAGCCGCAGCACGAGGATCACCAGCAGCAGCAGCAGCAGCAGCAGGCGGGGCGGCAGTAGCAGCGGCAGCGCGCTTAGCAGCAACGTGTACCGTCGCGAGTGTAACAACGTCGCTAGCACGACGACTACTACCAGTAGTACTACTACCACTACTACTACTACTAGTACTACTACTACTACTACTACTGCTACTACTACTACTACTACTGCTGCGAGCGCTCGCTACAGCGGGAGGGTGATAAGACCAAGCGGCTGCGGCGGTAGTCTCATTTTCAGTAGCAAGAGGAGGCACTGACGCTAAAATGAGTGCTGTTCCGCGTAGTCTTCTTGTTCTTGAACTTGCTTAGATCCTTGGACGGCGCTAGGTGTTGTCTTTTGCTCATGGTGGTGACTGTAGAGAGCAGCAAAAGAATGAGTGAGTGAATGGAGGTTTCCAGGCCCCTTATATACGCCTTCTCGCTTCTAGAGCTAAGCTACTTACTGACCCTGTTCAGCTGCCGCCGGCTGGCCGGCGGCCATTCACAAAGAGAAACAAAAGACATAAGGCATGACGTTTTCAGCTGGATCCCTTTCCCCCCTTTTGAGAGATCGACTGTCATGAGCTAAGCCGCTTACCACCCTGTTCAGCAATTCAACGCGCATTAGCTGTATAAAGGATTAAGCGGTTGCTGCCGTCGACTGACCGGCGGCCATTCACAAAGACATAAGGTATGACGTTTTCAGCTGGATCCCTTTCCCCTCTTTTTTTGAGGGATCCACTGTCATGAGCTAAGCTACTTACCACCCTGTTCAGCAATTCAGCGCGCGTTAGCTGTATAAAGGATTAACGGTGATGAGCTTAGAGTGTGTATACAAAAAAAACTACAGGAGGCGTGTGGCGTGAAGCAGGACCCCCCCCTAAGACGAACGTGTCTGTCTGTGAGTAGAGGCGTGTGCATGTGGTGAGCGACTTAAGTGTAAGACAAAAAAAAAATCACCACCTCCTGCCGTGGTGAGTAGACCGGGCCGGCCAGGCGGCGGCCGGCTAGTTCAATAGGGAGGGGTGACAGCTGACTAAGGCTGTGCATGAAAAAAATCCGATTTTCACCTGACCTCTGACGTTTGTTACAATGAATGTCAGAGGGAGGGAGACGTCCTCAGGTAGGGGGTAGGAGGTAAGGCTATGGATGAGGAAGAAACACCATTTTCAGCTGGTCTCCACGGATAGCGATGACATACCCCTCGTCATCTAAGCTCTTAAGGAGCGGAGCGGCTGAAAAAGCGTCATGCGGACAGGTCGCTAGACAGCTGGAGTGCTGTTGGAAATGGGATTAAACTCCCTCTGTATAAAAGCTCTGATTTCTGTTGGAAAAAAACCATATCGCCTCTGACCACAGTAACGTCTACTACCACCACCACCGCCACCACCGCCGCCGCCGCCGCCGCCGCCGCCGCCGCCGCCGCCGCCAAGACGAGACGAGATGGCTCAAGCTATTCCACTTTCAAGCTCGCCTTCACCGCCTTGTCCACCTGAAAAAAAGTTAATGCGGCTTGACGACGTGAGACGCGCGAGGCAGACCGATGGGGAGAACAGAGAGGTAGGACAGCGGCGGTTAGCCTATAGCGACGCCTTGCTTCGTCAACTAGGTAAAGAGTTGAGCGGCTGTTGGAGAGAGTTGGGCAGTAGCTTAAAAGTTACCGCCGCCCGTATGGATGCTCTAGTAGAGCGCAGTGTCAAGACACCGGAGGAGCTGTGTACGGCGATGTTCCGAGTCTGGTGGGGTGAAACCCCGCATCGTCATAGATGGGGAGAGCTCGGTCGCGTCTTCACCCGCATTAGACGCGTGGAACTGTTGGCTCAGTGGATGTCCCTTCTCCACAGACAGGGGTTGGATTTCGAAAACCCCGACTCGCGCGCGATGCATAAGCACTTGGGCACCCTCGGCAGACGTCTAGGTAGCAGGTGGAAAGAGGTGGGGGACCATTTAAAATTGTCGCCTGAGAGGTTAGATAAGATCGCTGAAGAATGCGAATACGGAGGAAGTCCCGCTGAGTGGGCCTTCCGAGTGTTGAAAATGTGGCAAGATGAAGCTGACGGTGCCGGCGGTACACCTTTTGAACTCCTTCGAGTGTTGACTGAGGACATGGGAAAGTTTGACCTCGGCATCGAGATATTACTTGACTTTATCAAGCAAGAAACAACGAGAACGACGGACATGTGAATTGTTGTGTTTTATTTTCATACGTCTTCTTTATTAGTAAGTAAAAAAAAATATCATAACAATTAAGACGCGCGCCCTCTTAAAGTGTCACTTCCTCCAGTCGCAGCTGATCGCCTCATCGAGGCACGTGATAAACAAAAAAAAATGAAGAGACACGCTTCTTCCTCTCGAGAGGAAGAAGCGTGTCTCTTGATTGAAATCTTTTTCTTTTCTTTTTTTCTTAAAAGAGACAAACGCCCCTTAGAGTGCCCCCCCACCCCCCTAGAGTGCCCCCCTCCCCCCTCCCCCCCTCCCCCCCACCCGCCCCATGCATCCTAAAAGCGCCCCCCTCCCCATGCATCTTAAAGGGCCCCCCCTCCCCTTCCCTCCCCTCCCCTCCCCTCCCCCCCCCCTTATACACTCTAAAGAACGCTTCTACCTAGTTCAATAAGTCACTTCCAGTCGCTCGTAAAACAATAAAAAATGAAAAAAAAACAAAACTTATATCGTAGTGTTTTTTATTAGTTTACCGAAAAAAATAAGAGACTCGCCTCCTCCTCCTCTCCTTCTCCTCCTCCTCCTCCTCCTCCTCCTCCTCCAAAAAAAAAGATATCACATTTTAAAGCGCGTGACCCCTTAAAGACGCTCATCTCTTCATTAAGTCGCGTGACGTCACTTCTTCTTCCGGTCACGTGATCAATCAGGTCACTTCCGGTCACGTGATCCTCAATGAGGTCACTCACTTCCGGTTGACCATTAGGTCATGTGACGTCACTTCCGGTCACGTGACTCATCAGGTCACTTCCGGTCACGTGATCCTAAATTAGGTCATATGACGGCACTTCCGGTCCCCTAAGTAGGTCATATGACGTCACTTCCGGTCCATAAGTAGGTCATATGACGTCACTTCCGGTCACGTGACCAAATGGCGGCCTCTGATTGGCTAACTAGGTCACGTGACGTCACCACTAATCCCCTAAGTAGGTCACTTCCGGTCACGTGACCAAATGGAGGCCTCTGATTGGCTGCAGGTCGATTGAGTAATAAACAGTACTTAACTATAGTCCCGTTCCGATACATACTATACTACTTGTGTGGCTATCATGGTCAGGTTACCTAACACATGCTGGCTCTGTTTGCCCACATCGTGACGTAGCAGAACTCTATATGTAACCTTCCCCTCACCCCACCTCACCCCACCTCACCCCACAATACTGCAGTCCTGCGGATACAATAGACCAAAGCAATGTGTGACAACCATGCGTTCCATATGGTAGGAAGGCTCTGAACCTGGATGATTGACATGCCATTAATTAGCCATCACTGGCGCCTATGAAGAGCATCGGAACCAGGCGCGGGACGAGCGTATATCACAATCAGTCATGAGTTGTATTACTTGCTAGGATAAGAAAGATGTTACAAAACCAAGGTCTACGAGTTTCAAATAGCATATTTTCCATAGTCTTACTGGTCTATCCTTCTAGATGGCGTCACAATATCTACCAATAAACTAGTTACTAGTTATAACTTAATAGTACTAGTTGGTATTGTAGCGACCGTCAAAATGTGGAAGAAGTCAAGAACTTGTCAAGCTATAGTAAACGGTGGACTTTATTCCCTGGCCACTCTTGGCAACACCAGCTACCAACTATAGATATATCTGTATTTATCCTCGTCACTTTAGCAGTCAATCCACTCTGCAGGAACTTTGCTCCATGTTGGCGGAATCCGTTGGAGTGGCCGTTCCTTCTATGGCAGTTCCGACCAATTCTGTCTCTCCCAACGTCTAGACTTTATCTTATATTTACAAAGTGGCTAGCCGGGACGGCAGAGGAGAGCTGTGTAACCCACAGCCCCCCTGTCACCACTTCACTATGTATCTGCACCTGAACCCCCTTTTCTTTCTTTCTTTCTTTCTTTCTTTGTTTCTTTCTTTCTTTCTTTCTTTCTTTCTTTCTTTCTTTTTCTTTGTTAAACTGACAAATTTTAAAACTACGCGAAATATACATAAGTCTAGAGGCTTTTATAAACATTGTACATGTACATGTTTATTTGTATAACTTGTTAGCAGGCCATATCATGCATTGAATAAAAGTTGATTCAATACTTACGGTAACATGATATCAATAGTTGACACAGGGCTGGAATTAGGTATTAGGATGATGTTGATGAAGTCATAAATGTAATGACACTATGCTATGAATCAATATACATGAATGGACATGATAGATTATGATTAAGATATAGATTTGACATTGATTAGTAGTCATTGAGTCAGGATTTGGGCTTCCATAATATCGCGTTTTCAACCCAAATGCAGAATTCTAGTGTGGAATTCTCCTTCAAATGTATACTTTCATTCGACACTCTACCACTATTTCTGTAACATTAAATGCTAATTCTAACACTTTTCAGGTTTGGGGTACAGTGATGACCTGATGATCAAATCAGGAGGCACAAACTAAATAGACAAAGTTACCCGAGTTCATGCTCCTCTTTGTTTAATTATGTTACTATTGACAATATTCGTTAAAAACCCTCTTAAATTGTCATTGGAAAGCTCATTCATAATGGTTAATGATCAATTATGAGCATGTGACAGGCCCAACACTGAAAACTCAACACTGAAGCGTACATTTAGGGAAACCGAGTATGTGGAGAAAATCATTTTAGATTTAATCCCCTAAAAATATCGGGAACTTTCCGTGCATTATAAGAACTGTACTGGGAAAAATTCAATCCGAGTATATGACAGGTCGTTATACTGGTGAGGGTCATTTCACAGAGTGCGTGAAATATGACTCATCTTGGTTAAATCAATAGGGCTGCCGTGTCTGCCATGGAATAAACATTCAATTCGCGCTTCCCTGGTCAGCACTGAGCACCGTTAGCTAATAATACTAGTAACATAATAATACACTGATACAGGGTTGCTTACTAAAACCATGCATGTAATATTGTTATTTGATTCTAAATGTTAACTAAATGCATGCACCACAGTTCCCAATGAAAGTAAATGACATCTCATTATTTCTAACTAGTGCAAATATGAATTGTCGATACATCATAGGACGCACATACCGTTTGCTCTATGTACTTAACAAAGTATGCAAGCATTTGTCATGACAAGGAATTACCATACATACGCAATTGATCCAAATCGTACAACGTTTGCTACAAGGGTATATAGTGGGTATCATTTTTGGTGAAAATTTCTCACTCTCCCAAGCCGTGACTAGGTGGGGTTCAGGGCTCTGGAATGACCCTCAGGGAATTCCCATTTGTGTGAGCCATGCTGCTTAAAATGACATTATTTTTGTTGTAGTTTTAAGATTTATGTGCAAGGAACCAGGAAAGGTGACAAGGATATGTATCCCTAAATAGTTTGAATTATGTAGATTTTCACCAATAATAGACATATTGCACCTCTATGCATTTATAAAAATAATATTTTCAACCTATTACTAGTATGATTATCTGAAAATATGTGAACCGAAGTGTGCATTTCCCGGGTTTAAAGGCTCTAGCTATCTGGGAAGTCCTTAGCCATCAGCATTGGATAAAATGTATATAGCATTATTCTCCAATAGGGATTTACTCTCTTGAAGTATTATCCCTATATATAAAATACCAATCAATGATACACTATTACTAGTACTGGAATATGTAAATATAATATCAGAAGTTCCCAAAACCAAAAATATCTAGGCCATAGATAATTGCCAAGTGCTTAGCCATATCAGTTAAACATTTGGAACATTAGACCATGTCAGACAGCAACCTCTGTACATAAGAGTTTAGTAGCTGGTCACACTGGTCAGAGCCACCTCAGGCATCCCACACCAGGAGACACCACTGCCCTATTAGTGCACCACTGCCCTAATTGGCCTGGCACATTAGACCTATGGTTAGTAGTGCCCCCTGTTGATTGGAAATGGTATCAACATCACAATCTCAAATCACAGTCATGATCCATTACCACTGTGGCCTATATGTGCAAAATGTGCAGATGTGGCATCTTCAAATGACAAAATCTCAGGTTCTACCGGGTCTAGATTCAAAATGAAAAAAGGTGAATACTCCCAAATGTAATATCTAAAGATCTACCATAATAATGAATACACTACTGTTGACCTAATTTTTTTCTCCCCTCCCTACGCACACCTGTCCTCGTCTGCCGGTCTCCCTTGGACGGCTCCCACAAAGGGTATATAGGCAATCTACTACCTTAATTCATTGTTCAGTTACGAATGTGAGGATATGCAAACCAGTTCACTGGATTTCGCACAGGTAATCTGTTAGGCTACTTTAATATTATGGCCTCTTGAACAGGTGTTTCAGTGCCTTGATTGTCAGGTATATGTGTGTATGTATGTCTAGAATACCTTGTAATGTAGTCGTGTCCAGGAATTCTGACAGGGTTCCCGCCAAAATGACGTTTCGCTGGTACTGCCCTGGGAACAAGCAACCAACTCACTGCTGGTTTCCGTCTTACCGTGAGTGCTCACTAGCAAACAGCTCTTTGTACAATCAGAAAATGTTTTCAAGTTAACGATGCATACTGTCAACGGAACATCAGTCTGCACGAAAACTTTTTCACCATGCAGGGCATCCTGTCCTGCATAAATATCTCTTTGCAGGCCTGGCTTAATTTTTGTGGGCCCTGGCATTGTCGTATGGTCTTGTTATTTAAGCAAGTGCTTATTATACTGGTAGTCATCAATGAATAGGGTTCCTCTGTATGTTACAATAATATTCATCATATTTATATTCAAATTACTGAAGAACGTTACAGAAAATGTTCAAGCTTTCTGTTTGTCATTGTAGAAACCTTAATAATGGTCCGATTTACAAGCCGTAAAAAATGTCATGTAGGCAAGGATCTCTCTTATAGCCCATCATTTGAGTCAATAGGAGCAACCTTTCAGCAGGACCGGCAGTATAGACTGGAACATGTTCTCAGCAGCTGCACTAAACCATATACCAGCCTTACTGTCAGTGCCAACAAAGACATTGTGCTAATTGTACAGCTGTTTGTATATCTCAAGTCCAACTTTGAAGGCAGCCTCAGCTATACTTGTTCCTTGAGAGGTAGACTCATCTGGTGGGTCCACAATTGTTAAAGTGTTGTCTGGCTGGTCGCCTGTCTCATCAGTCTTTACAGCTGAAGAAGCCGGTGCAGTAACTACTGTAGGTGGTATAGGATGCTGTATGTGTTGTTCAGAGATCTGTTTTGTCGAATCAGCCTCTCTGAAAAGGAGAGATTTGGAAAGTTAAAAGTTATTCCTAGCGATTCTAGACTATTTAGAAGTTCATCTCATTTTAATGCATTATTTGGAATTTTGCCATTAGAATTTTGGGAGGAGTCCCTGCATGATATTTGATGTTACATCATGTTGCGCCGTACCTATATATGGGGGTGCAGAGGGGTCCCCCACTCAGGTCGGAAAGTCGCCGAAATTAAGACCCCCAGGTCGCAAGGTCGTCTTTTTTAGACCCTTTATCCTATAATCAATTTTGTGCAAAAGTCACCAGGTTGCTTAAATTATTGCCCCAGGTCGAAAAGTCGCCTGGAAAACGACCCAGGTCGCCAGGTCGCCGAAAACCCCTCTGCAGTCACATATATGAAAAGAGCAGAGTCTTGGTCTTCTTCACTCACCCTGTATATTCCCCCTCTCCAGCGCCACCTGTCTCAGCACTTTGTACTGCTGCGTCTGTACCTCCTGAGGCCTCATCAAGAAAGAGGGTTCCAGCGTCAGAATGACCCGATCTATAGAGATGCAGAAATGGACATGTAGCATATTGCATATTGTCATAAAATGTCTGCCTAAGTAATTCCATATGTTTTTATACATGAAAGTTTGAATTATAGTGTTAACTATTAAAGATATCATAGAAGTGGAGTTCCAATATGAATATTGACTAAATAGCTTCATCTCTTGGGGGCTGCTATACTTCCTAATCATATCAACATTTAAAAGAAGGTTTTTAACCAACTTGAAATCATTGGAAATTAAGATAAATTGCTAAAAATATAGAGTGTTTCATAATACATCTCAATTCTGCTACCCTTATTTTTTATCGCTATCATAAAAACTCCAAACCTTATGAAAAGACTCTAAGGACAACAGATCAGTAAAGTGGCGAGCACATTATTCTATTGGAAGTTTACAAATCTATTCAAGGCAAATAAGTTGCCATAAAATATCAACACCACCCATTTTCTTAATAATTGTATTGATACACTAAACTAATTAGAAACCCATTTATCTGTCAATCTGCCATCCAATAGTCCACTATTCTCACCTGCAGCAGCGTTAACAAGTGGGAAGTTTTTCCATCTCGCTCTATTAACCAACACATTCACCATCCAACCAACAAGGAGACATGGCATGCCCCTACCAGCCAAGCAAGGAGGCGCGGCAAATCATAGAGATTGATATAAGCCTGCAGGCTCCACTAGGGCTCCACAGGCACCTAGGAAACCAGGCAATCTGTTTTAATCTTTTGATTTGGACATTTTGCTTCATTTCGTCAGATTTTGCTTCATTTCGCAGCAATGTTGCCCTGAATGTCGCCATGCTCCTGATGATAAGTAGGGCGACATTGCCGCGAAATGAAGCAAAATCAGGCGAAACAATAAAAGGATCGCTCCATTTCACAGGTACCTGTGTCGCCCTAGTTGAGCCCAGGCTATAGCCCTTAGTCCACGGTGTCAGGAACAGGTCATACCCTGCGTTAAAAAGGTATCGCACCCCTGCCACCTCTATTTTGCGCTTGTTTCGCCCGTGCCTACAGCGTGAAAAGGGGGCAGCAAAGGCACAATACCGTTTTAAAGCGGGATCCTGTCGCTGGGGAATTAGGCTTATAGAACTGAAAACAACTTTATATCTAAGTCTCGTAAATATACTGGTAAACAGTGCAATACAGTTCCGCGCAGATTGGCGTTAAACCCTTCGAAGAAAGAATAAAACTAAACTATTTGTATTACTTGCCTTGGCCTGCTTTCATTTCCTTCTACCCCTTTACCATCCTCAGGCCCTATTTCCAGGTCTGCTGACAGTGCACTGCTGTCACTACTTTCTGCAGTAGGGTCACATGGTATGCTGCTCTCATCAAAATCCACGACACCGGTCCCACTGTCATCATCACCATCACTGTCACTGATCCATGGTAACCCTAGGCTGTAGAGGCTACAAATAACAGCATTGGTGGGGTCAATTCTGTACAATTAAGGAGGAGAACCATGATATGAGGTATATATTAGACAGTTTTGGACGATAGTATATGAGGATGATATATAAATAATAATATGAAGCTGTAACGGATGACAGTCTGGTTCTGGTCACAATCATCTACTTTAAAAATGGAGGAGGATATCCCAGGTAACAAGAAACGTTTGGTTAACGTTGATGAACGTTCCCTTTTGGTTAATTGAACCAACGTTTGTGAAATAACATTTTTTTAAAGTTGCCCTAATGTTTTCAGGAAAACGTAATCTAGAAAATAATAAGAAAACGTTAGTTTAATGTTGCAAAACAGTTAGTAAACCAACGTTTTTCAGTTAACCTTCAAACAACATTGATCAACGTTCAGAACATGGACTCAAATCAACGTTGATCTAACCAATTTGCTCAATGTTGATTGAACGTTTTTCTGTGGTACCAGTGTATCTCACTAGATGGCAGTTGAGCTGATAATGATATTTGACATGTTGCTTCATGGTGATATCTGTCTGAAATGAAGCTATTTTGATATAATATCATGACAGTTCGTCAACATTTATATCAACATTTAGACTTTGAATTTATCTATGCTAAATAGGTTGGTCAATTAATTGTACATTGCCTTCATTGAGATGTGTGGTATACTAAACACCCACTGTGTGGCATTGAGGAATAGATAAATCAAAGCTATTCCCCATATATCCCTATGAACTAATGCACCCCACACGACTTGTTTAAGAGTATTGGGCATATAAAAAAACGAAGGCCGATACTATAGGTATACCTTTGTGTAAAGAAGAAAGAATTAAAAGAAAATATATGGAAAACTTCACAAACAAAATGAAATAAAATGCATAGTATGTAGTAGTACATTGACCTCTTTTGCATTAGAATTTATGTGTCAACTCAAGGTTGGTTTCAACCATAGTTCAATGTCAAATCAATGTTATTTCAACATTGAATTGAGTCCACGAAATGGAGTTAGGCTAGATGCAAAATAAACGTCATCCCACTCTTTAAATGACGTTTAATAAACGTTTAAACAATCTCGACTTGCTACCTGGGTAAGTGCTTTTGGAAAACCAGTGCCTTTGTAGTTTCATCCCATTTTCTGCCATACTCTACTCCATTTCCCAGTGCTATTTTCCTGAAAGGTCTCTTCATCTGCAAATAGGTTCTTGGTACATGAAGATCAAGTCTAGCAGGGTGAAAGGTGTGAAGTAGATGGTGTACGGACTGCCTCCATCCTGCTGTCTGAGAACACGGCACGTCTCCAGCAGCTTCTTGGGGCATGACAAGACTCATATACACATCTAAAAATATAGGTACTCCTTTGGTGAGGTGCTGGGTACAGAGAGCCATACAGTCTGACATGGCTGTTGTCAGTATGTGGGTATTTTTATATTCAAGCTCTCTAATCCCGATACACCTGGATGTGCCTGGTACTGGCACGGTGTGACATCCAATCACCCTGTAGAAGAACACGCAGAACATGTATAAAATAAACCATTGAGCAATATGAGAGGTAAAATCCCTTACATTCTTGTACTCTATATATCCAACATCCAATATTAGAACAATAAATTTGCTTATGCATACCATTATCATATTAGCAAGTCTTTATCATATTAATGTCTGCGTCTTTCAATCAGTATCTGAGCTGTCTGTGATTATGGTACGTTAGTACCTGTGGTATTGACTATCAAATAATTCCAGTGGCTTATCAACAAAGCCTTCTATTGGAACAGATTGTGTGGCCATCTAGGCAAATAGAGATGAATTAAGACTACGAGTTATATGCCTAAAACTATGCGGTATATATGCCTATCAAGACTATGATTGTGGCATATGCTGTTTGACAGTATTTTCCCTTCTTGCATATTGCGGTGATAAACGTACCTCTGTATAACATAACAAGTATCTCCTAGGTTCCATCCGGAAAAATAGAATGCCCCACCATGCAGTTTCAAGTACCAATGTACATCTTTCTTATGGAATTCGGATTTACAGAAACCAACAAGTTTGGCAGGGTGGAATGTGAGTAGCATGTGTTTTACGGCTTGTTGCCATCCCTGAGTTAGATCAGGTGTCCCTGCTCCGTCTGTCTCCTTACCACACACAAGGGGGGAATACACCCACAATGTGCCGCCTGTAGTCATGTTGATGTGTTGTACCTGGAGGTTCATGCAGTCTGACCAGGTGTTCTTAAGTATCCGTGTAGTTCTATCATCCACCTTCATAATCCCGATGCACCTGGAGGTGCCTGGTACTGGCACTGTCTGACATCCATCCAACCTGTAGAGGAACATGCAGTGAACAATGAGTACTAAAGCAATGGGACAGTCGAATTCCACCATGCTTGCATTTCTTTTTAACCTACAACGACCATAAACAATATATGATAAACATTTAATTAACCTCAACGCTGCATCGGTAGACTAGAGCTAGTTACATCGGATGAAAACCAAGTTCGAACCTCTAGGCTAACTGCAGTGGCCCAGGAGCGCCACCGTAAATGTAAATTGAAAATGAGATTCAACTTGCAGAAAAACTTGTAAAGTCAAGTCTAGTATAAAAGGCAGACTTTTATCCTTTTTGTTATTTGTATTACTTATGAGTTATACCTTTTGATACTTTTTTTTATTTTCAATACCAATCATTGTATTCATTGACCTCAGAAATGCATATTTAGCATTTGGAATCATGATTCTAGGTTGATTAGAAGAGGAGATAAATGATTCAGAAATATTGTGGCCATCTTGAAATATGGCTGCCATAATGGATCTATAATATGTATAAATATATTTGAAATTTTTATAAAATTACCTTTTATACTTTTTATTTCAAATGTAAATAGAAACATTTCTCAAAAATGATGTTTCCACTTAAAAACAGATTCAATAGAAAAAAAACCATGGAGAAAATTTCATGCTTTCTGCCAGAAATGTGCCAATGTTCTCCTCCTATCTTCTACATGGAGCGGAGTTTTAGCCATATCATTGGTATAAAGCCAAACTGAGCTGTCTTTGACAGAGTGAGTCATGTCATTGATATTAAGCAGAAAGAGATGAGGCCCTAAGCCTTGGGGACACCATAGTCCACAGGAAGCATAGTGGAAGCGATCGACACCATTTTGTGCTGTATGCGCAGCGGTTGGTGACTGAAATTGGTTTCATTAATAGCTCATAACCCTTTTGGTTATAATCCCTATGTAATAGTCGCGGCATGTCTCAGATAGAGGCAGCCGCCTGTTTTGGGTGCTGCAAGTAATCCTGTTTTTAAACGCCACCCTGGCCCTGACATATCCTGGCTGCCTATCCACAAGACCGTCTGTCTACATTTGTCCACATCAGCACCCCTGATTCTGCCTATCTTGTTGTTGCCAATCCTGATCCAGGGGTGAGAGGGATGGTGGATATAGAGTAGAGGCTGGCTGAGGAAAGCCCAGTCGGCGTTCAGCAAGAGCAGAGTGAAGATCAGGTCTACCACTTACTGGGGGGCTGGGGTCAGAGACACCACCACCATTTCTATAGATTCTTAACAATATCAGAATCTGGAAATAGGCTCTACTGCTGTACCCAAGAGGGCTTTATAAAGACTCTTACTGGCACTGCTACTCCAATAGTGCTGCATCCCTTTGGATGCAGCCCTGGGTGCTGTGGCTAGTTGTCCATTGAGTTGTACCACTACACATGCTCAAACTGTAAGTAGACAACTTTATATCAGTTCTCCAGGTGCCTAGCTGTTAACCATCTGGCAGGATGGTTGGCTATGGTGCTTGAAGAAGCCTTCTGCCTTTACATCTTAAGTGTCTTAATTGACCATCATTAAGTCACCTGTCTTGAGACTGGGGAAATACCCCAGTGTCTCTCTGCCTTTACCACTGAACTGTTATTACTGCTGTTACCACTGAGTGTTTGGTATATTGAATCTTACCTGTTGACTTATGATAAATGTTTGAAAATTAAGCTGAATAATTAATAACTGTGGTGGTAGGGCCTAACCCAAGGTTAGGCCCTGATTATCTATCATTGTCAATATTGGTTGTTGGATGCTGGTTTGCATGTGCAGTATTCAAACGGTGATAGACATTGTCGTTCAACAAATTGGTGTACATATAGGGTCAGTAGGGGTGAGACCTTTTGGTTCCATCTCAATGGGAACCTGGTGATTCAAAATTAACCATCTCAGCCACTTTAGGATTTGAAAGGTATTTTAACTCAGGGCCACTCCAAGTCACTCATTCAAAAGTAACCATCTCAACCACTTCAGGATTTAAAAGGTATTTTAACTCAAGGTCACCCCTTGGACTTGAGAAAGTCAGAATCCATGAAAGACCTGTTAATTATCATAGTGTGGCACTGCTTATAACATTGCATATGAATAAATTCAATCACCATTAAAGCTAATCATCTGTATGGCGTTAACTGGACACGTTATTCCCAACTCACCTGTCTAGGTAAATAAAAGTATCTTACCTGTTATATGACTCTCATGTTGATGTTTGAATAGTCTATGTACTACCTGTTCATGCGTAAAGCGAGTTCTACCATCTGAATCCATTTTAGGTAATAGACCCCTAGTTATTAGGACTTTACTATAGTAGCCTTTTCCCCATCTCAGAAAGTAGGCTGATATAGGACCCCAAAGTCCTATCTAGTACAATTTGCGTTAGCCACTTAAGTCATTTTACTTAGGCAGTGGTGTAGAACAATCTATGGTTTGCTAAGCATATACCCTATGCTTCCAGTATTGCAAGTATGATGCTATAGTTTCTTCTGTCATATGCTGTCCTTAAATCTATGAAAATAGCAATAGTCTGGAGGTTGTGAGCTAGGACCTTGCAGTGAACGACGTACGGAGGGATTTTGGTGATTCTGGCTCGTGAGACCCAACTGAACAAAATCCCACACGGTGCCAAGCTGGCACCACCGGGGAAATTCTGTAAAAGACGTTTTTCTAAAATGGCTCCCGGCTAAATGATGACATTTAGAAAAATGGATATCTCTGCTGTTTGTAGGTCTAGAATTTTTGTTTCAACACCAACGAATATGTTTACAAGGTCATGCGTTCAAAATCTGTCCATATGAAAGTGATTCAAGGTCAAGGTCAATTTAGAGGTCAAACTTCATTTTCCTGTATTTTCCATTAAAATCAACTATATAATGCTAGATATTATTATCAGAGGTGTATTGAAGGTCAAATGATCCAAGATCAAGGTCAAGGTCAAGGTCAAATCAATAGTTAAGGTTTTAATTTAGCTATTTTTCACTTGAATCAAGTGTGGGTCCAATCTATCACATGTCATAATGTCACAGGCTCTTACCATACAGATATAAGAGGTAATATTTCTCAAGGTCAAGGTCATGTTACTGATTAGTTTACTATTTACCTTTAAATTAGTCAGAATATGAAAAATATATTCTCTTAATTAAGTATCATTCTTTACCAAAATATAATTAAGTGAAAGATCAAGGTCAGTATAAGAACAATCAGTTTAATGAACATTGAAATCAATTTGGTTCATCATCTGAGAAACTGTCATCTATCATAACCTTCTCTGGGTTTCGGCACCCTTCCCCACCTTCGCACTTGCAGAACATATTGCACTGCAGCCGTGCTGTTGCACATGTAGATTTGGCTGTGGTACAGTTTTCACATGAGCACTTGATCAGCTTTAGAATGTACTCAGGAGCTGGCAGTGTGTTCTTAGGGTTCATAACAGGCATCAGCCTTTCATTGACTCTGTCCTTGGCCCAGCCATAGTGCTCAGGTAGGTGGGAGAGACATCAGCTTCGGGGATGACACTAGACTTGCTCTTCCTGTCTTTCTTCTTCCATACTTTGAATCGCAGAGAGGCTAGGTTGTCGACATCTGGATGGCCATAGCAGGCTGCCGTGAAGGTTGTAGCTTCCTTTATGACGTCTGGAATGTTTGCAGTTACATTCCCCAGTAAGTCCATTTGAGCTCCTGTTTGGAGAACTTTAACCACCTTGGCCTTCCCAATACCGCAGCACTGTGCTACAGTGTCACATTCTGACAATGAGTGTGCTGCAGGTAGACTTGGTATTATTTGTTTGTGTATCTGCACTGTAGCTATACTTAAGCTATACTTGTTTTAATAGTAAAGGAGAAGCACGGACACATCAGTGTCATCAGCAATCACTTTGATGTTGCATGCTTCATTCCCATTGGTGATCCACAGAAGTTGCTGAATCATTATGATTTCAGCTTCCTTATGTGTGGTCCTCATGTCCACTCTTTGAATGCAAAGACCAACAGTGAATTCAGAGGGATCACCATTCTGGCCTGTAACAAAGAGCTTTCACTGAACTGTTTGAAGTTCCTCTTTGCAAACCACAATTTCACTCTCAATCAACTGAAACAGCTGGACCTTGTTAGGTGAAGAGCTGAGTATGACCCTACAAGGAGGTAGCTGCATATTACAGGAGAGTTGATCTCTTCTGTTTGCTTCCCTGCTCCACCCACAGAGAGTGGCAGATTTGATGCTGAAGTCAAGGTATCTATCAAACACGGTGTACACATTGGCCATCTTCAGTTTCCTCTCAATATATTCAACATTATTGTCGATGTAAGCTTTTACAGTCCCATTTGAAGGCCAGTGCACAACCCACAACATGGCACAACCATCAATGATGATATCTGTTGGTTTGGGAATATTCTCTGCAGGAACTTCCACTTTCAGTTTGGTCTTCAATGTCGCCTTATTTGTTGGAATCGGCAAATCACCAGTTTCAGTGAACAGGGAGATTGGCACATCCTGTAAGTCTAGATCTTGACCTGAAGCCTGCAGGCCAACAACTTGTGTGTATATAGCACTGCTGTCATAGGTTTTTGGCAAGTGCAGCATGCATCAATTTTACATGTTTTGGTAGTGGTTTGTTGAAGCTGTCTGGTCCTTCTGGCCCTTCACAAATTCAATTATCATCTCCTCTCCCATAGCTACTGAATTGTCCACATTCACATTATTGACAATCCTTCTGTTACAATATGTACAATTCATCAATTATCATCAAAATACCATTGGTTGCAAGTAAATCATATTGACTAACTGACCTTGCACATGACCTTGACCTTGACATTGGGTTATTGCAAACAATATCATCAGGATAGGAAATACATTATAGACATAATATTTGTATATATTGTATTTATCAAATATATGCAAAAAAGTGTTTTACCTTAACCATGACTTTTACCTTGAGAAATGTAACATTTGATATGGTTATGAAAATAGTATCTAGCATTATATACATGTCATTTCTATCAAAAAATCCAAAATTGGAGGTTCAATCTTTGAATTGACCTTGACCTTGACCTTGAATCATTTGACCTTCAATATGCCTCTGATAATAATATCTAGCATTATATATTTGTTATTCAGTTGATTCTAATGAGAAATATCAGAAAATGAAGTTTGACCTCTAAATTGACCTTGACCTTGACCTTTAATCACTTTCATATGGACAGATTATGAATGCATGACCTTGTAAACATATTCGTTGGTGTTGAAATCAAAATCCTAGACCCACTAATAGCAGAGATATCCACTTTTCTGAATGCTATCATTTTCCCGGGAGCCATTTTGGAAAAACGTCTTTTACGAAATTTCCCCGGCGGTGCCAGCTTGGCACCGTGTGGGATTTTGCTCAGTTGGGTCTCACGAGCCAGAATCACCAAAAACCCTCCGTACGTCGTTCGCTGCGAGGTACAGGTAGTTAGGCCAGTTCTGGCAACTGGACTACAACTGGATTGAACTTCGATGCTATACATCTATTCTATATCAAATATCAGCTATTTCTGTCTTGTGCTGATATACCTACCTCTCTACCACTAGAACATCATCCAGCTCCCATCCACCTCGATAGAACATCTGATCTTGTAGACTCATGTACCACTCTCCCTCCTTCACATTCAATTCTGATCTAGTGAGAAATACCACAAGTTTAGCAGGATGGAAGGTGCTAAGTAGATGCTGGACAGCTTGTTGCCATCCCTCAGTTATATCAGGTGTCCCTGTCTCTGTCTCCTTACCAGACATTCGGGGGAACCACACACCCAATCCACTGTCTGTAGTCATGTTGATGTGGTGTACCTGGAGGTGCATGCAGTCTGACATGGTGGTTGTAAGTATGCCTGTTGATTTATCATCCACCTCTATAATCCTGATACACCTGGAGGTGCCTGGTACTGGCACTGTCTGACATCCATCTAACCTGTACAGGAATGTGCAGAAAGCTGTGAATCATTAAGCAATGGGGCAAATATAAAGAGAATTAACATGAATTTCTGTACACAATAAATATCTCAACTATTTCAACTATTCATGTTCACCAAATTTGACTATAATCGCCAATCATGTCAGCTAGACTGTTGTTAATGAGAATCTGTATACCCACCATACTAAGTGACAGCCTGGTATTTTGCAGTTATAAACTCGCTGTTCCAGTTAAGCCTGATATCTTTTGCTGATACGGTACTCTATCTCTAATTATTCAGAGCACACCGGCCCAGATGGCTAAGTATACTAGCAGTAGAGGTTGAGAAAGGCTAAACATACATAGCACCTCAAGAAATATAAGGAAGAAGCGGAAACTCTGCAACCTTTCATCCAAGCATATCACAAGAGTCCAATAAATACACCTAGAGAAAGCGCTATATTTAGTCCTACACCAGAATTCACCAATCAAGTTGACACACTCAGAGAGACCTCATTATTCAAAGGAAGACCACTTCTAAAATGCCATTAGAGATATAGTACAAATTGAAGTGTGCATAGGTAACTCATATGATCCTGTTGCATGACATTTATTCTTTT
This sequence comes from Harmothoe impar, assembly GCA_947462335.1. Classification (NCBI taxonomy): domain Eukaryota; kingdom Metazoa; phylum Annelida; class Polychaeta; order Phyllodocida; family Polynoidae; genus Harmothoe; species Harmothoe impar. Next base: position 15,199,614 of record OX381710.1, on the reverse strand, counting down.
GCTAGTGCTAGTTTTTGGTGATAAACTTACCTGTTTATAAAATAATGAGTGTCCTGTTTATTCCAACTGCAATCATAGATCTCATCTTGTAGAGTCATGTGCCACCATCTGTCCTGCACATTAAACTCTGATTTACATAGAGCAATCTCAAGTCTAGCAGGATGGAGGGTGTCTAGGATGTGTTTTACGGCTTCTTGCCATCCCTGAGTTCGATCAGGTGTCCATACTCCTTCTGTCTCCTTACCACACACAAGGGGGAACCACACCTCCAAGGTGCCGCCTGTAGTCATGTTGATGTGTTGTACCTGGAGGCTCATGCAGTCAGACATGGTGGTTGTCAGTATATGTGTAAGTCCATCATTTATCTCCTTAATGCTGATACACCTGGAGGTGCCTGGTACTGGCACTGTCTGACATCCACCCACCCTGTACAAGAACACACAGAATACAGTCAATACATTCCATTAGCTTTGCTAAGGTTAAACAATGAATCATTGAGCACTATGACAGCTAAGTCCTTTTTACCATGTCTTCACTGTGTTCCATATATCCTCACAAAATTAGGCAGATTTTACAACGCTAATTATTCTTTATGAATCTATAACGCCAATGATACTGAAAGCATTGTTGGATATATTCCTTGAGACCAAGTAACTGTGACTAATGCAAGATATAGACTGAGCCTTCTTTGTGAAGTTAATGCTTGCTACCTGGCTGAAAATTTAAAACTTGAATATTTCAACAGTGACATACTGGGATCACTTATGACATCTGTTGGTACATATATTCCTATATTGCTAAAAACTTTGGGAAATGTATGTTGTACCAACCTTGTACCAATGGAATGTCACCATCCTTTAGTTAGAATCAGTTTATTTGACAATCAGTCCTTCTAGTTTCAGGCAAAGTTAGGATAAGAACTGTTGCCATGGCTCTATGAAGTATAGTTAAGCATCCTCCTACATGAGATATGGGTTTACAAGCACTGGTACTTACCTTTCTAGTGTGTAACAGCAGTCACTACTCCACAAACAGTAATAACAAGTACCATCCTCCAGACGCACATATTGAGGAATCTGTGTTATCTGTAGCTCAGTTTTGGGAATATGTATGTTAAGAAAGGGTGGTTTGAAGATCTCCAGAAGGTGGTAAGATGCCTCCTGCCACCCTTTAGTGCGGTCAGACGTGCTGTGACCATCGGCATGAATCAAGGCATGTTTTAAGTATACACGGATGGCTGAGGAGAATTTTCTGTCACGGCTGATATCCTCATTCTGTATTGCCATGCAGTCATTGAGTTTATCAGTAATTATTTCCACACATTCCCCATGGATATTGATTCCAACTGTGCTCATTTTATCTGGCACATCCACAGTCACAATATCATCAAGTCTGGAAACAACAATATTGAGTCATAGGATTGGGCGCTACCCGTTGACAGTGAAACCACTGCACTGGTCCCTACGCATACCGCTTAAATACATCAAAATGAACTCATATTATGTAGTCTGGAACATATATATGAGTTCCTCATATCATATTAAATGATTGGACCAATTCAAGTATAATTGAGCATTTTATGGCACTTTGAATATTTGATATACTTATAATTTATGAGTTAGAACAATGACATTATTTACCACTGAATCTTCTCAAAAATCCTATATAGCTTATCATGTTGCTTTAAACAACCAATAGTATGCGATGAGCTCATGTTTTAGCCAGATTTCGATGATTTTACCCATCATTGGCTCAGTCCGTTTTTGCATTTCTTTTTATTTTCAAAGGCCCAAAACCCTAAAATTATGCTATGAAAAACATTTCTGAATGTTAGCAAATTATGTGTACAATTTTCTAAGAGATTAAAATAAAAGGGTCTTGACTTTAAATACTGATTATGGCAATTTTATCCTACTCATTCTCGAAACATTACACCTTTACCCAGAATGCCCTGTCATACAACTGTAGGGGCACGAATAATACGTGTACATATAAGGTCCGTGGAGTCAGAGCGGTAAGTGCCTCCAACGGACACTAGGTGGCAACACCTAAGCCATGTCCTTTCGGTTATCCGGTAGCGGAGCCGGGCAGGGCACTCCAGACGGCGCTACGGAGGAGTGCCACGTCGACACTGCTTGGTCCGCGCTCAGGGTATATAAGAGGCCGAGGTTGGCTACCTCACCAGTTAGTCCTAGGACGAGCTCTGACCCGCACCTTTCGTACCTTCGCTTTGACAGGGGCACCTACACCCCTCCCACGTTATGGACTCTGCACCAGCCATGCTGGCACAGGGCTTAACTGTCCGGTATCGCTAATGCTTCGAACTATCGATAGAATCCTGTGTGTCTTCGAATGGTTGAAAGACCAAGTGAACCGAGTGGAAAACCTTCGTGTACTTTTGAGGCTGTGATCGAATAAAAACCTGTTGCATTCAAACCGAATTTGGAACCTGTGTTCGTGTTGTACGCATATGAAACCCCTACATTGGTGCCGTGACCAGTTCGGGTGAAACACAGAATAGCACAGTCAGTTGGGTTAACATGGCTGAACAGGCAAAGGGTGGAGCGTCTCTTCATCCTATTTCGAGTCCAGATCCGGAGGTGGTAGCAGCCCTTGAGAAACACTATGGGCCAAACCGTTCGAGTTCTACACCAGAGCCAAGGAGAGGCAATCCTGATTCTATTCGAAAAGATCTGGGGTCAAACCTAGATGATTCTTTGTTTGAAACTGGTGGTTCGAAGAGACACATTGCTCCTATGCCAACACAAGGCATGAGCATGCTGCATGCTGAACGACACCAGCGACAGGAAGTGACACGTCGTCATTTCGAGGAGGAGAAGAATCGTTTCGAAGGAGCAAGGATTGCAGAGATGGACAGGATGAATGAAGAGTTTGAAGCTTTGAGTCATCGGTTGGTACAGCTCCGGAACAAGAATGAAGATCTAGAAGGGGCAACAATGGAGAAACAGAACCGCTTAGACACAACGAAGGCGGAACTGGAACATATGGAAAACCAGTTCGCTCATCAACAAAATGTCTTGCGGCGACGTACTGAATCTCTAGAACAACGTCAAGATAAGACCATACATGATTCGGACGAGCTCCATGATACGATCCGAGAAGCTACCAAGGCGATGATGGACGAAAAGGATCGTCTGATCAGGGAGGTGGAAGATTTACAGAAGAAACGAGATGAAGAGGCAACTCGAGGTGGCCGTTCAGGGTTCGATCATGTCAGTGGTGGCATATACAACTCATCAACTGGTGGGGGTAGTGCCTCTACCTCAACCGGAGGGAGACCAAAACGAGTGACCATTGATACGGGGGATCCGGATGGAAGATCTTCACGGCGTGACCAACGCCCAACGTCATATGATGACGACCATTCTAACTCTCCCAGTCGTTCCAGCTCTCGAGAGAGACCGAGCCGTACGGGTTCGAATGAGAGATCTTCGAGATCTGATCCGAATGAACGTTCGAGTGGGCCCTCAAGGAGGCCAGGGAGATCTCCTACACATGCAGGTAGACGAGTATCTCGCCGCGAATCGATGTCCCCTGGGATGAAATTGATTTACGACACGAACCCCTGCATTGCTGAGATGGGAGTGGACTGTGTTAGCAGACAAGCTGATAATGCCGATATCGTCGACTGGAGCATCGAGCAGTCGTTTCTGTTGCACAGGGACAATCACAACGCTGCTAGACGCACTGCAAGCACTCCGAGTCCGTTCACAGGAAGACAGCCATGGCAGGACTGGTTCGCAGACTTCATGGACGATATGAGGTATAATCGATGGTCAGAAGAGGAATCGTTGGACGAGCTTTTACGGGCATTGAGAAATGGCCCAGGCAAGCTAGCTGTTTCGAGATGGAGAACGATGCATGGTGCCGGATCGTTTACCCAATTGGTGGAATGCGCCAGTTACCTGATAGGTAATGTGGGTAATGAAGACCCGCTTCGATTGTTCCGGAAACGGACTCAAAAGCCAAACGAGTCGCACCGTGTGTTCGGTCTAGAATTGCAATCTCTCTTGCAAAGGGCTAGACCAAGATGGCAGTTAGATGACCCACAGTTCCTAGATGATTTGTTCTCGCAATTCATTGAGGGGTTAAGGGATTCTGATGAACGGACCGCTGCATGTGATAGTTGGAAAGCTGGAACTTCTCTCACTGATTTGTTCATGGCCATAGAAGACTATGACAGGAAACGGCATCTGCTATCTTCGAGAGTACTTTCGAGAACTTCCAGTGTGGTGCAAGACCCACCAGCCTCTGATACAGAGGAAGGTGATTCTGGAAGGGAGGAGGAGATTGGCGCAGTTGCTCAAAAGAACAGCGGCAAATCTTATTCCAATTCGAATTCGAAGCGCTATCCGAAGGCTGACAGGAAAACACCACCTGTGACCCCAGGAGTTACAAGCGCACCTTCGACTACTTCCTCAACTCCCAGTTCTATGGAAGAACTTCTGTTAAGGTTGACTGACTTGATGTCTGGAAACCAGCAATCAACAGGGAGGAATTCGAAGCCGAGAGTGGACAAGACCACTAGGAAGTGTTACAGGTGTCAGGTCCTGGGACACTTTGCTGCAGAATGCCCAGCTGAAAAGCCGGTACCCAAGCCTGAAGAGAAGAAAACGGAAAACTAGACGGGGTTGCTCTGGATGGCAAGGTAGTAACCCCTAAGGAGAAGGAAAGCCAACATATCGCCAGCGGTGCAAGCGATGAGGTCCGAGGTGCAGTAGAGATTGGAAACTTAGAGGAGGGGCCTGATCAGTCCCTTCTAAGTATGTCCAATGAACCCAGAAAAGTAGACGTCCGAGGAGGAAGTACTGGGGAAGCGGCGAATTGGATACAGGAGCTGGAAGTAGTCAGCAGTGCCCGATTGTCCCCGGATCACCCTTGTTTGAAGCACTTGAAACGACGGGGAGTAGATCTTGGTGTCACTAAGGATTTCGAACGTTTCACCGTTAACCCATCACCATTGGATGGGAAGAGGTGGTATTTGACTGTAGCAGTGAGGGGAAGGTCCGCAGAATTTCTAGTGGATACTGGAGCTAGTCACTCCATGATCTCGAAGAGGTTCTATGACCTTGTAGCCGATGAGCCAGATAACTTCACAACGAGGGTAACAGCTCATTCGGCCGACGGTAGCTGCATGCAGACGTTTGGTAAAGCATTTTTCGAAATCAATATAGGTGGGCAGGATTACCTTCTGTCCCCTACTATTGCTGATCTGAGTGATGATGGCATCATCGGATTAGATTTCGCTGCGTTGTACGGTGCAATGTTGGAACCTTGTAGGGGGATGTTAAAGATAGAACATCCATACAAGGTGGCCGTACAATGCGTATTGAGAAAGGTATCTTCTGTAGCCTCGGTGGTACAGACGGTTAAGATACCCCCAGGACAGACATGTGATGTGCTGTTTTCGAGTGACAGTATCTTCCGAGACCAGATGGCGGTGGTTGAACCCGATGTGGTGAGACTTGCATCAATTGGACTCGAGAGTGCAGATACTTTCGTAGGCAGTGGCAGTAGGAATTTAATTCCTATTTCGAATCCTGGTGGTGAAGTCCGTTATCTGATGAAAGGTACTCCCGTGGGGCAGGTGATCGTTGCACAGGCAAGCACCAGTATACTCTCAGAAGATACCAAACTGAACCTTGAAGGGATGTCCGATTTACGTCCGGAACTCCAAAAGTTGGTGGACGATTCGAGCTTGGTGACGGGGGACCAGAAAGATCAGTTGAGACGGGTATTGGTGGAATATGATGCAGCCTTCGGGGAGCCCACTGGTTTGGGGCGAACTGATAAGGTGCTACATTCCATCACTACAGAGGACGCTGTACCTTTCAAAATCCCTTATAGACGCCTACCTTTGAAGAAGAAATTGATGGCCGAGAAGGAAATCGCTGATCAGCTGAGATTAGGGGTGATTGTTCCCAGCACTAGCCCCTGGTCCAGTCCTGTTCAGATGGTGACTAAGAAAGACGGCACAATTCGCTTCTGCATAGATTATCGAAAATTGAATGGCTGTACTAAGAAAAACTCCTATCCTCTCCCCCGTATAGACGAGACTATTGATTCCCTGGGCGGAAACCAATGGTTCTGTACGCTGGATTTGCAATCCGGATACTGGCAAGTTGGAATGAAGGAAGAGGATCAGGAAAAAACAGCGTTTTCGAGCCATGTCGGTCTTTTCCAGTACAATGTGATGCCGTTCGGATTGTGTAACGCCCCTGCAACATTCAAAGCCATGATGGAATCTCTGTTGAGTGATCTGTTATGGAAGGAGTGTTTGGTGTACCTGGACGACGTAATTGTCTTCGGGAAGACCTTCGAATCGTGCCTGGCTACTTTAGTCAAAATTTTCGAGAGGTTGATAACCCATGGTTTGAAATTGAAACCAAAGAAGTGTCACCTATTTAGGACTTCTATTAACTATCTCGGTCGGATAATATCCACTGAGGGGGTTGAGGCGGATCCTGAGAAACTGGATGTTGTATCGGAATGGGAAAAGCCAGAGGGACCTAAAGACATACGGTCCTTTCTGGGCTTCTGTAGTTACTACAGAGACTTCCTACCGGGGTATGCCAGAATAGCTCAGCCTATGCAGGCTCTAGCTCACTGGACTCCGGGTAGAAGGAAGGAGCCTTTCCCATGGGGTCCGGAACAAGATCTAGCATTCGAAGCCGTGAAGAACCTATTTCGAACCACCCCAGTTTTGAAATATCCAACAGCTGATGGACATTTCATACTGGACACAGACGCCAGTAATGACAGTATAGGTGCTGCTCTATCCCAGATGCAAGAGGGGATAGAAGTGCCACTGGCTTTCGCTAGTAATACCCTCAATAAGGCCCAGAGGAATTACTGTACCACTAAGCGCGAATTGTTGGCGGTAGTGGTGTATACGAAGAAGTTTAAGCACTTCCTTTGGGGAGGTGACTTTACTTTACGGACAGATCACTCGTCCTTAAGGTGGCTGTTGAACTTTAAGGAAGCAGAAGGAATGATCGGTCGATGGCTGACCCACTTGTCCGAGTTCGGGTTGGAAAATAGCCAAATCCAACACAGAGCAGGGAGCAAGCATATCAATGCTGATGCCCTTTCGAGAAGACCCATACGGAAATGTTCTAGAATGGATTGCGATGATTGTGGAGCCCATAATGCTGTAATAGCTGGAGTTCGAATGCCGTATGATGTAGGACATTCTAAAGCAATGGAATGGTCCACCGAAACCATCAGGCAATTCCAGAAGGGTGATGCTGTCATTTCGAGACTAATAGAACAGGTCTCCAGTGGTGCCCAACCACAAAGACCAACCATTTCGATTGAGAACCGGGAAATGAGACAGCTACTTGCTCAATGGTCTGAGCTAACTGTTGTTGACGGTATCTTATGTAGGTGGAAGATAACACCTTACAAGGCCAAAATTCGACAAATCGTGATACCCACAGCTATGCGAAGGGATATCATGTATTTCGTACATGGACATCAGACCAGTGGACATTTTGGAAAGAAGCGCTCCCTTGCGCGACTCTCCAGAAGGTATTACTGGCCTGGCATGAGTAAAGATCTGCTTAGGTGGATCTCTACTTGTCCAGATTGTTGTCTGAGCAAACCAGGTGAAGGCCTGGGGAAGTTGCCACTAACTCAAGAGCTTTGGGGAGTTAGATTTGCACGCATAGCGGTTGATATCATTAGTGGCCTAAAAACCACTCCTGATGGAAACACGTGCATGATGGTGATCTCCGACTACTATTCGAAGTATACTAGAGTGTTTCCTCTGAAAGATCACAAGGCTCATACATGTGCTCGTGCATTTGTAAAGGGTTGGGTGCTTCATCTGGGCGTGCCCTTGATGTTGCATAGTGATCAAGGCAGAGAATTCGAATCTGAGTTATGGGCAGCAATGTGCCATAACCTTGCTATATGCAAAACCAGAACGAATCCGTACAGGCCTCAGTCTGATGGTCAAGTAGAAAGGTTCAACAGAACCTTGATACAAGTCCTGAAGCCTCTGGTCAACAGTCAGATGGATGATTGGGACGAGCAATGCGAGTTTGTGGTACATGCTTATAATAGTACGGTGCATGCTTCCACCGGTTGTTCCCCCAATTTGTTGGTATTCGGAGAGGATTTGATTATGCCTGCTGACTTGGTGTTTGGCGTAGCTGGGATAAACGCTGAAACACCCTGTCAGGTGATGTTCGTGGAGGCATTGAGGGATCAATTCAAGTCCGCATACGAGATGGTTCGATGTGAACTAAGCAAATCTGCTTCATGGCAAAAAGTGGGCTATGACGTAGGTTTGAAACTTAGGTCCTTTCGAGTGGGGGATGAAGTAGTTAGGCTACACGACCCCCTACAGCAGCTAAAGTTGTCACCCAACTGGGATGGTCCCTTTACTGTGGTTCGGATTGTTTCAGAATCCACTGTGGTGATCAAATCCTTGTTGGGACGCCTGTATAAATCCAATGTAGCTCGCCTACGCCGGTGGCAGGGTGATGCTTCAGCGCATTCGAAGCCAGGGGAGCATTCGAAGTCAGATAACACTGAGTGGAGAGCGACCACCCCGGAACGACGTGGTCCTGGTAGACCTAGGAAACTAGTGATACCCTCAGATGAGAAAAAACCTATGCCTCCTGGTATTGGTAAATTAAAGCGGGGCCGGGGTAGGCCTAAAAAAAATTTACCAATTCGAGCTTCTAGCAAGAAGGATAAAAAGTGCGGAAAAAAAGTCTCGGCAAATGAAGGTCTGAAGGGGAGGAGGGCTGTCCAATTGACTACTGGACATCCTGTCGAATCTTCCCGGACGACCAGGTCTAAAGAACCCAAGGTGGGGTTAAGGCGCAGTCCACGGCATAATCCGGAGACTGCTGTGACCTAATTTGTATACACAAGAAGTTTCGATGCCATGATGGTAGTACAGACCTAATTGCTGTCGAGTGAGCAGAGCTAGGGTGGGTGTTGATCATGAACGTCCCCGAGGGTGGCAGACGGAACTATCCGGCGGGTATTCTTATGTTACCCGTAATGACATTTGCCTACACTCCTGAAGAATTCATGATTAGCGGTATCCCTGGTACTGTGGAACTGACTCAATAAGGATTACACTCCGGTGAGCTACTCGTTCGATTAGTGGCGGGAAACGCGAGCGTCTCCCGCCGGGTTATCCGTCGGAAAAGGGCTATCCGGTGAAGCGTGAACGCTGATTGGTTGACCTTTGCTCCCGCGGCGGGCGTGGCATCACGAGACAAGAAGGGCGGTCGCCATATTGGATCAGTGCCAAGAAGACGCACGGACGCTGCAGGGCAAAGGAGGAGGAAGAAGGGACGTAGTCGACCAAAAGTCTCCAAAACCACATCATAAGACGCGCCAACCTGGTTAGTTCCCGCTCATAGTGTCATTAGGACACGCGGAGCTTCGTACTCCGCAAATCTTCGATTATTAAACTTCGTTTTCGTTGAAAACATTCGACTGCGATGGAGGAGCAGTACACCCCCGGTGAGGGCCTCCAGTCCGACGAGATAGATCTGTTCGGGATGGACGATGGCCAATTCGACAACGCTCATGAGTCGGATTATGAATCCGCCTCTGAATCCACCGGGAGTGCGGGTACCGTTCGTGTAGCGGGGATCGGCTCCTATTCAACGGCTGAACGGGAAAGTATGACCATGCCACCCCCGGCTACAGTCAACCTAGGGCCGTTGCCGTGGCGCAATGTCCCAAAACGCGTTGCTTCGAAAGACATAGACAATTCGACGTCAACTCGGCTGAACGCAGCGGGTGATGAGGAAGAGGACGAGATGCCAGAGTTGGAAGAGGTAAGCCAGAAATTGCCTATCCATGCAGTATCTGACGAAGAGATGGAGGTACGAAAATTGCTGGCCCAGCAACAACTCATGGAGGTGCTGGAGTGCGACCCGCCGTTCGACACCTCGCTGAAGCTCCATCCCACACTCATGTCGATGGTGCTAGACAAGCTGGAGGAACATGGATTCGACCACCATGAGGGTACTTGGCTAGAGAGTTACGAAGGAGCCATCCGGGGAGCATATAAAAATGAGATCTTTGGAAAAATCCTACTGCGATGTGGTACGAACTTTCGGCATCTCCAACAAGCCAAGGCTATGGAGGAAGCAGTGCCCTCAAGTGATGGGAGCACGACCAGTACGAAGGGGAAGAAAAAGAAATTTACCAAGACCAAAGGTAGTCGTAAAACTTCTAACACTAGTACTCCTCCAAATACTCCGCCTATGTCCGAGGTATCCGAACCTGCCCCAGTCCAGTCCGAATGCTCTTCGAGTACTTCCCAGTCGGCTTCAACGTCATTCGAAGAACCAACTACGACCACCGGGACTACTGAGTCTCCATCCGAATCTCTTCCGAAAGCTCCGGGACCTTTACCAGTCCCATTCGAAGGAGACTCAGCTAGCGTGGAGTTGGCTCCGCGGGAGATCCATTCGGATACCTCAGGATCAGTTGAGCAAGAAGCTCTTTATGCTCAGGTGGTTAGAGAATCCGATGAACTCAGGGCAGCCAATGAACAGTTACGGCTAACTCTGGAAGCTATGCAAACTGCCCCCAGAACGCCAATGACTCGAGCCCAGTCCCAGTATCCGGTACGGCCTCTACTCCTTCGACGCCTCCTAGGGCACCCACCCGGACGCATTCGACCCCTCCAGCAACTCCGACTAAGACTCCAGTGCAGGTCGAGGTACCTGCATCTCCGTCTACGTCCTCCGAGTCAGGGCAATCGAACACGCCACCAGTGGTTTCGTCGCCCCCTCCAGCTGCAGGGGCAGGTGCCTCGGCAGACGTTCCAGGTTCTCGGGTGGAGGACATGATTTGGCGCAATGCCAGCGGGGGCTTCAAGAAATTTAGGCCCGAGTGCATGGAACACTGCAAGCGATCGAGGGAGATGTATTCGTGTCCCAAAGAAACGGACCATGAAGGATTGTCTGATGACGAAGAATGGATGAGATCCAATATGGGTTCACCCAGTTCCTGGTCATGGACAGAAAACTGGTTCGGTCGGCTGCTGGATCGAAAACAGTTCCCCGAGACCTACTACAACCATGAGGGCCGCCCCAAAATACGATGGGCGATGGCCCGGTACAAGGAAGGGGTAAGGGAGGATTGCCCATTCGATTCCTGTCGCAGCTACTACGTACACGAGAACCGCCCCATGCCTACTCGTCTTCGATTCATGCGACATCTTGTGGAGAAGCACATGCACCACCGTGCGATGTATGTCTGCGCTGATGTTGGCAAGTCAAACAAAAGGTGTTCGGGAATGTGGACCCCTCGAAGAGGCCGAATGATCGAGCACCTGATACAATGTCATGGCCAAGCCATGATGTTGGCCAGAAAGAACGTTGGAGATCTCCATGCATCACTGGTGGCAGGCCTGGTTAAAGTAAAGTTCGAAACCATTACGATTGAGACCTTCCAATTCGGAAAGGTCCAATTAACCCGGAATTCGAAACAATCAGCTGTCTTCCAGCGTACTGATCGACGTGGTCGGCTGGACCTGAACGACACCTTGTACAAGGAGTTGTACGACTGGAGAGCGGCCAACCCCCTCCCAGGGAAACGAAGTGAGAACAGGAGTCCAGCCACTTCCGAACCTGACTGCAAAAAGGTCAAATCGGAGGTTCCGGCTCCGAGAGCTCCAACTGCAGCACGAGGGCGCGCGACAACGATTGAGCACCGGTCCCCACTGAAGGACTTGCGCCCTAACTATGGTCCGGACTTCTCAGCCCCCAAGGGTCGTTCCCAGCTGCAAACCCTTCGTCCTCTGACCCCTGGTAACCTGGCTAGTAGGGCTGAGTACCCTTCAATGGACTTCCCTGGTCCGGAGGTACAGACTGAGAAGGATCCGTACAAAAATCTCCCTACGGGCATCTCTGTAATGGATGCCATCCGCCAACCGGACTCACGGGACGTGGAGATGGCGGATTCGGATCACTTTGTGCTGCCTGGTAAAAAGGACTTGGTGGTGACGACCACCAACCTCACTCCTCGGGCAGAAGATAAGGTGAAACCAAAGGCTGACAGTTCTACAAAGTCAGTGGGGCGTAAAACCCCTGCTACTAGTGCGGATTCAACATCCATGAAAACTGAGCCTGTGGAGGACCCGGTTCCAGTGACCACTTCGAACCCAGTCACCACCACACCAACGACAACTGCTGGAGGAGGGAAGGCAGCAACTGTTGCAGCCACCCTACTCACCACCACTACTACCACTGCCACTGTGCCCTATAAGCCCAGCGTTCGTGAGGAACCGGCAGTGGATCCAAACCAGTGGTATGATCTGATGATCAGTGGCGAAAACATTCGGCCGAGGATAGAGATTCCGAAGGACTACTTCGAGCCTCCAAAGGCTCCGGATGCAGTGCTGCATAAGGAGCTGTACGAACGATGGTTGCAGGAACACCTGGCTGGCATGCAACGATATGCAGCCGGCGTGGCGAGAGCATCAGCCGACTATGCCATCACCATGCAGGGCAAGGAGGTCGAGAGGCTGAGGAAGATCTTCGAACAGCAACGGATTGACGAACAATCGGAGCCAGATAAGGTGATCGAACTCACCAAGCAGCTGGCACAATCGAAGAAAGAACTCTCAACAGCTGGTTGTCTGCAGAAAGCTGCAGAAGACACTCTGGACGATCAGGCCAAAACTATGAAGGCGCTGAACGTTAAGTTCATTCGGGTATTCGGGATAGGACTCACCCAATGGAGTGGGTCACTCGAAGAACTCCAGAGCGTAGTGAAGGACTTATAAGCTAACTTGGGTGTTCGGCTGTTCGATTGTGTGATTGAGGACTTGTGCATATGATGCTTCGATGATACTGTAATAATTGTGTTGTTATTATAAAACATCCATGATTAAGGTCATGATTCGAAGGTAAGCATAAGCCAGGTGGAAAATGCATAATTGTCAAGAAATGTCTTCGTTGTCTAAAAAAAAGGGGGAAAAAAAAAGAAAAAAAAAAAGGTGTTCTTACTTTAAGTAGTATAACTTATACTACATACTATGATTCGAACCAAAACTGTACATAATGTTCAATACCTACTTTTATCTCCAAAAATTTTTCTTTTTGGACATAACAACTGGTATTGGGATTTCGAGAGTATATCTATTTTTAAGATATAAAGTCATATATCGGTTGCCTCATATGGAGGCAAATATTACTACATTCCTTGGTTATAAGAGTTAATGTCACAACTATGTTGGTTCCAAGTATTTTATATAACTCCAATAGTTCACGTAATTAACTCTCCAGGGACGGTTCGCCCACATAAATATTTTCGAGCCATTACTTCTGTGTCATTCCGTCCTAAAGAAGTCACATATTGTGCAATCTCAACTTACCTTAAAATGATTAATGTAGTAACCAATATTGTATCTCAACGAAAACCATACAGAACTGTGATCACTATAGTTAGAAGTAGTATAGAACATATATTTGTATATATTCATATCTTTATTAAAGATGGATACTCACGTATCTATCTTGTCGTTATAGTGTTGGATCTATAAGATCCCTGTTTTGTACATAGAGATGTAAGTGTTGTTTGGTGTAACAGGTAAAATCATAAAACCTGTAATTGTACTTTCTACATGTATGTGTAAAAACGTATATCGTACCTTCAAATGTACCCCGGTATTGTCATCATGTACACTGATATTATTCTCCCATATTCGAGTATATTATATTATATCAGATGTATTTCGACCCTGGTTATAATCTGGTGGGGGTGATGTAGGGGCACGAATAATACGTGTACATATAAGGTCCGTGGAGTCAGAGCGGTAAGTGCCTCCAACGGACACTAGGTGGCAACACCTAAGCCATGTCCTTTCGGTTATCCGGTAGCGGAGCCAAGCAGGGCACTCCAGACGGCGCTACGGAGGAGTGCCACGTCGACACTGCTTGGTCCGCGCTCAGGGTATATAAGAGGCCGAGGTTGGCTACCTCAGGGAGTTCGTCCCAGGACGAGCTCTGACCCGCACCTTTCGTACCTTCGCTTTGACAGGGGCACCTACACCCCTCCCACGTTATGGACTCTGCACCAGCCATGCTGGCACAGGGCTTAACTGTCCGGTATCGCTAATGCTTCGAACTATCGATAGAATCCTGTGTGTCTTCGAATGGTTGAAAGACCAAGTGAACCGAGTGGAAAACCTTCGTGTACTTTTGAGGCTGTGATCGAATAAAAACCTGTTGCATTCAAACCGAATTTGGAACCTGTGTTCGTGTTGTACGCATATGAAACCCCTACACAACTATGCAATTATATTTGCAGTAAAGGAGATTATAGGGGCACTTCACACGTGAGGTTTCACATTTCAATAGTTTATATTCAAAAGATAGTGTAGGATCCCCATTTGTCTTTCCATATTTTGATTTTGTATGATATAGGCTACTAGTAGTATATATTGTATCGGAACGGGACTATGCTTAAGTACTGTTTATTACTCAATCGAGATGCAGCCAATCAGAGGCCTCAATTTGGTCATGTGACCGGAAGTGACCTACTTAGGGGATTAGTGGTGACGTCACGTGACCTACTTAGCCAATCAGAGGCCGCCATTTGGTCACGTGACCGGAAGTGACCCGTCATATGACCTACTTATGGACCGGAAGTGACGTCATATGACCTACTTAGGGGACCGGAAGTGACGTCATATGACCTAATTTAGGATCACGTGACCGGAAGTGACCTGATGAGTCACGTGACCGGAAGTTACGTCACATGACCTAATGGACAACCGGAAGTGACGTCATGTGACCTCATTGAGGATCACGTGACCGGAAGTGACCTGATTGATCACGTGACCGGAAGTGACGTCACGCGACTTGATGAAGAGATTAGCGTCTTTAAGGGGTCACGCGCTTTAAAATGTTATATATATTTTTTTTGGAGGAGGCGAGTCTCTTATTTTTTTTGTAAACCACAAGCGGCTTCGCCGCTAGACACTGCACCACTCCATTTGACTGTGTGACACACTGCACCGCTTGACCGGCCACACACCTCGAGCACCCCCACCCCACCCTCCTTTCCTCCAGGGTGCGACGTCCGCGCTCTATTTATAGTGTCCGTGACCTGATTAATGGTGTGCTTGACCTGACCTATGACCATATAAGGCAGACAGCTGGTGTCGCAGAATAGTCCTCAGTCGTGCGTTTCCCCATGAGTATGCTGCCCTGCAAGGATTCATTGTAACTGTATTTTAAATAAAAAACACAACAATTTAAGTTTGTTTTTTCATTTTATTTTTTATTAGCGACTGGAAGTGACTTATTTAACTAGGTAGAAGTGTTCTTTAGAGTGTATAAGGGGGGAGGGGGAGGGGAGGGGGGGAGGGGGGCACTTTAAGATGCATGGGGAGGGGGTCACTTTTAGGATGCATGGGGTGGGTGGGGGGGAGGGGGGCACTCTAGGGGGGGGCACTCTAAGGGGAGTTTGTCTCTTTTAAGAAAAAAAGAAAGAAAAGAATTTTTTTATTTTAATCAAGAGACACACTTCTTCCTCTTGAGAGGAAGAAGTGTATCTCGTAATTTTTTTGTTTAGGAAGTGATGGTCTTTAGGATCACGTGACCGGAAGTGACCTGATTAGTCACGTGACTAGAAGTGACGTCACATGCCCTAATTAGGAGATTAGCAGCGACCGGAGGAAGTGACACTTTAAGAGGACACGCGACTTAATTGTTATAATATTATTTTTTTTACTTACTAATAAAAGAAGACGTATGAAAATAAAACACAACAATAATTTTATTTTCTTTTTTTTATTTTATTTTTTTTCAATTCTAATAAACACTCTATTTTTGAAAAGATGCACTCAATCAATCAATAACACACTTATAATTTTTTTCATATCTCTAAAGGACTCGTTGTCACACCGTCAGAATACACATGACGCTTATAATACAAGTAGCGCACGCCATCTTTCTCTATGGTGTAAGTGACCATTTTGTTTCGTACCACTTTGAAATTTCTATTTACCGCAAGGAGAGTTTTTCTTTTGCGAAGAACATCCAAGAAGTCGTCTGGTTCTTTAGGGTTTTGTTTCTTCTGTACACCTTTTGCACTCCATTTTTTGGATTTTCTTTCACCGGTGCCGCTGACTCGATCGTAGCAAATGTAAGTCTTAGGGTTGAGACTTAGGATCCCGTCACCTTCCCACTCCGCTTTCATAAGCCCCGAAGTTCTCAGATCGTGAAGGTAACGTCTCTCACAACATCCGCCGGGCGGCGGACACCATTCTCGCACTCTACCCGTTTTTATCTTCACGAAAAGCTCTAAGTGATCGTCGCACACCGCTGTCGGAATCCACTTTCGTTTCTCTCTGAAGTACGTCTCTCTCAGGCGAGGTTTGACTAGGTCATCCAACGTGTCACCACTGAGAGCCATGTAAAGACTGTCGGTGTCCATTTGACAAAGAGCATAATCGCGCCGATCGACGAATCTATCCAAAAAGTTGTATGTCAACTCTAACATTTTCAACTTCGCGTACTGGTATACCATGAACCCTATTTGAATAGGGAGGTTGTTCTTGACTGTTTTCGGTTGTAGTTCGACTTCAAACAGATCAGAACTCAACTCGGACACCTTTTTAAAGCGCCACGAATTGGCCAATAGTTTGAACTTCCGACTGTCAGTGTATCTCACCGCCGTGTGTTTTTCTTTGTTGCAGATTGTTTTACCGTACGTGGCGTTTCCCATTAACTTGTAACAGTCTGACAGAATTTTCTCGTTCTCGTTCACGTCGCCACGTCTTCGCGCCGCCGTTACTTCGTCCGCGAAACCGGCAAAGGAGCGTTTAGGTAGGTATTCTACGACCAGCTGTACTTTGGTGACTATCAAACCGTGCTCTAAATACCACTTGAGAAGTGGCGTTCCCAAGAGAATATTTTTTCCGTGGTAACTCCCTATCAGACATCTCTGAGGCGTGTTCAACAGCTTTTCTTCCTGCGGAAAGTCTGACATGTGAGGTCCTATGTCTGATTTTGAAACGGATACGTTCTTGAAAACGGGGGTCATTTCTTCGAAGTAGTCTCGTAGGTGAGGCGGCGTAGTGATGTCCACTTGAACTAAACCAAACATTTTCCCGTCTTTGACAGCGGAAAGGATGTCGCTCTCGCTCATAGCGTTTCTAGACACTTTCAAAGCGTCAACCTTCCAGTGTTGTTGGGAGGCCTTAACCCGTTCATCTCGACGCTTCATCTCTCTCCATTCGCACTCCCACACGACGACCAGCTTGTAACCTAGCGCTTTCAAGTATGCGCTTACTCTAGCCGTTCTGTCGCGTCTCTCCTCCCTCAGTGAAGCGCACTGATATCGGTGCGACGGTATGCACTCGTGAGCGTGGAACCAACACCCGTGAAACTGGAAAACCGTATTAGAGGCCGCGTGAAACCCGTCGACGCGAATTCTTTGACAGCCTAGAACCATCTCGCCGCCGTTGAAAGCGTGGCGCAGTTTCACGTTGCGGTCGTGCTCTACGAAGCGTAACCACTCCAAAGCGCTGTGAGAGTTTTTTTGCCTAATTTCGGGCTTGAACTCGGTCTCAGGTCGTCTCACCGCGTAATAGCCCGTGCAGTGCGCTTCGCTCATGCAGTGCAAGTACAGAGAGTTAGCGTCTAGGCCTAGGATGTGCTGGCACGTTCTCGCTTCTTCGCCGTACTTGTGCTCCCTTATCCGCGTGGTGCCCTTCTCGTGAAATCTATGGAAGATGATGGAAGGACCACCGACTAGATTTTCTTTGATCAGAGCGTGGAGGACGGCGTTGAACTGGGGGAACGTTGTGAACGCGGCTTCTAGGTTTTGGAAGAGGAACCGTAAAGTCAAACTGGCGAGAGAGATCCCGTCTTTCAACATGTCAATGCTGCGATCTTGGAAAAATTTAGCGTGATTTTTCAGAGCCTCTGTGAAAGGTTTGACGTCTTTGTTGTTGTAGTGGATCAAGTAATCTCTCATAGTTTGCATCTTCTCGTCGGACCAAACTTTCTGACATGCGGCGTAGTCGGATTCGGACATTTTGACGCCCGTCAGTTCGCTGTCAAAAGCCGATCTCGGTGGCAGTGTTCTGTTTCCCAGTTTCCTGGTAGACGTCATCCATTCGTAAGGAAAGTGACCTTTCTCTTCGTTTCTGGTGAAAGCTCGCAAATAATTCGCGTAGTTGTAACCGGGTGCCAAATAGTTGACTACGTCCAAGAAAACCGTGTGCTGTGTGTAAACCGCCAAGTATTGATTACTTCTCTTTATGACGCTGAATTCTTGGTCTCCGGAGGCAAAGAACGAGTGAAGGCGTATTTTGATCAGGTTCAAGTCGTAATGCCCCGAGTTGAAGCCCACGACTGGAGCTTGACGGATGTATCTCAGAAGCCACTTCTTCAGTTGAACTAACGGGTGTCTGGTCTGAGCCGCAGCGAAGCCGCCACCGCCGCCGCCGCCGCCTGGAGAAGGGGTGAATGCCGCCTCCTCCAGCAGGAGAGCTTCACCTATCGCTGCATCTAACTTCGCTAACGTCGGTCGGTAAAGTTCTAGCTCAGCTTCCCCGATGACTTTGGCGTTCTCGTTTATGTGATTTAAAAACTCGGTCCAACAAGGGGTCGGAATCTGCGTCGGATTCTCTGACGAAGCAGACCGGCCCCTCCCACCCCGGAAAGTTGGATGCGACGCTAGCCGACAAAGGGACGTGATCCCACAGCAGGGACACGTGTTCGGTCGACGGTTCTCTACACGGTCTGAAGAAAGCCTCGAAATCGAAGGTGATCTTGTAAGGGTAGATTCCAGAATTTCCGTCGGGAGGAAAAATGGAGAAGTCTGCTAGCGCTTCGAAAATTGTTCTCGAATTTTGGTAGATGCCACCTACGTAGCGCAACTTGACTTGTCGGCAAGAGGTAAGCTGGTTCCTGTGTCTCTTCAGCAAGAACTCGGTGGTGAATGCCGCCTTACACTTGCAACATTCGTATATGCCCGCGTACGCGTTGAAGTCTGTGACCAGAGAGACGTGCAAACAGCCGTTCGCCGTCAGGTGTAAGTTGACTTTACCTCGGGCGGCCAGAGTTCTGGAAGGCGGTCTGATCAGAGTAACGCGTCTTCTCAACTTCCGCCCCGGCACCTGACGCGACGCGGTGTAAACCGCTATTTGTATGTCAAACAAGTTCTCTAACTGGGGTAAGTCGCGGATGTTCAAACCCGGAAAGGTTTCAGGTGTGGCAGCGGGACAGAACTGACGTAACAAATCTGAAGCGCGCTTGCTGGTGTTGTATAAGTGAAAGGAAATGCAGCGGAAGACGCAGAGGTTGTCCTTGTTGGGAAAATCTAACACACCGCTTCTCTTTACAACTTGACCGGCCTGAGTGATCCTGCGGCCTATGGGAAATTCCCCCGGTCCCATGTAAACGCAAATGTTCAAATTGGTAGGAAAAAGAACGTGCCACTTGGTGTCAGAGTCGCAAAGTTTCCGTACTTCCTCGCAAGCGACGGTGTTTTCCATCTTTGAGAGGAGCTCTTCCAAAGTTTCTGAATAAGTTATAGTAGGGACACCCGTTCGTATTGCTGGCCAATTCGCCGTGAACGTTTCCTCACCGTTCGGTACAGCACATATGCGCGGAGGGATAGTCACCCCGTCCAGAGATTCGCGTCGACAGGTGATCTTTCGGCAATCGCCTTCGCCGCATAGAGGGCAAAACTTAGGTATTACTCTACATTTTTCTACGTGTCTGTCGTGATTGTACGGTCTTTTAAAAATTTTGAAACACTTTTCGCAGACGTACTGCGTCATGTTTTTTGTTTTTTGTTTTTTCACTTAGTTACCAAAAAAATAAAAAAAGATAAAAAAAAGTTTATTTTTGAGTTTTTTTTCCAACTACTTAGCCGTCTATCTATCTATCAATCTATCTATCTATCTATCTATCTATCTGTCTATCTATCTATCTATCTGTCTGTCTGTGTATCCGTCTGTCTGTCTCATACAGCGTACGTCAAACACTATGTGTGTGCGCGCTTGAGCGTTGAGCGTCTCTCATTCCAAATCTATACCGAGAAATTTGAGAATAATCTCTGTTTTGTCATCCAACTCTTTGAGCGCTCTGGCGGACAGCGTCACCCCCTGCTGTGTGGGTGTTTTGTCAGGACCTTCGTACTTGCGCATGTGGATGAGGTTCTTACCGCTGTAGTAGCTCACAGCTGCGTACACTTTGCCCTCCTCATACAGCACTGTGAACCAGGGGGTGTGATTAGGTCTTCCTTGCGCAGACGCTGTGTCGCGTATGCGCACCACTGCGCGGATCTCGGCGATGCGCGCTATTAGCTCGCGCAGCGCGTCGGCGGTGAAGTGCACTCGCTTGCCTCTGGTCAGAGACGCCTCTTTCACCTGTCCGTCTTTTGTGTAGCGCGGCCTCCTAGACAGTCTAGCCTCGTCCTCCCAGATCTCCAGCTTCAAAGTCCCGTCTAAGCAGAACTCTAACCCGAGAGGACGGGTTTTCTCTGCTTCTTCTCGTCCATCTTCTTCTTTTTCTTGTATTTTTCTCTTCTTAGTAGGCCTTGTTGTTCTGGAACCCGCCTTAGAACGTTTCAGACCCGCAAGAAGAGTAACACCATCAGCGTGAGCTGAATCAGCAGCAGAACCAATAACAGGAGCAGCGTCTGCGCTGGTATCCGACGACTCGTTGTTGGAACAGGGCAGCCACACGCCGTCGGTGCTGAGTGTAGCGGTAGAAGATGAAGCGCCGCCGCCCTCGTAAGGTGGTGGTGAGGACAGTCGCCACGGACCGGACGCGCTACCAGAGGAAGTGAGGTCGAAAGTAGTGGAAGAGGGGAGCCGAAAAAATGTACCGTCCACCCGTAGCCCTTCGGGTTCGTCGTACGCCTCGTCGTCAGCGTCGTTCTCTGTCTCACCCTGTTGCTCCTCCTCCTCCTCCTCTTCTTCTTCTTCTTTTTCTTCTTCTTGCTTTAGGGCATATATGTCTACTATGCGCTGCTGGGGCTGAGTGTCCGAATAGCTGTAAGTCTCAGCGCGAGCGGCGTCGATGGCGTCGGTTGATGTAGTGGTGGAGAGGTGCTGTGCAACGTGCTGCGGTTCATCAAAATCAGCAACAGTAGTGGGGAGGTAAAAACCCGGTTGCCAGTACTGCGCTGTGCCAGGAGAGTTGTGGTCAGTAGTAGTAGCGGCAGTCGCAGCAAGAGGTGCAGCAGCAGCAGCAGCAGCAGCAGCAGGCGCAGCAGTAGCAGGCGCAGCAGCCTCAGCAGCAGCAGCAGTAGCAGGCGCAGCAGTAGCAGGCGCAGCAGCAGCAGCAGCAGCAGCAGCAGCAGCAGCAGCAGCAGCAGCAGCAGCAAGAGCAGCAGACGGAGCAGTAGCAGGCGTAGCAGCACCAGCAGCACGAGGAGCAGCAGCACGAGCAGCAGCAGCACGAGCAGCAGCAGCAGCAGCAGCAGCAGCAGTAGCAGCGGCAGCGCGCTTAGCAGCAACAACCGTCGCGAGTGTAACAACGTCGCTACCACGACGACTACTACCAGTAGTACCGCTACTACTACCACTACTACTACTACTACTACTACTACTACTACTACCGCTACTACTACTACCACTACTACTACTGCTGCGAGCGCTCGCTACAGCGGGAGGGTGATAAGACCAAGTGGTTGCGGCGGTAGTCTCATCTTCAGTAGCAAGAGGAGACGCTGACGCTAAACGATCACCGTTCTGCGTACTCTTCTTTTTCTTGAACTCGATTAGATCCTTGGACGGCGGTAGTTGTTGTCTTTTGCTCATGGTGGTGACTGTAGAGAGCAGCAAAAGACTGAGTGAGTGAATGGGTGTTTCCAGCCCCCTTATATACGCCTCCTCGCTTCTAGAGCTAAGCTACTTACTGCCCTGTTCAGCTGCCGCCGGCTGACCGGCGGCCATTCACAAAGAGAAACAAAAGACATAATGCATGACGTTTTCAGCTGGATCCCTTTCCCCCCTTTTGAGAGATCGACTGACATGAGCTAAGCTACTTACTGCCCTGTTCAGCAATTCAACGCGCATTAGCTGTATAAAGGATTAAGCGGTTGCTGCCGCCGGCTGATCGGCGGCCATTCACAAAGAGAAACAAAAGACATAATGCATGACGTTTTCAGCTGGATCCCTTTCCCCCCTTTTGAGAGATCCACTGACATGAGCGGGCGGTGTACCGACTGTGCTAATTCAACGCTCATTAGCTGTATAAAGGATTAAGCGGTCATGGGCTTAGAGTGTGTATACAAAAAAACTACAGGAGGCGTGTGGCGTGAAGCAGGACCCCCGCCCCTCCCCCTAAGACGAGTGTGTCTGTCTGTGAGTAGAGTCGTGTGCATGTGGTGAGCGACTTAAGTGTAAAACAAAAAATCACCGCCTCCTGCTGTGGTGAGTAGACCGGCCGGCGGCGGCCGGCTAGTTCAATACGGGTGACAGCTGACTAAGGCTGTGCATGAAAATCCGATTTTCACCTGACCTCTGACGTTTGTTACAATGAATGACAAAGGGAGAGAGAGTCGTCCTCAGGTAGGGGGTAGGAGGTAAAGCTATGGATAAGGAAAAAACGACATTTTCAGCTGGCCTCCACAGATGGCGATGACATACTCCTCGTCATCTAAGCTCTTAAGAAGCTCTTAAGGAGCGGAGCGTCATGCGGACAGGTCGCTAGACAGCTGGGGTGCTGTTGGAAATAGGATTAAACTCCCTCTGTATAAAAGCTCTGATTTCTGTTGGAAAAAAACCATATCACCTCTGACCACAGTAACGTCTACTACCACCACCACTACCACCACCACCACCACCACCACCACCACCACCGCCGCCGCCGCCGCCGCCGCCGCCGCCGCCAAGACGAGACGAGATGGCTCAAGCTATTCCACTTTCAAGCTCGCCTTCACCCCCTTGTCCACCTGAAAAATTAATGCGGCTTCACGACGTGAGACGCGCGGTGCAGGCCAATGGGGAGAGTAGAGAGGTAGGACAGCAGCGCTTAGCATATAGCGACGCCTTGCTTCGTCAACTAGGTAAAGAGTTGAGCGGATCTTGGAGAGTGTTGGGCAGTAGCTTAAAAGTTACCGCCGCCCGTATGGATGCTCTAGTAGAGCGCAGTGTCAAGACACCGGAGGAGCTGTGTACGACGATGTTCCGAGCTTGGTGGGGTGAAACCCAGCATCGTCATAGATGGGGAGAGCTCGACCGCGTCTTCACCCGCATTAGACGAGTGGAACTGTTGGCTCAGTGGATGACCCTTCTCCACAGGCAGGGGTTGGATTTCGAGAACCCCGACTCGCACGCGATGCATAAGCACTTGGGCGCCCTTGGCAGACGCCTAGGTAGCAGGTGGAAAGAGGTGGGGGGTCATTTAAAAATGTTGCCTGAGAGGTTAGATAAGATCGCTGAAGAATGCGAATGCGGAGGAAGTCCCGCTGAGTGGGCCTTCCAAGTGTTGAAAATGTGGCAAGCTGAAGCTGACAGTGCCGGCAGTACACCTTTTGAACTCCTCTGAGTGTTGACTGAGAACATGGGAAAGTTTGACCTCGGCATCACGATATTAGTTGACTTTATCAAGCAAGAAACAACGACGAGAACAACGGACGTGTGAATTGTTGTGTTTTATTTTCATACGTCTTCTTTTATTAGTAAGTAAAAAAAAAAAAAAAAAATTATAACAATCAAGTCGCGTGTCCTCTTAAAGTGTCACTTCCTCCGGTCGCTGCTGATCTCCTAATTAGGGCATGTGACGTCACTTCTAGTCACGTGACTAATCAGGTCACTTCCGGTCACGTGATCCTAAAGACCATCACTTCCTAAACAAAAAAATTAAGAGACACACTTCTTCCTCTCAAGAGGAAGAAGTGTGTCTCTTGATTAAGATAAAAAAATTCTTTTCTTTCTTTTTTTCTTAAAAGAGACAAACTCCCCTTAGAGTGCCCCCCCCTAGAGTGCCCCCCTCCCCCCTCCCCCCCACCCACCCCATGCATCCTAAAAGTGCCCCCCTCCCCATGCATCTTAAAGTGCCCCCCTCCCCCCCTCCCCTCCCCCTCCCCCCTTATACACTCTAAAGAACACTTCTACCTAGTTAAATAAGTCACTTCCAGTCGCTAATAAAAAATAAAATGAAAAAACAAACTTATATTGTTGTGTTTTTTATTGGTTTACAAAAAAAATGAGAGACTCGCCTCCTGCAAAAAAAATATATATAACATTTTAAAGCGCGTGACCCCTTAAAGACGCTAATCTCTTCATTAAGTCGCGTGACGTCACTTCCGGTCACGTGATCAATCAGGTCACTTCCGGTCACGTGATCCTCAATGAGGTCACATGACGTCACTTCCGGTTGTCCATTAGGTCATGTGACGTCACTTCCGGTCACGTGATCAATCAGGTCACTTCCGGTCACGTGATCCTCAATGAGGTCACATGACGTCACTTCCGGTTGTCCATTAGGTCATGTGACGTCACTTCCGGTCACGTGACTCATCAGGTCACTTCCGGTCACGTGATCCTAAATTAGGTCATATGACGTCACTTCCGGTCCCCTAAGTAGGTCATATGATGTCACTTCCGGTCCATAAGTAGGTCATATGACGTCACTTCCGGTCACGTGACCAAATGGCGGCCTCTGATTGGCTAAGTAGGTCACGTGACGTCACCACTAATCCCCTAAGAAGGTCACTTCCGGTCATGTGACCAAATGGAGGCCTCTGATTGGCTGCATCTCGATTGAGTAATAAACAGTACTTAAGCATAGTCCCGTTCCGATACAATATATACTACTGCTACTCAAAAACAAGAAGGAGGTCGGGATGCCTGTCATTTGCAAACAAATGTGTGAAACTTCGCCCACGCCCTATTATTGCTTTTTCAGTCGACCCAGAGGCACCCAGTGTACCATCACAAGCACCCAGTGTACCATCACAGGCACCCAGTGTACCACCACAGGCACCCAGTGTACCATCACAAGCACCCAGTGTACCACCACAGGCACCCAGTGTACCATCACAAGCACCCAGTGTACCACCACAAGCACCCAGTGTACCACCACAGGCACCCAGTAGAACACAAATACGTATACAGCATTGAATTAAAGTGCCAAATTTTGGAAAGACCCAAATTTAAATATATGCATCTTGGATATTTTCCATGTACCCGCACAGGGACCCCATGTACCAGCACAGGCACCCAGTGTGCCAATACAGTAAAATTTCGTTATTACACACTCTGTTATAACGAATTTTATTTATAACAAACTAATTCTCAAGATCGTGACTTTCCCCTATACATTTCTATAGTAATAAAACTCTTTTAGAACTCTTCTAGAGTGCTGGTGCCTAAATTCATTTATAACGAAGTAAAATATCAGAAGTTTTAAATAAACTATTGTTTTTGGAGTGGAGAGGGAGAAAGGCCACCTCACACACCTGTCCAGTGGTCGGGGTGGAGAGGGAGAGACGGGGGGATTGCCCTAGACACAGCGACATGCACCCATGAGGCTTAGTGACATGGGACAGGGGTAAATAAGATAGTGACATGGGAATGGGACATTGGACATTTCTTAAAAATCAACATGGCGACAGGGCCCTTTCTTAAAATCGACATGAGACATGGGGACCCCCTATCAAAGGCCCAGAAAGGGGCAAAACAAGTAGAAAATGATTGTTAGCAAATTAATCTGATTGAACCATCCTACAAAAGCATTTAATGCTGAAATCGGTTACTATGGAATTCGTTTATAACGAATTAATCTTGCTGGAAACAAGGTGTTTGTAATAACGAAGTTTTACTGTACAGGTACCCCCATGTACCAGCACAGGCACCCAGTGTACCAGCCATAACTATACTGCTGAGGAAACAGTCCATGTTATTATGATACATCATCCCTTACTTATCTGACACCAATGTAGTATCCCATGAGCTACTAACCTTGTCAATAGAAATACAAACGGCACGTCCGGCCATCCACAAATGTAAAAGCTGCCATCTTTGAGCTCAACGTAACAATGCTCTTTCTCTCTAAATGCATTAAAGTCCTTGATAGTAATGTTTATGTTAACCTTCTGAGGATGAAAAGTCTCCAGTAGGTGATTACAAGCTTCCTGCCATCTTGCCATTGCGTCATGGTCAGTTGTCATGTTATCTTTGGTAGAGAAACATTTCAGATACACATTTATAACAGAGTATTCGCCAACAACCTGCGACTTCTGGAGAGCGGTGCATCCAAAAATCTCATTTGCAAATATAACAAGTACTTTATCCTTCTTTTTCAGTTGAACACCAATTGTGCCTGTTGAGGTTGAAGCGGGTATTCTTTGAATATCATCATTCCTGTAAGAAAATAGGGTAAGAATTGATGTTGTTTTACTCATTACTCTCTTGTTATGTAAAATTACTTGAAATGCATGAATTCCATTACTCAATGGCCTAAACTCTACACTCGGCATGTTATATGACATGTACACATACTGCTCTGCTTGCTGTTTTTTGTGTTATATATATATGATGACTTCATCAGTTTATCATTCTAGAAAATTATCCATTTTACCTTTGAAGCCTAAATTGTGTATCATCATTACTCCATTGACCATCATAGATAGTACCGTTCTCCACCACTATGTAGAACTGTTCTCTAATCTGTAGTGTTGACATTGTAGCATGAATCATAACTTCAGCAGGATTAAAGGTCTCCAGTATGTACATTATTGTCTCCTGCCACCCTGCACTGACATCAACATCAGCCCTCACAATATCTGATGTACAGATGAGGTTCATGTGGATTTGTATGTCATAGTCACCAGTCATCTTGATGTCCTCTTTCTGAAGGGCATGGCAGTCAGACAGGTGTGATACAAATACTACCACTTTGCCATCCTGCTTTACTCCAAGATGCCTACATGTATCTGGTACCTCCACTGTGTGAATTGTGTTATCTCTGTAGGCCAATCAGAGGTGGAGTGTTAATTAACTATGTCATTAAGAAATATATCTATGTAAAGAGCTGGGGAGGTCCGAAAAGGATTAGTTGATATGATAATGTACTATTTGGAATTTACACAATTTCATAGGAATCATATCCTATAGTATAGAATATTATTATACGATATGGGCTTACACCGTGCTTTTTAGGTGATATTCACGTTCTGATATTCCTGCATACCCCACACTTGAGGGGGTCAAATCGTTCTGATATTCTGGATATCAGAACGATTCTGAATGGGGAATTCAGAATCGTTCTGATATCCTGAATATCAGAACGATTCTGAATGGGAATCGGCAGCCATAAAATCCGAGTTTCTATGGAGACTCGAACACGCTACATCAAGACTTGAAGTCCGATGTGCTAACCACCACGCCGTGAAGGCGCTGGTAGAGGTAGGTGGCGAAACAAGGAGTCTACAGGCGGATTTCCAGCCCTGTAGGACCATTATTTACCGAGTTACAGAAGAAAAGGCATTTTTTGGTATAGTTTCTTTGAAAATCCAAATTTTTTTCTAATTTCTTTTTTACTATAAAGGTAGAAGTTGGACTTTACTTAGCCTTTCGTTAAAATAATTCTAGGGTTTTTTTTTTCACATAGAAATAGGCATTTTGAAAAAGGTTCGTTTCCACCCAGGATCGATCCGGGTACCCTTGGTGTGTGAGGCGGAGACGCTAGCGGCCATGCCTATCCGGCTGTGGTGAATGCGGAGGGAAACGCTGGTTAGTATATAACATAGCCCCAAGCTGGCCCCCTCACAAATTCTATGTTGAACTCAGTGTTGGAGATTGAGGATATGACATCACCAGGCTCCACCAATCAGCGAGCAGGGTTGGTGGGAGGTCAAAACAACATGGCGCTACTGCTGTACGAGTGATATTCAGTCAATAATCCTTCAAAATGGCCAAATTAGGACGTTTTAAAGGTAAATAAGGACATATTAATCGAAATATCGTATAATAAACCTAATAATATATGAATATCGCCGACCTTGGGGTGTGTATTCATGAATAACGACCTCGGTGCTACGCACCTCGGTCATTATTCAAGAATACACACCCCGCGTTCGGCGATATTCATATATTATTGGTTAATTATAAGCACACATTGCACAGGCATCTACAAAGAACATTCAAACAGCAAACCTTTTTACACCATAAAGCTGTCCACTTGCATCCCAGGCACCCATGAAGAAGGTCCCATCCTGAAGCACTATGGGGGCTTGGTCTGGGATGTCTATTTCAGACCTTGTGACATTCAGTTGTAGTTTATGTGGCTCGAAGGTTTCAAGCATGTGATGAATTACACCTTGACATTCTGCAGGTGAAGATGGGGGAGTATTTCCTGTTTCATTTACACATATGTTTATAGTGTCTATGTCAGTTTTCTTCAAATGACATTTCTGAAGAGACTGGCAGTCAGTTAGAGGATCCACCACAATATTAACAATTCCTCTTACTGCATATTGAATGAAAGCGGAATTCAACATTGTTGATTCTTTCACCATTGCTAGTTCATCTTTCCTATAAAGTACAAAATCAGAAATATGTATTTGCATTATTGCACATAACTAATGGTCTTATTATCAGAACAATATAGAGGGAATCGGATGATGCCTTGTTACTAATGAGCATTTTCTGCCTATAATTAGGTCTATGTCAGTTGCCTCTTTTAGCACTTCAAGTGAAAGGGGCCGATCTCTGAGACTGGAGGAGAGTGAATCATGTAGTTCCTAACTGTGCTACTAGCTGGTTTTAACTGGACTGACCCTACTGACTGCACCCAGCACAGGGCACTGTGTTTGTTTGATCCCCAATCAGCCATAAATAGTACAACTGGACAACTCTATTACCTTGAACCAGTTGACCCGGTCTGGTCAGGTGAAATTGGTAGGGGGACCATGAATCAGGCTTGGCTTGGTATGAAACATGCTATAAAACCCTTATAAAACTATCATAACCTCTTTAAATTAATCATTGAACTAGGCTTCTAGGGATACACAATGCAGAACGGAATCCTTGTGTATTTAAGTGTTTATTTTTAACCGAATCCATGGGATGTGGTCTATTCAAGGGGTAGTATACCGTTTTTTGTGGATCTCAGGGATTGCGCTTGGGCAATTCTAAATTTAACTGAGGTGTTATATAAACTCAACAACCCTGGCAAAGGATTTTACGATTTGGTTTGAGAAGCCTTAGCCTTGAAGACTGGTTGCAATGAGAACATTACATAAGCCTGTCATCCTTGCAACAATCGTAATGTATGTTTGGGAGAGGTTTGTCATTCGCTCTACTTCTGCGTTTCCTCCCATGGTACTGGTAAGATATCTACATTGCATGATAATTAAACTCTCGTGATGCATGTAAGGCTGTAATGATTATTTGTAGCTCACACATGGAGTTGTGGAAATACATAGACAAATGCCATCACCCATTGATACTGTCTCTGCCGTATTTCACGAGTGGGGGCTGGGGCCATCTGTGGCTTCATGGGATATGCCCCAGCCCCAACAAGTGAAATACGGCAGAGAGGTATCAATGTAGTTGGCATTTGCATTTATTGTTTTATTTGAAGCCATTTAATGAAGAAAAAACTGCCCATTGAATACGGCCACATTGTATTCAATGAGGAGCATTGAATACGGCCCTTCCTATAGTTAAGCATAGTAAATCTTGTATCTAAGAAAATAAAATAGCATGCCACCATAAATTCAAACCCACCTGCTAAAGGTCAGGTATTCCTTCCCTTTATCAAACACTCCAATGTAGCAGCTGCCATCCATACATGTCATGTTGTAAACAGTATTGATAGAAGCTTGGTCATCAGACACATGTATGTGGCACTTTGAGGGGTGGTACATATCTAGTAAACATTGTATCCTAGACAACCAGTCTCCTGTGGAGTCAGTGATACCTGAAGTATCTTCTGGAGATGATCGTGGTGGCAAGGTGCAGGGTACAACTTGAGCAGTCCAAAACCTGAAAAAGTTGAACTGAAATTTACTTTCATTTCAAAATAACTGTTGCAGTTAGCCAAATTTTTCTTTTGGTCTTTTAGAGCTTTCCACGTATTTGTCAGAACAATTTCACTGTAATGGTGAAAGAGTGAAAATGTACAATTTCAGATATTAACAAGGCCAACAATCCCTGTGATAAATGACACTATAAAGTGTAATGTAAATATGTGGCTGAGCTGGTATCTCCTTCAACAGGAATTGACATGACAATAAATGTTTCCACTACTGAAATAATTTTGATATAGGGTTCTTTACTAATAAGGCCATTGGAAACTCTATCGGGAGTCAAGAATATCTAGACCAATTAATTGATATATTTTACCTGTTTAGGTGAATGCAGCTTTGCTCCTCATCCCTAGAGACTACATAACATATCCCATCTTCACACTCAATCCTCTGGTCTTCTCCCAACCCAGACCATGGTGTGTGAACTCGTACAGAACAAGTGGACGGTTGGTAGGTCTGTAGCAGGTGTATTATTGTATCTAGACATTGGTCAGCACTGTCAGTTTGTACATCCATGAAGGCCACTGACAAGGTGTCTACATCACTACTAGTCAGGTGGTGTGGTTTTATATGTATACAGTCAGTTGGATCATGAGCCACAATTTTCACTTTCCTATCTATATTTCCACAAATAACAACATATCTAAAAATATCAGTCACATTGACAAGTTGCACATCTTCAAGCCTGTAGTAAAGATAATAAAAAAGACATGAATTTCTAGTATACGGTTGTAACTATTGATAACAAACAATATTGCTGCTACTGTTACTAACATAGTCATTCCTTTATGTACAGTTGCAATTGTAAAGTACGTGATTCCTATATCTCAGTTAGAGATGTAACTGTAAAATATCCATTGCTTGAGTTTACACTACAATTGAACAGAATAACAGTGAAGTATAAAGCGGTCACAAACCTGCTAATCGAAAGCTTTTGCCCATTATTAACAACATTGAATGCTGTTCCAGCAGTGTATTGTATGAAATTGTCATAGATTTCCTGTAGAACAATAGGACCTTGAACATTGTCAGTGTGATGTATGATCTCTATGGTCTTCACATTGAATTCAGCAAAGAGATGATAAAGGCATTGCCTAAATTTCTCTGTTCCTCTGTTTGCCATGTAGGACAGTTCGATATCTGACAAACCAATGGCTAAAATGTTCTTAACAGCAAACTCCACTCTATTTGCTGTTATATTACTGATGGCCTGCAACTGCTGAACTCTCAAGGTGGTATGATCTTCAAAAGAGTTGTATATGTGGAATTGGCTACCGATCTCATCTGTATGTGCATCAGTCCTGGAAGAACATTTTTGAAACAACATTATTGTTTTTCCAATAACTCGGAGTCACAAACACCTTCTGGGCATTTATACACTTACTGTAATTACATGACATTGACATTGGCTTACTTTGTGATAGGTTACCTTGAAACCTGCACACCTATTATGCAGTGGCGTAGAAATGGGGTCGGACTATTACCTTCTAATAGGGCTAATATACTTATATATTTTGTGTCTATACAGAATAGGACTCTCTTCAAATAAGTTCACTCACATGTACACAAAGGAGACGTCACTTTTACCATGTGGGATGGTATCATAGGACATTGTTGTTCTCAGATGTGTGCTAAATACATCATCCAGAATGTCGTGCATAAAGTCTGATCTGTAAGTCTGTATTCTCAAATGTGGAGGATGCCATACATCTATAAAGTTTTTGACAACACTCTGCCACTCAAGTACAGTGTCTTTGTGTTCATCATGTGGATATGAAGACATCATTGGGAATCCAACATACAGCAGAAGCTGTCTATAAATGTCCACATCCCTCTTGACATATTGTACATCGGCAAGTTGCTGAACGTTTATAACTACATCATTGTCCTTTGTCCTCCATTTAAAGGCAAACCTTAAAGTATCCGGGACATAGATCTGTTGGGTCTCAGTATCCATGCCACTAAAATAGAAAGGAAACGACAAAATTAGCATGCTGACGTACACTGACTCACATATAAATCATGGCTTGTACACAAGGCAGAGTCAACTTTAATTTCCCTGCAAACAAGATCTCAAGTCAAAATCATGTGATTCTTGAGTCTTTTCTTGTGGAGAAAAATTCGAGAAATTCAGAACCTTTCTGGTACGTTATTTGCACAAGTAAAACTTGGTAAATTTACATCGTGATTAGCAAGTCACTAGGAACGTTCACTATTCTCGAGAATCTCCAGTGTCTATCTTGTTTACATACAGTTTGTGCTTTTCCCAATAAATACACAAGACTCTAACTTGTGTCATTTCCCCCAGTCACAAACATTCAATTCCTGATTGATTTTTGTGTAGATAGGACATGTTCACAATTCTTGAAAATATCTCGTGGCTTTCTTGTGTTATGGTGACCTCCCCAGATTCTCCTCATTTGTCAACGTTTAATTCCCATGGTCTGTTTTGAGTGTTGATACCAAAGATGCCTATAATGCATAGGGTGTGGTGTAGTAGAGTTCTAAAGTAGCAATCTTCAGAACCTCTTTATAGGTGTGGCTTATAAGTGAGTTAGGCTAATATGTGGGGATTTACAGTAGTATATCCTTTAAAGCATCTAAACTTTGGGTTTTTCCAAACTGTTTATTTGTTATTCATTCTTTAATCAGTTATGTTTTACCCTCTACATGTGAAAAGAAAAATGAGTTCACCTCGACCAGATTGTCCATGTATCCCTACGAGATGTGATAAGAAACAGCTTTTCATTCACTGTTTGTATAATCTCATCAGGTATCCTCTCTCTACTCCAAGCATGATGGACATGGAGCACTTGAGGTTTGACAGAGTCTAGTAGCTCCTTGATACTCGGCAACTCTTGTAGTTCTTCTGCCTCATTGGTGATACCAACTAATGAGAGACCATGATGAACTTCTAAAATGGTGACATTCTTGCTTCCTAAAGACTGCCACGTGTCTTTCCATTCAGACAGTTTGGATATCATCAAGTGGAGTGTATCCATTTCAGACCTTTAGAAATATCATAATGGGAATAATTACATAACATAAGGTTCCACATCATTTGTGCTATTCACTGATTCATATTAAGGGTTATGCTAGATTCAGTGGAGTCGGAGGTCAAGATTTCTCATAACCTTCATATCAAATCTGAATCATAACCTTATGTGGGTATGTTCAAGAAATATGAATATTTCTTTCTTGCAGGAAAATGGAGACACATTTAAACTATATATCCTTAAGGAAGATTATTATTTGTGGCAACTTTATGTATCACTTGCAGACCTAGGGTTGAGTTCCCTGATGAATCATTTTGAAAGCATGATATCAGTTTGGTCATACACCTGATCATCAATCAAAATGTCTATCTATTGAAAGGGCCTTGCTATTTACTTATACTCAGTACTTGATATATTATACATTAATGTGACAAAGATGACTTATAAACAGAAAGGTGATACCTGCTATTTATAATTCCACAAGAAAAAAACACATATTCCCCCATTGGGTCAGGTAATTCAGGAATTTATGATAGTGCGGCTATTGGATGATCAATGATTATCAGGATCAGCAAGGCAATATCGGCAACCCTAGATGAAGAACATAAGTAATCAAAGGTGCACCGTAAATTGAACTTTCATGCATTACCTGTCATGTGCAGGTAGCAAAACTGATTCCATTGCTGAGATAAACTCTTTGCATTGGTCATTCAGAGTACCCAGCTTCCAGCACTTTTGTATGT
The DNA here is from genome assembly GCA_947462335.1 of Harmothoe impar. Lineage (NCBI taxonomy): Eukaryota > Metazoa > Annelida > Polychaeta > Phyllodocida > Polynoidae > Harmothoe > Harmothoe impar. The sequence continues at coordinate 15,165,854 of OX381710.1, read as the reverse complement.
GTTGAAACAGTTTCACATTGTCAGTCAATAAGCTCCCACAGCATGCAGAGATGGCTGCCAAGTCAGGCAGTCCCTGAGACGAAGGCATGGCTTTGAGTGTTTGACCTTCAAATGCTGAGGCATAGGTCATTGTTCTTAATGAGTTCTTTGCACTAGTAACCCAACAGCATCCATGTGAAATGTCAGTGTCATGTCTTTTTACCAGCTTACATTGACCTTTAGTCTGTAGTGCTAAAGTGGCTGTGGATAAAGCCTCTATGTCATCATATCTTTCCTCTGTACCCATTAGGGCAGCAGTCAGCTCAGCCATAGGATTCAGATCTGGATTACTAGCCAACCACAGAAGCCACTTGCTGTCTGTGAAGCTTTCTATACTAGACAAGGCCATCGCCACGTCAAACTCAAATAAACGTGGATGAGGCCATTCCCAATAGAACTGTTGACCACGTTTGACTGTAGATGTCTGCTTCTTCTCCAGTAGTATAAGTGCTCTGGAGCTCTCCTTAATACCGAGATATTTCAAGTCAGACTGTGTACATTCTTTTTTTTTCCTGAAGAGCAAATACAGTGCTAACTTGTGTAGGCTGGTGAGTGTTTTTGAACAGTCATCATCAATATCTATCTCATCACTTTTTAGATCTGTCTGTCTCTGAAGGTCTCTTTCGATGATTCTGGATTCTCTCATGGAGTAAAGTTGTACCTCAGTGAGTGTGTCAATGCAGTCAACATCTAAATCTCCTTCTGAGTACATTTGGCAGGCAAGCATTATATTTAGCGGGTTGGTCTCAAAATGCTGTTTACCCTTTAGTGCTCGAGCAAAGTGCTGTGGGTCTAAACTTGGCTTCAGTTGTTTCAGGAGCTGTACTGCAAATTGAAGTCCATCATTAGGAGTAAAACCCTTTACTTCAATCTGGTTTCTAAACAAATTCTGAAAATCAGATGTGACTCGTGGATGACTCTTTCGAACTGTAAGGAACATATTTGTTACCTTATTCGATAACATTTGCTGGATTTGTTTTACCACAGACATATTGTGGAACTGGTCTAGTGCTTCAATGATCACCAACACATGTTGTGGTTCATCAGTTACTAGATCCCATACCATATCCTTGTGATGTTTCATCCCAGGTACAGAGTTCTTAATTGTTTCTTCTAAGGTGTCTGCTTCATCCGCAGGTTGAACAAAAAGGACTGCCTTGATTTTAGACCAGAATAATGCTGTGTGTTTCTCTTGGGCCCAAAGCCAGGCAATCCTCTGGGCTAATGTACTTTTCCCTACCCCTGCCTCTCCTACACAGAGGGTGAGAATTTCTTTACTGCAGTCTCCAAAAATGTCATTCTCGGCGATTGTTGACCTGGAATGATAACATAAACTGATCAATCCATCAAGAACAAAGGCTGCATAGTTGACCTCATGTGATGATATGCACCATGTAAAGGATTGTGGAGTAGTTATGATGAATAGAACTAACAAGATGAACAAAATGAACAAAGTGAACAGTACAAATAAAATGAAATCAGAATAAAATCACAATGTATTAGCTTTACAAAGTCCAATTGATGTAGAAATATCAGAGCTACTATCATAAGCTGAGAAATTGTGGGACATTTGGTCTACCGTACCGTCACATTTAAGCCCTGGATTTTGAATTAGCGCCTGTCTTGTATAAGCGCCAGGGGGTATATAGACCTCCAAATCTATAAGTGCCGGGGCGCTTTAACACAACGGTATGGTAATTCATCTTGAAATGTGTTCTAAAAATGGGGGGTTGGTGTATGCAGGAGGTTTTTATCCCAGTAATTATACTATGCAAATCACTTAACAAATCAGTTCATGAATTTCTGTCAGGCGGTTGGCTTATCAGGAAGTTTGACATATAAAGGATGATTTAAGGTGTCATTGGATTTAACAAACCTATCCTTGTCTTGTCTTTTGATGTCCAGAGGAGTATAAACATCTTCTAGTCCAATGTGACTGGATACAGTGCTGAATGCATGTAGTGGGGAGCTAAACAACTCATCAATGTACTTTTCCCTCAGTTTAACAATAGCTTCACTAAGGACAGGATGGGTTATCTGCGAGCCTGCAAAATATTTCATAACATGTATTGGAATAGTGTTTTAAAATTTAAATACGAAAGGTAAGTCTCAGATATTTAGCAATTCAAGAGCTATACATATATTGCTCACGTCATCATACTATGTGTCCCAGCAAATTCAAGAGCCATTCATATAATCATTCATGAAAGAAGCGGGGCCAATCTTCTTAAAACTGAAAATATGTTTGGTGGACAAGGCATGCAGAATATAAAGCTTCATTTAGAGTTCCACTCAATACCCTGGCAATTGCTGCCAGGGGTGGAAGCAGAGTGTTCTATCTATAAGCCTACAGACACTTCATCATGTACTTGGCCCAGTTAATTAACTGGACCCCCGATTTTGTCTATTTCATTATATCGATGACAGCCATACTACTTACCCACATTTGTGAGATTGTATAATCTGATGTCTTCACCAAGAACCTCTTTAGCTATGTGGCTGTGATTGGTTTCCAGCAAAGAGTAGATAAACCCTCGGTAATGTGCCATCGTCCCAGTATTCAGATGTTTAAGAAGCTGACTTATCTGCTCATCATTACCCTTAATAACCTGATGAAAACATATAAGCCACTTTATATGAGTAGAAACTTACTAAATGAAACAATAAGTATACAATAAAAATTGAGTATCTAGATACCCGACCCCTATTGTGAGAATAATGTGTTACTTGTTATACATGTTTTATATGCCAATAACCTAATATACTGTAAACATTTTTTGCACTGTACATATTTCCACGATTTTAACGGATTTTAGAAAATATGTATAGAGCGAATATCCAGTATAGTCATACTACTAAAACACTGCAAAATCTATGTGAAATCGCAATTTGCAGTCAATTCACGAAAATATTCATAAGTGAAAGAATAACTACCAACTGACTATAAAAACCAATGTCAAAAATATCACACAGTTATGATGATTCTGTTTACGGCTTCAGCATATTCCACTCCCTGAGACTCCCTTAGACTCTCAGTGTAATAGTAGTGTGGAGTGTCTCTACAAATATATCTGCAAAAGTAATATTTTAACTTAGCATCATTCCTAGGAACCCTAGCAGGGTCAATATAGTTTGAGTAAACAAGCCGGTAACTGACCTTCATTGCATCAGCCTCCAGATCAGTGACCACATTACGCTTGATGAGTGAAGCCCAGAATGCAGCACTTGGTTTTATAGTTGATATCAGATATGGTCCCTTGTCTTTAATCAAGCTTTTCTTTGCAGGTGTTAATAGCATACCACTGATATCAGTCTACAAATATAAATTATATAAACTTGCTCTCTATGAAGTGTATATATATATACAGTATCTGATACAACCTAGATACTCTTGTATTGGATGGATTAACATAGTACTTAGTTATATTAAGATGACGATAGTTCCCATACCATACAGTTCGTGTAATGCCTGATATGGAAATGAGGTAAATTCAATTGTAGATTTTACCATAGCATGATTCCCACGCCTGCCTAAATACGATATTGATGAATACAATTTTGTAAATATTTATATAGATAGTGGAGTAGGAAAAGGGGGGGAATAATTTTTGCCCCCCTACCAAATTTGTGAAGGCCCCCCAATATAACATACACAATTTTCAATCCTTACCTCTCTCACATAGGGAAAAGTTGGGCAGAGGGGGCTTGGCCCCCAATCAGAATTAAAGGGGGCTCAAATACTACTTTCTATTCAATTCCAAAATAAGTGTATAGATCTATATACATCCTGCATAAAAGCCGGTGCTTAAAGTTGTTTGGAGTGCCCCCCCTGCCCCCCCCCCAATGAAGATTTTCTTCCTATGCCTCTGATATATCTGTTCAGTAAATGTGAAGCTAAACAGCCAATTGGTTTGGCAGGTACCTGGTGGCTGGTTGTAGTTGGTGCTAGGTCAGCAACACTCTCATGTAAGATATCGGTTACCACGTCCCTCTGGTTGCTCTCTGAGAGGGAGTACAGAAACCCACGGTACGTCTTGTAGGACCCACGCTTGATGTAGTCAATAACGGCATGGACACGCCTTGCTTTTGAGGTGTTATGTTCCTGCATAAAACAATATAATTTGAATGTAAATACAAATTATACATGTGTTAAAATATCTGTTTACATCCCTGTATGTTATGATACAGCTCATATAGCATATAATTGAAGATAATTGATTCTTGTGTACTTGTGAGGTGCTCTAAGAATACCCTGCTGGTGTAGCTCCCTTCAAAACCACCCCTGAAAGGGCCTGCAGCTAGACCGGCAGACCCATCTATGTTTAAATTGTATTTTCTTTTTCAGGGAAAATTAAATCATTGCAGAGAGATACTCCCTTCAGAGCTTAACATAACCGACCAAGGCTAAAGCAATATCACAAAACACATGAATTTGCTTCTCTCCAAAATGTTATTTCGCTGATCACTGTTATGACAATATTAGCAAGTATATCTCTAATTAAATATAATTGAGTGGCAGAGACACCAATCATGAACTGGATACACTTACCTTGATGGCTTCAATGTCTAGATGGGACATTACTAGGTTCTTCTTCAACGCATCCCAGAATGGTTTAGACAGCTGAATACCCTTCTGTAATGCTTTCCTTTCTCTAGTTAGCACTTCGTGTTTCTCCTCCAATGTTTGTGTAGGCAACAGTTCTGATTGATCTTCCTAAAGTGTATCATATGACTTTTGAAAGGTACACATGGGATAAAGATAACTTGGGGACACAAACTTTAGTAGGCCTATACTTCTTGTTGATTATTGTCATTTTAAATATTACCTTAAAACGTTGTCTATAAGCCAAATTTTACTTGGTGTTTGTATTTGCTATATGCCAAATTTTCAACTCCAAAACTCCCAGTTGGCTTATAGGAGAGGTTTTAATGTATAAGAGCACAATGAAAACAATTTTCAAGCACTTTTAGGGTAGATGCACCCTGAGTCGGACAGACACCTTGAGTCGGACACCATTGGCTTTGAGTTACACAGTTTATGAGAACAATTCACATGTCATGTGAAGCAAATATGGAAATGCATGTATCCGTCGTTCTAACTAGAATAGCAGATCACATATAACTCACTCCCTTCATGGCTTTATATCAGCTTGAATATGGGGTGTTTTTGCAATATTCTCAACATAAAATTAACAAGGAAATGGGAAAATTGGTTTCCTTATTGTGTCTGTTCTGGCTTCCCCATTATAGTTACACTATTCCTGATCATAATAATAGCAATGTATATGTCTTTTGCAATGTTTCATATCAAGAATATATAAAAATATTACCCACAATGCTTTGTCGCAGGAGACCTTACAGTAGCATCAAACTGCACCTAAAGTCGGACACCATTTAAACCCAGCCTTGGACACTATGCTTGTGTATGTTATCAGCTTGCCCAGTGGGGACAGAACATTTATTCAACATTGATAACTTGTTGTCAATGTTGATTCAATTTTAATTCAATGTTGTACTGGATTTTTGTGCCTACTGGGTGTCAGGCAACACAATTGCAGAGGATAATGGGGAATTTCTTCCTTCCAAATTTCAATCATGAATTAAATTGCATGTAATGCATGATTAAAGCAGAATTTCCCTTACAACACACTCCTGGTTAGTGTCACGCAGTGTTGCTAGAAAACTACAGTAGGTTGCACCGTCACCAGATCTCACATATTCAATCACATCATGCACTTGGTCAGATGTTGAATCACTTCCCTCCTGCAAGATCAATGATGATCAAGTTATGTGGTTGCCATTGTTGGAGTTTTTGACATGTAGCTTACCATAACTAGATACTTTAAACGCTAGAAAGAGTAAATATGGAGATTTTTAGTCATAATTTCACCCAAACAATTACCTGGAATTCTTTGGCTTCAAACGGTGTCATTAGAGTGTTCTTCACTGCTGTATGCCAAAAGTCTTCTTTGATTTGGACAAACTTCTTTAGTGTTCGTAACTTTTGTATGAAGTTGTGATGCTTTTCTTCTGGTGCTGTATTCTTCTCAATCTTTACCTAATGAGGAAACAAACACCTTTAGAAAAAACTTCTGATCCCTTAATCAGGTACCCTATTCTATAATTGTTCTGCCATATCCGCTATAGGAATCATCTTGGTGCTAAACCTGAGTCATTTCATAATTCAGCGTTATTGATTTGATTTGAATACAAAATCAATGTTATATTATTTTGAATGTAAATCTATTGATTTATCTTAGCGCAAAACATACTTAATTTTATCTCAGTCTCATTTTCATCATTTATAAACTAAATGATAAAAAATTAAAGTATTTTTATCTGAGAAAGATCATTAAATGCACGTTCTAACAAAATGTAACTATTTGCAATAAAGATGAGATGACTTAATGTCACTTTCCAGCATTAAAGAACATTATCATGAGCACCTAGTGTTTAATCAATTATAAAGTATTCCCTAAATTGAATGTCATGGTCCTCACCTGTTCCCTTATAGCAGCAGGTGTGAAGCAAGGGACCTCCTCCTGCAGTATGTGGGTGACAATGTCAGCCTGACCTGCCTCAGACAGAGAGTACAGGAACCGCAGGTAGGTCTGGTCCGTGCCCAACATTAGGTACTCTATCACATCACGCACTTGTGTCGGTTTAGGTGCTGAGTCATCCTGTAAGACAATAAATGTGTAAATATAAGCACAAACATCATATTGGGTGCAAACTGTGTGTGCAACAGCTGCACGTTACATTGAGCTTGTGTTCCTTTTGCATGTCAACTATATCAGAGATTTATATTCATAACAGTTCTATGTAAATATAATTTATTGGCAGCATCTGAGCCGAATATATCTACCCCAATAAAAAAAACTCATTCTAGAACCCTCCTGCCCTCTACTACTGTATTTCCCCATGTATAAGCCTGCCCCAAGTATAAGCCAGAGGCTTGCAATGTGTGTTCAAAATGAATGCACAAAATTAAATTTTATGCTACAATTTTCTGTTGGGTAACTCTCATTCATTTCTTTAATACCTGTGATCATTTTATAGAGAAATGAAGCTAAAATTCAGAAGAAAACTATTTAAGATATTGAAATAAATGTGTAACTGTTATAGAGCATTCTGAAAATATAAGAGGGTGCCAGAGTGTTTCTTCAGGTATACAAATATACGCCTGTTCCTGTGTTTAAGCCTGCCACGTGAATAAGCCTGAATTTTCCACTTAGTACTTGGATAAGCCTGGGCTTATATACACAAGGAAATAAATGTTTATGTGATATATTCATGCAATACTAGGTATCATTTAATTTAGTGGTTTTAAGCTATATCTCTCATCAGTTACCTTAAAGACTTGCACATCATACTTAGTCATGACACAGTTGTTGATAAGACAGTTCCATAGCTCCTCTGTGAGCTGCACTTTCTGCTTCAGAGCTGGCAGGTTCTTAACTAGAAGTGAAAGTTTGTCTGACGACAGCAGGTTCCTCACAAGTCTCACCTTTATAATAAGTCAAATTTATTTTTAAAATCTCACCAAAGGAAAAATGTAAATAAACAGTGGAGTATATTTCTTTTATGAATTTTGAAAATTAGTGTTCAAATAGTATATGGCAGTCCAGGTGTGTGATAACAATGATTAGTATCCCCATTTGTAAGTGATTATTACGGTTATCCTGCTTTTAGCCTAGTTCCATAACTGGTTTTCACAACTACAGTTATCAGTAGGCTATGATACTTTTTCACAATCATAGTACCAAATTATCACATGTATTTGAATGTATTCCTGTATAGAATCGTTTAGTGACCTGTCTCGGGTCCTCTCCTAGTACGGCCGTAACAACGTGCTGTTGGCCTGATTGTATTAAGGCTGTCAGGAATCCGTCATACTTATCGTTGGTCTGCGTCTTGATGTACGCAATCAGGTCAGAGACTTGAGAATTCACACCAGCTGTGCCTCCTCTCTGTATACAACAGTAAGAGAAAAGAAAATCAGCTAAAAAAGACAAAAACAACATGCTAGAACATATTTATTTCTCAGTATCTTCTGTTTGGTGTTCATTTCCGGTTTCTCATTTGTTTCCTCCTAGGTCTCAAGATAAAGGACGTTTTTGATGGAAATTTTATATGTAAACAAATTATTGGCATGCTGATATTACTTTATACTAATCAGTCCATGGTTGAGGTCTTGGGAAAAATCCATCAGGATTGAACAATTATACCTATCAACTAAACTGTGCATATATTTCTATCCCACTGCATTATTGACATTATTGAAAAAATCCAGGTGTGGATCCCTGTATGGGAGTGTTATGGTCTGGTGAACAAAAACAACCTTGACCCTGGCCTATGGCATACAGAGCTAGCAGGCAGATATGGCTTAGTATATAACAAAAGTATATAACCAGCAGTTAACCCTAGTCATACCAATAGCCTTATAAATATATAATTATAGGATATACACACAGTTTACTGTCTCACCGTAAGTTACAATTACAGTGAGATACTGTCAAAGTTAACAGGGATTCTCTGTACTTTCAATAGAATATTTTTACAGTGCACATATAGTCCTCAAACCTTGAAATTGTCCACTTGACCTTGGTCGACCACATCGTGCTTCATCAGTTGTGCCCAGAACAATGGAGACAACTTAACAACCTCCATCAGTTGTGTTAGTTTATTGGTCAGGAGATTGGCTGTTTCCTTAAACAATGTGCGATTTTTCTGATGATGAAGTGAAAAGAATTTTAGTTTACTTGGCAATGTCAGGACCTAAAAAGACTATAAAGTTGTACTGCAGATACTACATTGTATATAATTATTAATCTCTTCAACTTTTCCTGTGTCAACTTTCTGTCTAGCTCTTGGCTTATTGCTGACATCTTCATATGTCATAACAGTTTTTTGCCAAAATGAAATTTACCAACAACAACAACAACAGGGAGTAAATGATTTCAAGCTTAAAGACAAATGCTAGTGGCTGGGATTTTTGGATCCTCTACTGTTTATTGCAAATAACTGACATATCAGTTTGATATATTTTCAAATAGAAAATTAAATCTAATTCTTATGATATGGCCATCCACATAATAATGCTGTAACAATGGGAATGAATGGAAAAGCAGTATATTTTCACATAATTTATTATTGGTAATCTCCTACTGCTTATTTAAGTATTAAACTTTGTAGGTGTGTAAAGCACGCCTATATTATGGTAGGGTGCATCCTTAATTAGCCATGAATCATTGTATCAGAACAACTTGTTCTGGAAACTGGTATGATGAAATAAAACATTTGCATGGTAATTCCCTTACCTATATGACAATCAGCTACTCTCTAGATAATGAGCAGACAGGTACAAACCTTTTCAGGGATCATTTCAAGAGGGTGTTCATGTAAGAATTCCAGGCCTATATCTCGTTGGCCAGTCTCAAGTAGTGTCATTATGAAGCCGTTATACATGACATCACTTCCTTCCACCAGGTGGTCAATGAGAGCGTATATCTGTGCTTGATCTATGGCAAACCCCTTTCTCTGGAGGAATAGAAAATATTTTAGAAATAACAGTTAATCTAAAAGAGCGTTCATATAATATGTTATAATTGATGCAACATCAGGTTATTGTCATTGTATATTCTTGGTGGGTTCATTATCTTGACTACATGTATTTAATTCAGCCACTGCACATCTATCCAATGAATTTCAGAACGTTAACTCATCACAATATCACCACAAGCATAATTTATATAATTTTTATGTATATTGTTTATAGGTTTATATGATGGGACCAACATATGACCCAGGATGCTCATAAAAACTAGAATTTCAACCTTTATGATTTTGATTTATATCTCAAAAAAGAATCAGACTTAGGATCGTTAATTAACTGCACATCCACCTGGAGTTCCTTTATTTCATTCTCCGTGATTGTTCCATAGTCCCTCAAAGTTGCCCAAAATGAAGATGAAAGCTTGATGGCCCTTGAGAGTTGCCACTTGTTGTTTCTGAGATATTTCTTTGTTTTGAGAGGCAAACACCTGCCTTGTATCTGAAATGAACAGTTCGAGCCAAACATCATACTGAATAAAGTACACCCAGAGGAAGAAAATATTCAGGAGGTGTTTTAGCAACACCCACCCGGGGGTGTGGTACATTTTTCCGTACCACCCCTACGTGTGGTACACTTTTTGTGCTCTAGACCAATCTGAGGCCACATTTAGGTCATGTGATGGGCCAAATAAACAATAGAAACAATCAAATTTGTGATGTAAACTACAACTAAAAGGTAGGGGGGGGAGATGCATGGCCCATACCAGCCCTCAGTGCATCTGGCTGGTACGGGCCATGCGTGACCCCAGCATACAAATCTGGCTATATACCACATGTACAAAGTATACAAGAGTTGCTTCTAGCTAAAAATAGTTAACTTCACACACCTGCAGTGGTGGTTGTGATGGCCTGGTTTCCGGTAACTTTTCCTGCAGCACGTTTGTCACCACACGCTCCTGTCCGCTTTCAACCAGAGTCTTCAAGAAGCCCATGTACTCATAGTCAGTGCCAACAATAAGACGGTTGATAAGGTAGTCTTTCTGAGCCTCTTCTGTTGTTGAAGCATCTCTCTGTAACATCAAAGGTAAGAATAATAACTGAATATTAAATGTATTATGGAAGCACCATTCCCAAACTATCATATTTCCTTCAGGAATTATTTCATACTCCACATTCTATTAACTCAAACCTGAATTCTAAATTCAACATCTGAACTCTATGCCCAACTCTAATGTTGATTCAAGTGATTGGAAAGTTGTGATATGATCCTACAATACCAGACACAGTCAATTCTAATTGACTTGGAATTCTATTTCTTCGTCCACTTTTGCTCCTGTGACGTCATCAATACAATGCACTATGACTTCATTAAGATGACACCAGGGTCTTTATTTACACCTGGACAGTGGAGACAATTATTTTGAATAAAATGTGGCCTGACATTCAATGAGTAAATTAACCGATTCAATAGTTTTATCATTCAATGAGTTGAATTAGTGAAATAACCCAGTCAAAACCTTTATCCTCTATCTTTCTAAGAGGTACTGACCATAAAATGATGAACATTAATGAATAATCTTGATACTCACTTGAATTTCCTCAATTTCGTCCTGCATCAAGACTCCATATCTATTCAACATTCTCCAAAACAGGGGAGAAAGCTGAAGTTTCTTCAAAAGCTGAGATTTATACCTCATCAGAACTTCCTCCTTACTAGGAGACTGTGGAGACTGCGGAGGCTGCAGCGACTGTGGAGACTGCGGAGAATCCTCTCCCTGGAATCATTTGAAGTTTAATTGTGAATTGCGAGGATTTGTCATGCCTTTTTGTTATAGTGAGGTTCCTTATGTAGTTATGTGAGCCTTTGCGGAGCTTTTGTGTGGAAATTGAAAACTAGGCATTTTTGGAAAGGTTATAACCCCCCAAATCCAAAAGTCACAGCTCCCAAATCATGTAGTTTTTTGTTGCCATGGCAACGAGTTTCCTTAGCAACCAATAAAATACACAAAATCACCCAGAATGACTGCATAAAATTGTCAAATGAAAGAACAAACTACCTCTACCCCCTAAAATCATGCCCAAGGATTCCACTTTTCCAATTAGTCTAGTTCTCCAAACCATAGAAAACACTGATTCTTAGCAACAGGTGTATTACATCATTATTCAGCATCACTGCTCATGGAAACTCCAACATACTGAGAATTCAATGGAACCATAGCCGTCCTTCTAGATGACTATGGGTGACTAGTTACAGCAGTATGCTTAAGGCTGTGTCTCACGACCTTGGGCCAATGTTTTCGTCTCTGACCAGGTGCCAGCTCTGACCGGGTGCCAGCTCTGACCGGCCTGAATAAAAACGGGTTATTTAGGGCAGATGATGATAAGAATGGGCAACTAATTACTAGTGTAAAGAGTTATAACATCCATAAACTTTTTCAGCCAAATTATATCTACATCTGACCTAAATAACCCGTTTTTATTAAGGTCGGTCAGAGCTGGCACCCAGTCAGAGCTGGCACCCGGTCAGAGCTAGTACCCGGTCAGAGACGAAAACATTGGCCCAAGGTCGTGAGACACAGCCTTATATGTTTCCATAGCAATAGATACATTCAGTGGATCTTATCTATTCTTTGTAACCACAAATTGGTTCCCTGATTTAATCAATTATAACACTGAACCTAAGGGAAATATGAGTAACTGTTATCATTCTGATGCTATAATTCTTTTCTCTTCAATAAGATCTTGTTATCTAGCAACACTCACACTATTTGTTGATTTCCCTAGTTACAGCAATAAACAATGCCCCAAGGTCAATTATGAGACTACCCAGTAAACACACTACGTAATTCCAACGTAAGCTCTAGGTAGATTTTTGTCTTTTCCCTACCAAACTTGTAATAAACGTTCCCTCAACGTAATTTCTGGTCTGGTTCATCTTGGTTGTATGCCAGCATAGAATAACGTTGCTATTTGAGGTAAAGATAGTTCACAATGTGTATTAATTTACCTCCAAAAGACACATCAAATTACGTATATCAACGTCTGCGTAAATTGCGCAGACGTTAATCTACGTATATCTACGTCAAGAGAACAGTACCATTGTGTAGAGGAAGCCAAGAGCTTTCCAATGATACCAAACATGTCTAGGTGCAATTATTCAGTCAATCCCATGAGACATTGACTTGCTTCTAACATTGTAAGAGAGGTTGAAAAAACGTAATTTTACGTCCTTTTACGTGTTGAGGTTCCATCTTATCTCACCAGATGGCAGCTCAGTCAATAGTGAAACTAATTTAGAAGCTCCTAGATATTTATTTGTCAATATAATCAATTATAATTATAAGATACAGAAAGTTTCTCAATTATTGCATCAGAATTCTTTGTCAGAATATGTTAGGAAAGAAAAAAATTCAAGTTGTTGAAATTATTAAGCATATTTTGATGTAATTTATTCTGAACACCCATACTGTAGCATTTAGGTTTAGATATAAGAAACCTGTATCAGAGAACTCTTCATCTCAACACCAGAGTCACACTAGACTCATAAATGATGATACTTAAGGTATTTACGTATCCTAGAAGCCTGGATGCTTGCCAGGAATCAAATAATGTAAGTTCAAGATAATTGTAACAAACATAATTATACAAATGAATTATTGGCTTTGCATTTACATCCAGAAGACATAAAAATATACGAAAATTTACCTCAATTTATGTAGAATTACCACAGATGTTTACGCCTGTACTACGTAAAGATACGTAAATCAGACATAAACGTCTGTTAGACGTAAATAGACTCTAACCTTTTGACGTTAACATACGTGGCAAAATTACGTAGATTGGACGAAAAAGATACGTAGATTTATGTCTGAACCACGTATTTGTGTTTACTGGGTACATACCCCTATTAATTAATTAATATGGGGGGTAGGTATGATTATAATCAACCCTTAAGGACCATTGAAATGTGTGTTGCTAGGCAGATAAACAATTAGAATGGCTGTTGCTAGGCAACCAGATGTATTAGCACCTTAATCCAATATGGCGGCGTCCGTATTGACTTCTGGTTAAGTGCAAACATCATATACCTCACCCGGGTGGTGCCTGGCGGCACCACCACTTCGGCATAAAAAACATTTGTCTGTCACCCTAAACTGGACAGATCCATGTACCGTAAGTTTTAGGCGTAAAGTCGGGGTGCGACTTATACATGAGTTTTTATAAGTACTACAGTACCAATTAGCATTTTTCAGACTCTCTCTGGGCCTTATAGGAAGCGTCATCATTAGATGTGCGGCTTATATGCAAACATTCACAGTATATTTTGTTTATTGTTGTTAACGAATGGAAGGACGGATGTTGATGGAGTCACCCTTTAACCTTGTGTGCCTCAAACTATGGTGTTCAAACTCCTATGCATGCGTGCATTCCTACCTCATCTCCCTGTCCGTGGTCATCCTCACTAGGGTTATGGATAGCTTCCGCACCTTGCATTATACCTTCCTCAGCAGTGTTGACGGCGTGTATCTTGTCTTGGTAATTCTCCTGGATGGAAGACGCGTCAACTGATGCTAAATGTCGCTCGATGTCATCTGATTCAACGGTGCCCAGACTGAGGTCCATATGCTGTTTTGACGATGAGGAACAGTAGGGTATTTCAGAACAACAGCCAAAATGACATGGGTAGGTCTGTCATATGCTAGAACATACATTTAACTATGGTGGGAGGCAAAAACAAAGGAAATCACACTTTGGTAGTTTCATGTAGCCTAGTATACGGCCGTTTTAAACGCTTTCTACACTGCAGGCGGGCATGCTTCCTCAGTGGGCGTCCGTCATATTTTTTCCTCATCCCTGTCCACACTGAACACGGACAGGGTGTCCATTGGTGTGTGATAGGTCCCTTTAATTGATATAGGTTTGTAGTCAGACCTCCTGGGGAACGCCCCACCTCCCCCCAAAATGCCTGGCCTTTGGGCCAGGGGATAAAAAGGCGCCGGCCATACCCCCGTGTCTTGCCACAGAAAATAGAGACAGATCCTATTTGGAAAAGATGCTCGTCGAGGAGGCACACCAACATGCAGTGTGGATGAGTCTGTGTAATACTACCAACTATAAAACAAAACGCCCGCCGAGGACGCACGCTCGCCGGCAGTGTAGAATACACTTTATTCTGATAACTTCAATTACGGATCTGCCGCCGAGATTTTTGGAATATTGCAAAATGGGGATTTTTCTCAATATTGCCTCATTTGATAGCCCAAAGGAGGAATTTTCCAAGCTGTATCCCCTCTGCCCTTTGGAAAATTTTGTGTTCTAGCTCCCCCATAGAGCAGCTTTTTTTCTTTTTCCCCTCTGCTCTTCCAAAAAAAGCCAAAAGACTAATCCAAGTTATAAAAATAAGGTGGCCTAACTGAGGTTTAAGCTCGCTTAACCCCCTCCTACCCAAAATATATTATAATATGGTATATACAATATGAGGGCACCAGCCGGTCTGTCGTGGTTATCTTTACAGAGACTCAGTTACTGTGACTCAAATCTACTACAATACGTTACCTTATTTAAAGTCAAATGATGTAGATAACCTACTAAACTATTTAAGGCATATAGAGGAATTCTTTTTGAAAGCGATATTCTCATCCGACAACAGTTTTAAAAGCACAATATCAAACCGTATAGCATGTATTCCACCAACATCAGTCAACCAAGATGCCATCATTCGATAAAAGTCTATACTGTTAAATTTATGGACGAATCATGTCCGATTCCGTCTATGGAATGCTCCCTCAATTGGCAGGGGCGGATTCAGGGAGGGGGCGCCCCCCATTTTGGGTCAATATATATATATATATATATATATTTTTTTTTAATGTAGATATTTTTTTGGGATTTATAGACAATGCCCCCCACCCTTTTTTGAAAATACCACACCTACCTGAGATGGTACTTCCAGTAGATGTGATGGTTGTGGAGTGTCCAGTTCCATGAGTAGACTGACAACTTGCTGCTGACCGGTCTGTGTCAGTGTGGTCAGAAACCCCTCATATTTCTCATCACTACCAGCCATCAAGTGGTCGATGAGGTCATATACCTGGGCCTTGTCCGAGGCAATGCCTGCCTTCTGTAAAGTCAATTAACAATGGGAGATCAGTAAAATTAAACACACCGACATGTGGTACCCTATGTGGAGAAAACACAACACGCTAGTGGTGAAGGGGGTCACCACATAGGATAATATCTAATTGGTTGATAATAACTCATATTATTATATCCCGAGGGAAAGAAAAAGAACCCATAAGCCGTTTTCCGTACCCCACAGCGTTGTCTTGCTGGTTTGTACACCACCAAAGTTCCCTTGATAGAACAGTTAAAGCTGGGCCGTCAGGGAATAAGTTCAGCATTTTCCATACATGGACTAAAATAACAGTTCCACCAGAGGGCAGCAGTGTTTGGATAGGGGACCATGGGCATTGTCCAGCTACAACATATTCACCCTATCTTGTGCCTGTAAGACCTGAGCTCCCAGTCCTTAAGAGCCCTCTTGTGAATGAAAACTGAACCATATCCAACAGTGCTTTTGGCCTCACTTCAACCATGACGGTCAAGCTTTAAGTGCTATGCTAGGTTACTTTTCTTGATGTTATTCGTTATTTAATTCCTGACGTATATATAGTGGCGTGCCCCGTATTGGACTTAGTATGTCCACTATGGGACATGATAAAAACTCCGCTTCCTATCGCTCTTTTTAAAAACATTTCGTACCAAGTGCGAACATATTAAGTACATGTATTACATGTTGTCCTTATGATCAGTCATGCATGTCTGGGTGGAGGTGATTGCCTAGTGTAAAGGGAGTCCCTGTTCTGTGTTTGGATGGATAACAAATCCTAACTACAAAGTACATGTATAACACAAGACTAGTTGGCACACAAGCCAACAGATGGCACCAGCTGATCGGGGTAGCAAGGTCCGCTGCTACACGGTTCTAGGCCCGGGGAGGGGGTACTTGGTATATTTTTATATACACAGGTGTGCAGCTGGGAAGTGTGCTTTTTGAGCAAAATGCCCCCCCCCCCCACCAAGGGTCACTTTTCGGAGATTTCAACGAAATCCCCAGAAAGAGGTCACATTTTGCTAAAATTCTTCGCAATAAGGGTCACTTCTTACACCAATGCCGACTCCTTGGGGAAAATTGCTAAAACCTAGGCACTTTTGTTACCCTAAATGGGTCAAATAATTATTCTGTCCTACCTGGATTTTATTAATCTCATTCTGTGTGATGACGCCATTTTTCTTCAATGTGTCCCAAAATGCTGCAGAGAGTTTGATGGCTGTCAGCAGTTCCGGTTTCCTCCTTGTCAGTAACTCCTCCTTGTCAAAGGATAACAAGCGTCTGGCCGCCATCTATGGATAACATTATATATATATATATATATATATATATATATATATATATATATATATATATATATATATATATATATATATAGGTTCAATAGTTCAATAGTTCAATGACAAGACGCCACACATACAACTAAGTTGTGATTCTATAGTTGTGTTGTATATTATTATAAAACATGCATGTATTTTCATGAATATTTATATTGGAGAGCTATATACTCCATGTCCTGTTGAATTGAATACCGATATCTATATATATATATATGCTAACTGCTCTCAATTCACTATTCACTGTTGTAAATGAAAAAAGTACATGTGTATAGGTAAGTAAATAACAAAAAATAAATAACAAAAAAAGTAAATAAGTAAATAACAATAAAATTGAAACAAAAATATGTATATATGCAACATGCTGCTACTTAGCATACAGGCAAAACATTACAACTTACATCAATTGATTCTGCAGACATCTCTAGAGGTGGTGTAGCTCATTTCCTATTATATCGTTGTATTGAAAAGGCACTGGAACATAACCAAAATCACAATATATTTTTGGAAGGTGGTAAATATTTCCTTAAACCCCTCATGTGTTTGGAATTTTTTGAATAGAGTCAATAGTTTTGGTGGTCTACACCACCTTCATGAGAGATACATTTTATTACTAATATCAGACTGAGGTACTGCTGGGAGTAGTTTCACGAGCTTTTATGAGGTGTCACCATCTAAAATATATTACAGGCAGGCAGATATGCATTAGTTTTGCTCCATATAATTCTATGTTGAACAAGGTAGGCCTAAAATTATTTTCTTTTATTACTTATAAATTATTACTGTATTATTGTGAGTTCTGTGGAGAATGATTCCATTGAACTACTTGTAAACACTTGTTTTTATGCTACTTAGATGAGTTTTAGACTCGTTTATTTTATGACTGTTACTTGGAAGAGTCTGGAGACAAGTTTACTTTTTGAGTGAAGCACAGCAGCAGATAACCATACCAGGTACATCCTCTGTAAGGGTGAAAGGTTAGCCTGCTCCCCCGGACAATCTATTCATTACATTACACATACATACAATTAGGCTGGCCTCAAACATCTGGGGGAGCAAAAATGAGCGTATTACGATTGAGAATTAGATTTTTAAAAACGGAATGATAACAACTGATACTCACTGCAGAACTTTTAGAAGATGTAGAGTTTAACTGGATCTTACCCTGTAAAAAAAGGGGAAAATATTGAAGCATAATATCATAGAAAGCACCAATATTATCAACAGTATGTAATTAATCAAAAGAGATCGTGATTGTATTTAACTATAACAGTTTAGTTGATTGCTATAACGGTGATGCATAGTCTTATATCTCTAACTCAACTTTTAAGATTATCAAGGTTGCTTAGAGTTGCCTGATCTTGGTTAAGGTTATGAAGTTTACCTCTTGAAGTTAATAATTGCCTAGTGGTTCTTAAACTAAGGCCACTCAAAAAAAGTAAAATGGTTTCTCATCACCGCACACATCATAAAAATCAGTTTTTTTGGAAAATGTTCAGTTATGTTTTGGCTAATCTTTGATGAAAAAAAAAGATAATAATGGACAAATATTGGTATTTTTGGTATCTTAAAGCTAATAGTGCCAGTAATGCGATGGAATAGAAATGACATACATTTTAAAAGGCAATATATTCCTATCTACCAAAATATGAATTTTGCCTCATAATTTATTTGAGTCCTTGGTGATGAGAAACTACTGCATTTTTGAGTGGTTTAAGTGGCAGCATATTGAATACCTTGTCTTACTACCTTGTTGTCTTATGGTACATGTACCACGCAGAGAGCTGGTGACCTGGAGAGGGCCGCCAAAGGTACACCCACAGTGGTGCTTAGCACCGTCCATGCGTGTAGGAGGTGTTGCTGAACGATCTTTGCTTCATCGTGTCTTATATCTGAGAAAAAAAATCAATATCTGCCATAGATTATACTATCTAAATGACAGCAATTTGCCATAAACGTTTTTCCACTTCTATGTCTGGAAAATGTATTAATTCCTCCAGTATATATAGTGGCGTCTTACATTAAACTCCCCTAAATATAAACCTGACCATATCCCTCAAACACTATAACTATAGTGGTTGAATACATCAACCTTCACTTACATCTCAAATGATGCACAGTGGCATAATTCATCAAACTGCCCTAAAATACCACGTTAACTTCTGCCCTAAAATATTAATCTAACCTACTTCGCTCTAGGTATAGACAACCCCCAGCCAGGACGGTGCATACATTCTTAATCACCTGAGCTCCCCTGGCTCCATCCAGAGACCATCTAGTTCATGGAAGAATGCTTAGCTTGTATATGTCCGAAGCTTTGAAACCTAGTGTGCTTCATCTCTCAAAGTAGTCTTCAGGGCGATCTATCAGGCTGTACAGTTAACTCCTTCCACCCTGTAACGCAATACATCCCTTCAATGAAACATTGTTGATAAAGTGAGATTTGAAATTACAATGACAATATATCTAAGTATTTTGTATAAATCACCTCTGCAATCAAGGCGACAATATTATCATTGACACAAAGTTATGTATGCATTTTGCTTTTCTATATATAATTATATGCAGAATAATTCCATGCAATTCTTTGGTTCTAAATACGCCACCAAAGACTGTGCAAGTCTAAAGACTAATAAGCTATGTCAGGACTGCTGAGTGCCCACCTGTAGATCACATGCATTGCGGCACTTTATTGATTGGACACCTCATTCTCTCCATACTCACAACACCTGAATGCTGCATGCACTGATATTCCTAGGCTCCCTAAATGACCAATCCCTCAGTCACTAGTACCTAACCTAGTTATTCATTTGTTTGGCTCCCTATACAACCAACCTAGGTAAGTTAATATTATCAGGTTGGTCAGTACTGACCAACCCATCGTAGTCTTTTAATTTCTAGGGGGAGCCACTGAGTGGTCATTATAGTATCTTACAGGTGGCACTAACTATTGTTATACAAATACTACACACTAATGATGAACCTAGGTTAGCCACTAATGACTAACCCCTCAGTCATTTTTTAATACAACTTTGTCATTGTGACTACCACACCTATGACGAACCTAGGATAGTCTGTACTGACTAACCCTTTCAATCTATGGATTTTCAGTGTGCCTGCAGAGCCAAGCCTCACTCAGCCTACTACTACAGTACCACCCAGGGAGGGGCTCTCCCACCATGCATAGACCCCCATGCTTACCGACTGGCTACTACAACAAAAAACGTTTCTAAACCTTAAATATTTGACGTTCATAAACCTATGGATCAGTGTTCAAGCCGCTATACCACTTGGCACACTCAAATCTACGTTTTCTTCATTTGTATCTCAGATGACTGTATAACCCTTTCCCTATTATAATCTGCCATTTATTTTGGCAAGAAATTCTTAATACGTGCAATACAAGCCACATATTCAAACTATTATTTAAATTCTGGTGGATTTTGATAATTTAGTGTTAACAAATGTCATCAGGTGGCAGCCCTGAGTGGCCTGCTACCTGAACGTCTTTCATTGCTGATCTTACCAACAGAGTCTACTACTTCCTACCAGTGGGCAGCATTGAGTAGGCAATTAGCTGAGTGTTATTGTTATCCGATTTACAGTTGGTTGACTTTTATTTTCAAAGGAGGTATTTCACTTATTTCCATATAGAAAGAAGCACCCATATTGCTGACGTGTTATAATCTACAATTCAATGCTTGGAGCTAAAGCTGCTGCTTTCACAGGGGTGTTCAATGATGTGCCCATATCTCTCAAAAAGATTATGTTCTTGAGGTGTAGTGGCATATTTGGGGCGTAAGGGCCCCTAATGCCTGTCATTTAAACGCTCCTCCATTATTCTTTACAAATGCCAAGCAGGATGTGAGTTAGAATAGGTCTGTAAGCACGAGGCCTAACTGTGGATAATGGACAGCAGAATTCATCCAAGAGAGTCTTGTAAACTCAGGAAGGGAGGAGGCGTATTGCTTTGGAAGGGTGGAGGGCTCAGAGATATTGGCCCAGTAGTGCACACATTGCTTTAGTTCAATGAGGGGCGAAATCCCGACTGTCAAATCTACTGGAAATCCAACCACCCCCTGTTGTAAGATAATGCCCAAACCCTTACCTGAATCTTTGCTGTGTAAATCATCACAGACAGCTAAGCTGTAGATACCTGTAATGTGTCCCATATAAAAGGCTCTCAGACAGGGGGTAGCTGTGTCACCTGTCGAATTTAAGAAATGCCAATGTCCCTTGTCGATTTTAAGAAATAGGTCTTGTCCCTTGTCGATTTTAGAAGTAGGTCTTGTCCCTTGTCGCCAACCTCCAGCCTTTCCCTTACCCCTTGTTACAAGGGTTAAAACAGGAGCTTGTCACCTTGTCGATTTTCCCCGTCTTGGGCCCTACATATCACCACAGCTCAGTCTGTCACCATAGAGCAGACCCCACCCTGATATAGTCATTAGTAAATTCACCTATTTGAATCCTGATTCATTGTGCATCTGCTGAGTGTAATAAATAGTCCATGCTCAACTCGAAAATATAATTGCCAAGAGTAAATACGATTTAAGGCCCGATTTAAGTCCCGATTTTGCATCCCAGGCCGATTTCGGCTCCCGATCTCATATCAAACAGGCTTGAGTTTTATTGGTGTGAATGGTGATCTCTAGGCCAATGTTTATACCTGATCACACTGTATACAGCTATGGTGAGATGTAAATATAAACATGTCCTCTAGCTCAATGTTTATACCTGATCACACTGAATACAGCTATGGTGAGATGTAAATATAAACATGTCACACTCTACATTACATATGGATCAAATTAGCTGATTTTTACACAGTACATATAGGAAATAATCCTATGTTTTTAAATGATCAAACTGTACTGACCTATATGATCGGAGCGTGAGAATTGACCAAGAAATCGGGTAGTGGAGCCCAAGCTTATGTCAGCTAGCGAGGAGTGTACTACAGTAGTGGTACTCTCGTTCCCAAATCCTTCCGAAGGAAGGCTCTGGTAACAGCCAAATGACCTTGAACTTGGGATTTTGCTGGGTCTGGGCAACCCCTGCTGGTAGCCTGGAACCAGCGGACAGGAACCAGAATGTATGATGGTAGTTTTTCTGTATTTTACTATCAGACTTTCTGGGTCCATTTCCTGTTTTGGGAAGGAGAGTAGTGTAGTGGGTGCCTGTATATTAGTGGTGTCCCAGATACAGGGGGGGGGGGGGTGCTGACTGGTGTACACACCACGCTGTACGTGGCTGTGTCTCATGAGATCCGGCCAATGTGAATGTTTTTGACAGTGTGCCATCTTTGACTGGATGCCATCTTTGACTGGGTGCCATCTCTGACCAGCCACCATAAATACTAAGATTTAAGATTAAGAAAGATAAATTCTTTGATATGTAAGGGGTAAGATAAAGAAAATGGCGGTGGTTGTATCTCCCTATATTACTTTACCTGCCCTAAATAAACCGTTTTCTGTCAGGAGGACAAAGATGGCACCCAGTCAAAGATGGCACCTGGTCAATGATAGCACCCGGTCAAAGATGTTCGCATTGGCCCGATCTCATGAGACACAGCCGCGTTAGGTGGAGTACAGGTGTCCCATAGACAGTTATTGGGGCATGACCATTGTGGGCGAGGCATACTTTATAACTATACTTGAACCACACTTGGCCAGCAGAAAAAAAAATGCATATCTGTATGATACATACAAAAGGTGACAATTAAGGAGATTAGTAATGACATAAGTCAGATATGGTCACATGTGACTAGCTGTATACGTGTTAGTCCTTGGACAATGGTAATTATCTGTGGCTGGCGCATTATCCATTGAAGGCGTCACTTGTACGATATGTAGCAGATTGACTATGGTTATGAAAGGGTAAATAGACTTAAACACAGCTTACTGGTAGGGCCAGAAGAGGGTGAAGCCCAAGTCGTCCTACCAGTAAGCTGTGGTTAATTCTAATACCCTTTCATCACCATTGTCTATCCGTTTTAAACCACAGCTTGTAAGGTTATGCAAAATAAACCAAGGTGTGAAGTCTTTTGTCTTACCCCTCCTCTGTGATTTGGCTACAAGCCGTGGCGTCCACTTTATGGTACATCTGCCTTCAGCGCTAGGAGAGGCATAGCGGGGAGGGGGGGGGGGTGAGTCCCAGGGGGTATGTACAGGCCAAATATGGCGGTAAGGTTGGAGATCAACTGTGGCTCAGCAGCGACATCTGTAGTTTTAGAACTGAGCTTCCCTTAAAGATCTCACTGAGGGTAATCCCGCAGCATACAGAGAGTCTTCTATATACTTTTATATAGCAGAAAATGCAATAACAACTACCAGGACAATTTACAACTTCTGAAAATAACCCTAGACCTAAAAACATGCAAAAACATGATTCAACAAAACATATCCAACCAAAACTAGCCACTGACCACGGAATATTTGAACACTCATCTGTAGCATAAAACCCCCTGAATTCCGCTTGAATTTGCACTGAATAAATTGCATTTTCACTGATCCCCAAACTGAGAATTCCTTTCTTATTATTTGATTGAACTTGGCAGACATTCAGCAGCATGTGTACAAGTTTTCAGAATATTGGCATCATTTCCAACTTATGTTATTGACCATTCAGTGCTCCTGCAGTATTTACCTCTGACCATAAGCTGCTCTCAGTTTTCTGTGGGATTCCCTCACTGAGACCTCTCCGATCGTGGTTGGAAGTGAATTGGAAACTTGTTGGAAACTTATACACATGCTGCTGCATGGCTGCCAAGTTCAATCAAATTATAGGAAAGGGATTCTGTGGTATAAATAATCGTATCTTAAATCTTAATCTTAATTAAATTCCCCGACCCCCTGTTAAATCTGTCCATTCAACATGAAGGGAATCCTAACTTACAGATCCAGGTCTGCAGCAGGCGAGGCAACTGAGACACTTGAGACAGTAGAGTCCACCCCCTCCATGGTTGCCCTTATCGTGGCCTTTATGTTTGCCTGGCATCTTCACCTGTATACTGCAGTCCCTCCATTATTAATTCCTTCTGATATGTCTCCTCCAGACCTCTAAATGGGCAAGCTACTGTCAATATGAACCTATTCCTTATATATGCTTCCTGTGCAGTCTACGTAGATGTTGTCTATAGTAGACTACTGTTGGTGCCTCTGGAGTAAGGGTGCAGCCAACATTGAGTATACAGGGTTGCTGATGTGTGCAGTGTTGTCAGGTCTTGTCTACACTCATGGACAAATCATTTATTACATGTTCAGATGGCAGGGGGAGATGGGGGCTTGGTTGCAATAGATGTCAGGGTATAGGGGGTAGGAGAGGCTAAATACACATCAGTATCTTTCATTATACCAAGGAGAATGTATAATTATAACACATCTTTCTCTCAGGTAGGAGTAATTGAAGGGCAGGATTCCATAGACCATTGCAGGTGGTTGGGGCAACAGAGAATAATTCTCTGTCACAAGAAAATCTGATCAAGCTGGAAACCCTTCCACACACACACACACACATACACACACACACACACACACACACACACACACACACACACACACACACACACACACATACACACACACAACAAATGATTTGTCCACTACATAGACAACACGGTCGCTAAGTGTTGCTGTTATGACTGTGGAATAGGTCTACAGCGCAGCACCTGTTCATTAGCTACACACATCAAGTGTCATGCAGACTGCCAACACCTGGCATGGCTCCTCAATCAGAAATACATTAAAGAATTAAAGAGGAAAATCAACTTATTTCTTTGAATATGGTAAACACATTCATCATTTATTGATACCTGTATATCAGACTTGGACAAAGGTGATTCCATATTCCGCACTAGCTGGATGTCCACTGGACAGCGGCCATATTTGACTGGTCCCAGTATGCACCCTCTCTTTTCCAATCACTAGCTTCAGCAAATCACATGGACCAGATCAGGGAGCTAAAGCTCTGCTTGGAGAGTGAAACTACTGCATTCCTTCCATGCACAAGCTCCATGCTAGGATGCCTGAAATCTTTTTATTACCTATCCAGGATAGGGACGTGGTTAGGACAATGGATCAGCAGTACCTAAGTTCAAATCCCCTCCAGGCTAAGTGTTGTGACCATACCATGCACAAGGGAATCTCTTTTACTTAGGTGTGCTCCTGTGGTCAATCTGTTAGGGAACATGCCTTTGAGTTGAAACATTTATTACCCTAGGTTCAACCCCATTGGTTGCAAAAGGTTGCACCAAACCATTTTTGTAAAACATTTTATGAACATTTGAAAAAGGTTTGGGTAGAGTCTTTTGGTAACCACTTTTGGTAACCATCTATGTTACATTATTATACGATTGGGGCTCTGATGGTGCTTTTTAGTGGATATCACCGTGCTGTTATCTGGTGATAACAGCACGATTGTGGTGAATAACAGTCACTCCTAAGTCCAATTTTCAACTTAGTTAAAATTGTACGTTTCGTCGGAGGATCGAACCCGGGGCCGCAAGACTACGAGTCCAACGCCCTATCCACTAGACCCTGCTGGCCATATAGAAGAAGGGGATAAAACAAGAAGTCTATAGCCACATTCTCAGCCCTCTAGCTCTTATATTAACAGAGATACAGCAACTTTTACACTTTTTGTTATAACTTCTCCTAAAATCAAAGTTTTTTTATAATTTCTTTTTACTATAAAGGTAGTAGTTGGACTTTACTTACCTATTCATTAAAATATTTCTAGGGCCATTTCTTTACTTATATATAGGCACTTTAAAACTAGTGCGTTTCCACTCAGATTTGATCGGGGACCTCTGAAGTTGCCCATGCACTTCTGGCCATGGTACATTGGGAGGGAAACGCTGGTTATATTCCAGTCTATCTAACGAATGCTCCCCGCGCTCAGGTGCCAAAGCCTTTTTGTATCGCGTCCTCTCATTGGCTGTCCCGTTTTAACTCCACCAATCAGCGAGCAGGTTGGTGGGATGTCAAAACCAACATGGCGCCCTCCTTGCTTGATACAGTCTGCGTATATATCGTTCAAAATGGCCAAAATAGGACGAAATTAAGGTAAATAACCACATTTGAGTCGAAAAATTGTATGACAAACCTAATAATGTATGTCTAAGGGGCACACCCGGGGCTGTATCGCTGGATATAGGCATTTTTGTGCTACGCACTCATGCCTATGGCTCAGTCTCATGAGTTTGTAACATTTCAAACGTCTTTGACCGGTGCCGTCTTTGACCAGTGGCGTCTTTGACCGGTGCCGTCTTTGACCGGGTATGTGATTAAAATGAAGAAAAAAGTAGTGTATAGTAAAGAAATGGGTAAATTTTTTGTGTAATATGTTATAATACATCATTTCGAGGCATTATTTAAAATTGATATATTTCATATATTTATGTTACTGGCTCAGTCTCATGAGTTTGTAACAGTTGAAACGTCTTTGACCGGCGTCGTCTTTGACCGGTGACGTCTTTGACCGGCTGAAGAAAAAAAGCCCAAAAGGAACCCTTAATATGTGCATTAAAATTATTTCTTTTAATTGGGTAAAACAACCATAGACTGTTTATTACATGAAGAAGTTTAAGCTTAAATTTCTTTACTATATACTACTTTTTTCTTCATTTTAATCACATACCCGGTCAAAGACGCCACCGGTCAAAGACGCCACCGGTCAAAGACGCCACCGGTCAAAGACGTTTGAAATGTTACAAACTCATGAGACTGAGCCCTATATACAGCGATACAGCCCCTTGTGTGCCTGTTAGACATACATTATTGGTTAACTAAAAGCCACACCAAGGACCGAACCCAGGACCCTTAGATTGGGAGTTCCAGGCTCTCCTGGTTGAGCTATCGAGGCTGATGGTAGATCCAAGTACAATAGGTAAACTTTGTTATTGATTATCCTCATTAATGATCAATGCTAAATAATGGTACACTGTAATAGGGACCTTATGGCAATAATTCGGGTGGCTCTGTGCACGTTGCCATGCTAGTTCTGAGCTCAGTTCTGTTACTGCGCCATACATGACATGTCTCAGGACCTAATTAATTTTATGCCCTATGGATAAACAAAATGGCAAAGATTCAGGGATATTTTGTATTTTTAATTCAAAAGAATATTAGAAAAATGTCATGTGGAATAGACAGGAATTATATAGATTTCAATGGGTACTGGACCCACAGAATCCGTTCTATCACTGTCAGGTGAAAGGTGTAGTGCGGTGGATGATACTCCCTTTCCCAAATACTTCCAAAGGCTCTTGTGACAAACTCTATGACTATGAAATTGATTTTTGCTGGATTTGGGCAGTCCCTGTGGTTAGCTTTGAACCAGCGAATAGGAACCGCAAATGTAACCAGAAAGTATGATGGTAAAACTCCGGTGCAGAGTTCTGTCCTAATGACATGTTATTTGATAAGAATGGTGTATGGACTCCTCATCAGACCTGGTCAAAAGTTGGGGACATATCCATCCTGTAATATATATAAGTATCAGAGTGGGTTTTCATTGTATTTCCGTGCTCACTTAAGAAATGAATATCCAACATATCATCCAAATGGAACATTCTGAACTATGGTTGTGGACCATTGACTACCTCATCAATAAGCTTGCTGACACTTCTCGGCATTGGGTAGTACAGTTGGTATATGCTGCCAGCTTCTAAATCCTAGGCTCAAGGGTTTGAAGCTGTCTTGAGGAAACTTACTAAAATGTTTGAAAAAACTAGCCTTGGACCAACACACATCAAGGGGAGTCAGTGAGTTTCTGAAGATTTTTTAAAAAGTCCACCAGATGGGGTTAGTGAATTTCTAAATGTTCTGAACATCTTCACAGGAACCCGCCACTAGTTTCTCAGAATGATCCTTAATGTTTCAGGTGATATCTGCAGCGTGACAGATGAAGAGAATGAGAGCTCTAAATACCAACTGGTGCAACAACCTCATGTATAACACCATATTAACCCTTTAAGGATGGCATAACACATTAATGCATCATGCCCTTGGTCGCCATGATGCATGAATGCAGCCCTGGCGAGTAACTCGCCAGTGCTGCATTCAAGTATCCTCCCGACCCTATGGGGTTCAGACACTCATGAAGGGTCGACATGATGCACCAATGCAGCCCCAGCAAGTTATTCGCCAGGTTGCAGTGGTGCATCATAACGACAAATGTCATATTTAAGCAACATCCGTCCTTGAAGGGGTAAAGCTTCATTCTCACCAAGTGCATGCTGGGATTCTGGTTAGTACACTCCACAAGTGTAGGGAACTCATGTCTGCCATTTCCTATGAAGTCGGATAGTATGGACAATCTGAATGAACTAGATGCTACAACCCAGGTAGAAAAAAAACATGATAAATATCATGATTTATCATGCTAGATAAATCATAGTTTTTTCGCGGAAATCATGATTTTTAAAACATACTATATCATAATCTATTATGCTTTATCATGATATATAATATGATATAATCATGGTTTATTATCATTTTATCATGATAAATATCATGATGAAGCATGTTTTTAAAATCATTATTTCCGTGAAAAAACTATGATTTATTTAACATGATTTATCATACTTAATCATGATATATGTATCATGATTTAATTGCAATTAATATCATAATATATCATGTTTAAAAAAATCATGATTTATTTAACATGATATTCATCACGATTTATCATGTTTTATCATGATATATGCATCATAATTTATTTATGAAAAATATCATGATATATCATGTTTTAGAAATCATGTAAAAAAAACTATGATTTATTTAACATAATATTCATTATGATTCATCATGCTTTGTTATGATATATGTATCATGATTGAATTGTGATAAATATCATGATATCTAATGTTTGAAAAATCCTGATTTCTATGAAAAACAATTTAACATGATATCCATCATGATTTATTCTATTCTATTCAGGGAGTTATGATTACATCATTTGAAGGTAATTATCAAATAGCTCTTCAGTAGGTAGGTGCAGGCAGCAGGCAGGCAGCAGGCAGCAGGTGTGTCCCCATGGTCAGACAGCAGTGGACTGAGGAGCTCACACTGCACCCCCATTATATAATGGGGGTGCAGTGCTGGACATGTGACCAGGACGAGACTTGCTTTTGATTGGCTGAGGGTTCAGTATTGCATTGACCACCATGGAGTGTACATGGATTGGCTGGTAGCCGGCCCTGGGTCAGGTAGGGCCGGGTAGGACGCACTGAAGTGGTTTGTAGTCGGCCCTGGGACAAGTAGAGATGGGGAGGAAGAACTGGAGTTGCTTGTAGCCGGCCCTGGGACAGCTAAGGGTGAGGAGGAATCACTGGAGTGGTTTGTAGTCGGCCCTGAGGTGGGTAGAGATGGGGAGGAAGTACTGGAGTGGTTTGTAGTCTAGGGGTGGGGAGGAAGCATTGGGGTGGCTTGTAGGGCCCCAGACGGGGGGTTGCTGTGTCACTTGTCGATTTTAAGAAATGTCAATGTCCCTTGTCGATTTTAAGAAAAGGGCCCTGTCACTTGTCACTGACACTGTAAAAATGTCACTAGGTCTCATGTCACTTGTCGATTTTAAGGAATGCCTATGTCATTTGTTGATTCTAGGAAATAGGTCTTGTCCCTTGTCACTAGGCTCATGTCGATTTGTCGATTTTACCCGTCTGGGGCCCTGCTTGTAGCTGGTCCTGGGACAGGTAGAGCTGGGGAGGAAGCACTGGAGTGGCTTGTAGTCTGCCCTGGAACAGGTAGGGGCGGGGAGTAAACAATGAAGTGGTTTGTAGTCGGCCCTGGGGCAGCTATGGGTGGGGAGGAAGCACTGGGGTGGCTTGTAGCCGGGCCTGGGGTGGGTAGGTGCGGGTATGATGCACTGGAGGCTTGTGGCCACAGCTTCCTAGGAGCGGGGTAGGCTGGGTAGAGAAGCCCTACACCTCCCACAGTCGCCCACCACCTCCCACAGCTTTCTGGAGGCAGGGTAGGCCCGGTAGAGAAGCCATACACCTCCCACAGTCACCCACCACCTCCCACAGCTTTCTGGGGGCGGGGTAGGCCGGGTAGAGAAGCCCTACACCTCCAACAGTCGCCCACCACCTCCCACAGCTTTCTGGAGGCGGGGTAGGCCGGGTAGAGAAGCCATACACCTCCAACAGTCGCCCACCACCTCCCACAGCTTTCTGGAGGCGGGGTAGGCCGGGTAGAGAAGCCATACACCTCCAACAGTCGCCCACCACCTCCCACAGCTTTCTGGGGGCGGGGTAGGCCGGGCAGAGAAGCCATACATCTCTCACAGTCGCCCACCACCTCCCACAGCTTTCTGGAGGCGGGGTAGGCCGGGTAGAGAAGCCATACACCTCTCAGTGTCGCCCACCACCTCCCACAGCTTTCTGGAGGCGGGGTAGGCCACGTACAGAAGCCATACACGTCTCACCTCCTCTTTAACATTGAGCTCTATGGGTATCTGTGTGAACGTGCATCTTTTAAAGTCAGGATTCAAGGTCACTGGCCTATCTTCAGCAATAGTTCACATAGACTCCGTTTTTGGGCTGTTTTTGACATTTTTTGAGGGGCTTTTTCCATGGGGAATTTTTTTTTTTTTGACATTTTGAAAAAAAGAGGGGTACACAGATTGTTCCACAGTAGAACTTTAGCTTCATTTTGAACAGAAAAAACAAAAAACAAAGGCAGGGCTAACGTTCAAAGTCAGCTGACAAATCTAAGTGTTTTGTAGGAAAACCGTCTCACAGAGACCCAGGGTAATCCTGGGTCAATAACGGGATTAGGGTCCCCTTACTCCACTTGTAAGTTTCACGGGTTGTAGCCCTCCAGAAACCCACAAAACAGTGTATAATAACGGGATCAGGGTCCCCATACTCCCCTGGTAAGTTTCACGGGTTGTAGCCCTCCAGAAACCCACAAAACAGTGTATAATAACGGGATCAGGGTCCCCTTACTCCCCTGGTAAGTTTCACGGGTTGTAGCCCTCCAGAAACCCACAAAACAGTGTATAATAACGGGATCAGGGTCCCCATACTCCCCTGGTAAGTTTCACGGGTTGTAGCCCTCCAGAAACCCACAAAACAGTGTATAATAACAGGATTAGGGTCCCCTTACTCCCCTGGTAAGTTTCACGGGTTGTAGCCCTCCAGAAACCCACAAAACAGTGTATAATAACGGGATTAGGGTCCCCTTACTCCCCTGGTAAGTTTCACGGGTTGTAGCCCTCTAGAAACCCACAAAACAGTGTATAATAACAGGATTAGGGTCCCCTTACTCCCCTGGTAAGTTTCACGGGTTGTAGCCCTCCAGAAACCCACAAAACAGTATAATAACGGGATTAGGGTCCCCTTATTCCCCTGGTAAGTTTACCGGGTTGTAGCCCTCTAGAAACCCACAAAACAGTGTATAATAACAGGATTAGGGTCCCCTTACTCCCCTAGAAAGTATTACGGGCTATAGCCCTACAGAAACTCTCAAAATAATCTATAATAAGGGGAGCAAGGTCCCCTTACTCCCCTGGTTAGTCCCACCGGGCTCCAGAAACCCTCAAAATAATATTTTAAAAAGTGGAGCAAAATACTACGATCAAATTGAAATGATTAACATTGCTTGTATGTGATTTGCAGTTATTTAAATGCCATATGATGTTTCCAATAAATAGAAGGGGAACTTCAATTTACTAAATATGCCAAATAAAATTTTTACCGGAAATGTCATTTGATGGATAACGGATAAACTCAGGATAAGTCAGTTTTCCCCCAATCACCTCTAAGAAGGTTAAGTTAATTGTATTCCATCAATATATATCACTGTATATTAAAACATAATATATCTTGATTTCCCCTCCCAGAAGCTGAGGTCATAATTAATTAATGATTCATGATTTCTCCTCCGAGGAGGTGAGATTGTAATGAAGTATGATTTATCATGATTAATTATGGTAGGAGAAAACATGCTTTATCATGATTTCCCCTCTCAGGAGGTAAGACCATAATAAAGTATGATTAATCATGATTAATCATGGTAGGAGAAACCATGATTAATCATGATTTCCCTCCCAGGAGGAAATATCATGATAAAGTATGATATATCATGATACATCATGGTAAGATAAACCATGATTAATCATGATTTCCCCCTCTAGGATGTGAGATTGTAGTAAAGTATGATTTATCATGATTTATCATGATTTATCATGGTAGGAGAAAACATGCTTTATCATGATTTTTCCTCGCAGGAGGTAAGATTATAGCAAAGTATGATTAATCATGATTAATCATGGTAGAAGAAAACATGATTTATCATGAATTCCCTTGCAGGAGGTAATATCATGATAAAGCATGATCAATCATGATTAATCACAGTGGGAGAAAACATGCTTTATCATGATTTCCCCTCTCAGGAGGTAAGATCATAATAAAGTATAATTTATCATGATTAATCATGGTAGGAGAAAACATGATTCATCATGATTTCCCTCCCAGGAAGTAATATCATGATAAAGTATGATATACCATGATTAATCATGATAAGTGAAACCATGATTTATCATGATTTCCTCTTCTAGGAGGTGAAATTGTAGTGAAGTATGATTAATCATGATTAATCATGATATGAGAAAACATGATTTATCATAATTTCCCTCCCAGGAGGTAATATCATGATAAAGTATGATATAATCATGATACATCATCGTAAGAGAAACCATGCTTAATCATGATTTCCCCTCTCAGGAGGTAAGATCATAATTAATCAAAATTAATCATGATTAATCATGATTAATCATGGTAGGAGAAAACATGATTCATCATGATTTTCCCCTCTAGGAGGCTATATCATGATAAAGCATGATCAATCATGATTTAGTATGGTAGGAGAAAACACGATTAATCATGATTTATCATGATAAATCATAATATATCATGGTTCAACATGATAAATTATGATATTTATCATGATATTTTTCTACCTGGGAAAAGTACCAGGTCTCAATTATATCCGAACTAAGTAATACCCTGAGCATGCAGTGACTAGTTATTTAGTTATACACCCCTAGGAGGTGGTTATATTTAAGAGCTCTTTTTCTGTTTGAGAGTAAGGGTATCTAGCAGGATCCGTACCCACAACCTCAGAACTATTGAGCACACCAGCTAACCAACTACTCCATTGGGACTCATGCAATGATATTCATCACCCAATAGTACATGTATATGACCAAATGTCATGAATCGTCTGGATTTGAGCTGGCAGGGGGGTCAAAAGTAAATGTCTGAGTAAGGTTAAAAATTTTCTGGTACATTCAGTATAGTTGTTGGAGATTAGGCTCCATATATTTGGGAAAGTTAAATATAATTAGTAAACTCACAGTACAGGATCAGAGATTGGTACCCTAGCTATCAAGTAGACACAACAGAGCCCAATTGTAAAAGTGTATAACCTTGTATAGGTATCTGGGATGCTGATTATCACTGTTTTAAATGATAGAATATGTAATTATCTACAATCTGATATATAGATATAGGGGGTGGAACTGCCCTATTTGTTTCTATAGCAGCTCCAAAATGGGTTAGTCAGGCCTATTAAATAAAGGTAAAAAAGGGGCTCAGTCGTGTCTATGGTGTTTGAGAAAGTTATGTGGTCTATTAGGCCACAATTACTTACAAATTTCTGTTTTGAATTTAGATAACACAATCTAAGCAATGATAGAAATAACTTGAGATGTATATCATATATCCTCTTAGTACCTTTTCACCGAAGGGCTCAGTCGTGTCTACTCGGGCTCAGTCGTGTCTACTCGGGCTCAGTCGTGTCTACTCGGGCTCAGTTGTGTCTACATAAGGCCATGGCAGGGGTGGAATATTGTTACTGTGTGGGATCATTCCTTCCATATAGGGTACATTTATATGTGATGGACAATAATTAGATATATAATGCATGGAGGCTAGGAGTGGAAGCTTGGGCTCAGTCGTGTCTATGGTCAAACTACCCCTGAAATATGGTCAAGAGTTAATGGGCTCTACAGGATATGCTAGTGGAGGTAGACTTACAATTCTTTTTTTATTGTAAAGGTACATAATTTAAGCTTTTTCTGCAATAGCTTTATTATGTTCATACTACATCTATATTTAGGTAGGGCCATGTTTTGTTTGGGCTCAGTCGTGTCTATGCAAAACTACCCCAGCACTTTTGACCATACATAATCTTTATCAAACATGTCACATAGGTCTAAGTGGTCTTAAAATGTTCCGTACCATGTAGGGGAACTGGCAAAAAAAAAAAAATGCAGATAGCTCTATTTATAGAGGGGTGCTTACAGCACAATGTCAAATTATTTTTTTTATTGTCAAAAAAGGCCCATTTTTGGGTGTTTTTGCCCCTCTGGTCCCCTAAATTAGGGTCTGACATAGGTGAAACCATGGTTTCCCTCGTAGATCTATCCAAGCCCGATCATACTAGACCAAAAAGATAACTATATATGACATTTGGAATATTTTATTGATTGGAGAAGGAAAAAAGTTCAAATCAGGACGATCTGTGACATTTGTTCATATGTTCTGCTTCTGCCTTTTGGGCCTAATGAGTAACACCATCTAAAAACTTTGAGGGGTTTGAACCCCATTTGATGAAATGCTAACTAGAAGTACTCTGTGTCTTAGCAGCAGGACCACACAGTCACATGTGTTTGAGCCTGTTAACTAAGGCCTATGGTGGTGAGGCATTGTCCCATTAGACAAAGTTAAGAGTGCTGTTTAGTTGGTGCTGCTGTTGTTTAAATTGGGGGCTCCGCCCCCGCACCCCCGTTTTTTTCCTTGTTTTTTCTTTCTTTTTTTTCTCTTGAAATATCAGAATAGCCAACTAGCTTACCAGGGCCTAATGGTAGTGAGGCATTGTCCCAATAGACAAAGCTTAGAGTACTGTTTACTTAGTGCTGTTGTTACATAATTCGGGGGGCCCGCCCCCGCACCCCCGTTTTCTTTCTTTTTTCTTGAAATATCAGAATAGCCAAAGAAATAATTTTTTTTATATCAGGCATATCAGTAGTATAGTATGTATCGGAACGGGACTATAGTTAAGTACTGTTTATTACTCAATCGACATGCAGCCAATCAGAGGCCTCCATTTGGTCACGTGACCGGAAGTGACCTACTTAGGGGATTAGTGGTGACGTCACGTGACCTAGTTAGCCAATCAGAGGCCTCCATTTGGTCACGTGACCGGAAGTGACCTACTTAGGGGATTAGCGGTGCATTCTGGGTAACCCTGCAGCCAATCAGAGGCCTCCATTGGGTGACCGGAAGTGACCTACTTAGGGGATGGTGCATTCTGGGTAACCTACTGACCTACTTAGGGGACCGGAAGTGACGTCATATGACCTAATTTAGGATCACGTGATCGGAAGTGACCTGATGAGTCACGTGACCGGAAGTGACGTCACACGACTTAATGGCCAACCGGAAGCGACCTGATTGATCACGTGACCGGAAGAAGAAGAAGTTTTTTTTTTTGTTTAGGATCCCGTGACTGGAAGCGACGTCGTCACATGAGTGACGCTTTAAGAGACTGCGCGACTTACTAGTAAAAGAAGCCGTATGATAATAAAAACACAACAATATTTTCTTTTAATTTTTTTTTATTTATTTTTTTTTCAATCTTGATAAACACTCTATTTTTGAAAAGATGCACACGCTTATTTTTTTTTTCATATCTCTAAAGGACTCGTTGTCACACCGTCAGAATGCACGCGACGCTTATAATACAAGTAGCGAGTTTTTCGTTGGCGAAGAACATCCAAGAAGGCGTCTGGTTCCTGGGGGTTTTGTTTCTTCTGTACGCCTTTTGCACTCCATTTTTTGGATTTTCTTTCACCGGTGTCGCTGACTCGATCGTAGCAAATGTAAGTCTTAGGGTTGAGACTTAGGATCCCGTCACCTTCCCACTCCGCTTTCATGAGCCCCGAAGTTCTCAGATCGTGAAGGTACCGTCTCTCACAACATCCGCCGGGCGGCGCACACCATTCTCGCACTCTTTCCGTTTTTGTCTTCACGAAAAGCTCTAAGTGCTCGTCGCACACCGCTGTCGGAAGCCACTTTCGTTTCTCTCTGAAGTACGTCTCTCTCAGGCGAGGTTTCACTAGGTCATCCAACGTGGCACCGCTGAGAGCCATGTAAAGACTGTCGGTGTCCATTTGACAAAGGGCATAATCGCGCCGATCGACGAATCTATCCAAGAAGTCGTATGTGAACTCTAACATTTTCAACTTCGCGTACTGGTATACCATGAACCCTATCTGAATAGGGAGGTTGTTCTTGACCGTTTTCGGTTGTAGTTCGACTTCAAACAGATCGGAAGTCAACTCGGACGCCTTTTTGAAGCGCCACGAATTGGCCAATAGTTCGAACTTCCGACTGTCAGTGTATCTCACCGCCGTGTGTTTTTCTTTGTTGCAGATTGTTTTACCGTACGTAGCGTTTCCCATTAACTTGTAACAGTCTGACAGAATTTTCTCGTTCTCGTTCACGTCGCCACGTCTTCGCGCCGCCGTCACTTCGTCCGCGAAACCGGCAAAGGAGCGTTTAGGTAGGTATTCTACCACCAGCTGCACTTTGGTGACTATCAAACCGTGCTCTAAATACCACTTGAGAAGCGGCGTTCCCAAGAGAATATTTTTTCCGTGGTAACTCCCTATCAGACATCTCTGAGGCGTGCTCAACAGCTTTTCTTCCTGCGCAAAGTCTGACATGTGAGGGCCTATGTCCGATTTTGAAACGGTCGCGTTCTTGAAAACGGGGGTCATTTCTTCGAAGTACTCTCGTAGGTGAGGCGGCGTAGTGATGTCCACTTGAACTAAACCGAACATTTTCTCCTCTTTCACAGCGGAAAGGATGTCGCTCTCGCTCATCGCGTTTCGAGACACTTTCAAAGCGTCAACCTTCCAGCGTTGTTGGGAGGCCTTGACCCGCTCATCTCGACGCTTCATCTCTCGCCATTCGCACTCCCACACGACGACCAGCTTGTAACCTAACGCTTTCAAGTAAGCGCTTACTCTGGTCGTTCTGTCGCGTCTCTCCTCTCTCAGTGAAGCGCACTGATATCGGTGCGACGGTATGCACTCGTGAGCGTGGAACCAACACCCGTGAAACTGGAAAACCGTATTAGAGGCCGCGTGAAATCCGTCCACGCGAATTCTCCGACAGCCTACCGCCATCTCGCCGCCGTTCAGAGCGTGGCGCAGTTTCACGTCGCGGTCGTGCTCTACGAAGCGTAACCACTCCAAAGCGCTGTGAGAGTTTCTTTGCCTGATTTCGGGCTTGAACTCGGTCTCGGGCCGTCTCACCGCGTAATAGCCCGTGCAGTGCGCTTCGCTCATGCAGCGCAAGTACAGTGAGTTAGCGTCTAGTCCTAGGATGTGTTGGCACGGTCTCGCTTCTTCGCCGTACTTGTGCTCCCTTATCCGCGTGGTGCCCTTCTCGTGAAATCTATGGAAGATGATGGAAGGACCGCCGACTAGATTCTCTTTGATCAGAGCGTGGAGGACGGCGTCGAACTGGGGAAACGTTGTGAACGCGTCTTCTAGGTTTTGGAAGAGGAAGCGTAAAGTCAAACCGGCGAGAGAAACTCCGTCTTTCAACATGTCGATGCCGCGATCTTGGAAAAATTTAGCGTGATTTTTCAGAGCTTCTATGAAAGGTTTCACGTCTTTGTTGTTGTAGTGGATCAAGTAGTCTTCCATAGTTTGCATCTTCTCGTCGGACCAAACTTTCTGACATGCGGCGTAGTCGGATTCGGACATTTTGACGCCCGTCAGCTCGCTGTCGAAAGCCGATCTCGGCGGCAGCGTTCTGTTTGCCAGTTTCCTGGTAGACGTCATCCATTCGTAAGGAAAGTGACCTTTCTCTTCGTTCCTGGTGAAAGCTCGCAAATAGGTCGCGTAGTTGTAACCGGGTGCCAAATAGTTGACTACGTCCAAGAAAACCGTGTGCTGTGTGTAAACCGCCAAGTATTGATTGCTTCTCTTTATGACGCTGAATTCTTGGTTTCTTCGGTCTCCGGAGGCGAAGAACGAGTGAAGGCGTATTTTGATCAGGTTCAAGTCGTAACGCCCCGAGTTGAAGCCCACCACTGGAGCTTGACGGATGTATCTCAGAAGACGCTTCTTCAGTTGAACTAACGGGTGTCTGGTCTGAGCCGCAGCGAAGCCGCCTGGAGAAGGGGTGGTGAACGTCGCCTCCTCCAGCAGGAGAGCTTCACCTATCGCCGCATCTAACTTCGCTAACGTCGGTCGGTAAAGTTCTAGCACAGCTTCCCCGATCGCTTTGGCGTTCTCGTTTATGTGATTTAAAACTCGGTCCAACAAGGGGTCGGAATCTGCGTCGGACGCTCGGACGAAGCAGACGGGCCCCTCCCACCCCGGAAAGTCGGATGCGACGCTAGCCGACAAAGGGACGTGATCCCACAGCAGGGACACGTGCTCCGTCGACGGTTCTTTGCACGGTCTGAAGAAAGCCTCGAAATCGAAGGCGATCTTGTAAGGGTAGATTCCGGAATGTCCGTCGGGGGGAAAAATGGAGAAGTCTGCTAGCGCTTCGAAAATCGTTCTCGAATTTTGGTAGATGCCACCTACGTAGCGCAACTTGACTTGTCGGCAAGAGGAAAGCTGGTTCCTGTGTCTCTTCAGCAAGAACTCGGTGGTGAACGCCGCCTTACACTTGCAACATTCGTATATGCCCGCGTACGCGTTGAAGTCCGTGACGAGAGAGACGTGCAAACCGCCTTTCGCCGTCAGGTGTAGGTTGACTTTACCTCGGGCGGCCACAGTTCTGGAAGGCGGTCTGATCAGAGTAACGCGTCTTCTCAACTTCCGCCCCGGCACTTGACGCGACGCGGTGTAAACCGCTATTTGTACGTCAAACAAGTTCTCTAACGCGGGTAAGTCGCGGATGTTCAGACCCGGAAAGGATTCAGGTGTGGCAGCGGGACAGAACTGACGTAACAAATCTGAAGCGCGCTTGCTGGTGTTGTATAAGTGAAAGGAAATGCAGCGGAAGATGCAGAGGTTGTCCTTGTTGGGAAAATCTAACACGCCGCTTCTCTTTCCAACTCGACCGGCCTGCGTGATCCTACCGCCTATGGGGAATTCCCCCGGTCCCATGTAAACGCAGATGTTCAAATTGGTAGGAAAAAGAACGTGCCACTTGGTGTCAGCGTCGCAAAGTTTCCGTACCTCCTCGCAAGCGACGGTGTTTTGCATCTTTGAGAGGAGCTCTTCCAAAGTTTCTGAATTAGTTACAGTAGGGAGCGGTTGTATGAGAGTTGCGTTGTTCTGGGAGGCGTGGAAGTAGCGCAGTTTGCTCTTGTCTTCTCTGTGTTGTAACAGTAAGCCTACCGAGAAACCCACTTTGTATCTGAATCTTTGTGTCAAGTGAATGCGACGCATAGTATCTACAGCGTCACTCAACTCGCCGGTTGGTAGCCTGAAGTTTGTTACACTCACGCGAGTCCCGTGCATCCTGACGCCCGTTTGTATCGCAGGCCAATTCGCCGTGAACGTTTCCTCCCCGTTCGGTACAGCACATATGCGCGGAGGGACGGTCACCCCGTCCAGAGATTCGCGTCGACAAGCGCTCTTTCGGCAATCCCCTTCGCCGCATAGAGGGCAAAACTTAGCTACTACTCTACAATTTTCTACGTGTCTCTCGTGGTTGTACGCTCTTTTAAACATTTTGAAACACTTTTCGCATACGTACTGTGTCATGTTTTTTTTTCACTCGGTTACCAACTACTTAGCCGTCTAACTATCTATCTATCTATCTAGCCATCTATCAATCTGTCGTCTATGTAACTATCTTTCTGTCTGCTGTCTCTGTATCCGTCTGTCTGTCTGTCTGTCTGTCTCATACAGCGTACGTCAAACGCTGTGTGTGTGTGTGTGCGCGCGTGAGCGTTGAGCGTCTCTCATTCCGAATCTATGCCGAGATATTTCAGAATGATCTCTGTTTTGTCATCCAACTCTTTGAGCGCTCTGGCGGACAGCGTCACCCCCTGCTGTGTGGGTTTTTTGTCAGGACCTTCGTACTTGCGCACGTGGACGAGGTTCTTACCGCTGTAGTAGCTCACAGCTGCGTACACTTCGCCCGCCTCATCCAGCACTGCGAACCAGGGGGTGTGATTAGGTTTTCCTTGCGCGGCCGCTGTGTCGCGTATGCGCACCACTGCGCGGATATCGGCGATGCGTGCTATGAGCTCGCGCAGCGCGTCGGCCGTGAAGTGCACTTGCTTGCTTCTGGTCAGAGACGCCTCTTTCACCTGGCCGTCTTTTGTGTAGCGCGGCCTCCTAGACAGTCTAGCCACGTCCTCCCAGATCTCCAGCGTCAAAGCTCCGTCTAAGCAGAACTCTAACCCGAGTGTTTTCTCTGCTTCTTCTCGTCCATCTCCTTCTTTTTCTTGTATTTTTCTCTTCTTAGTGGGCCTTGTTGTTCTGGAACTCACCTTAGAACGTTTCACACCCGCAGGATGAGTAACACCATCAGCGTGAGCTGAATCAGCAGCAGAACCGATAGCAGGAGCAGCGTCAGCGCTGGTGGTATCGGAGGTCTCGTTGTTGGAACAGCGCAGCCACACGCCGTCCGTGCTGTGTGTAGCGGTAGAAGATGAAGCGCCGCCGCCGCCCTCGTAAGGTGGCGGTGAGGGCAGTCGCCACGGACCGGACGGGGGGGCGCTAGCAGTGGAGGAAGTGAGGTCGAAAGGTCGAAGAGGGAAGCCGAAAAACGTACCGCTCACCCCTTGCCCTTCGGGTTCTTCGTACGCCTCGTCGTCAGCGTCGTTCTCTGTCTCACCCTGTTGCTGCTCCTCCTCCTCCTCTTCTTCTCGGTTCAGGGGCTGAGTGTCCGAATAGCTGTAACTCTCAGCGCGAGCGGCGTCGAGGGCGTCCGTCGATGTAGTGGTGGAGGAGAGGGGCTGTGCAACGTGCGGCAGGTCATCAAAGTCATCAACAGTAGTGGGGAGGTAAAAACCCGGTTGCCAGTACTGCGCTGTGCCAGGAGCGTTGTCGTCAGTAGAAGTAGCAGTAGCAGCAGGTGCAGCAGAAGCAGCCGCAGCAGACGCAACAGTAGCAGGCGCAGCAGCAGCCTCAGCAGGCGCAGCCGTAGCAAGCGCAGCAGTAGCAGGCGCAGCAGCAGCAGCAGCAGCAGCAGCAGTGGCAGGCGGGACGGCGGTAGCAGCGGCAGCGCGCTTAGCAGCAACGTGTACCGTCGCGAGTGTAACAACGTCGCTAGCACGACGACTGCTACCAGTAGTACTACTAGTACTACTACCACTACTACTACTACTGCTACTACTAGTGCTACTGCTACTACTACTACTACTACTACTGCCGCGAGCGCTCGCTACAGCAGGAGGGTGATAAGACCAACCGGCTGCGGCGGTAGTCTCATGTTCAGTAGCAAGAGCAGGCACTGACGCTAAACGAACGCTGTTCCGCGTAGTCTTCTTGTTCTTGAACGCCGCTAGCTGTTGTCTTTTGCTCATGGTGGTGACTGTAGAGAGCAGCAAAAAAGAATGAGTGAGTGAATGGAGGTTTCCAAGCCCCTTATATACGCCTTCTCGCTTCTAGAGCTAAGCTACTTACCGACCCTGTTCAGCTGCCGCCGGCTGGCCGGCGGCCATTCACAAAGAGAAACAAAAAGACATAAGGCATGACGTTTTCAGCTGGATCCCTTTCCCCCCCCCCTCTTTTGAGAGATCGACTGTGATGATGAGCTAAGCCGCTTACCACCCTGTTCAGCAATTCAACGCGCATTAGCTGTATAAAGGGTTAAGCGGTTGCTGCCTGCCGTCGACTGACCGGCGGCGGCCATTCACAAAGACATAAGGTATGACGTTTTCAGCTGGATCCCTTTTTGAGGGATCCACTGTGGTGAGCTAAGCCGCTTACCACCCTGTTCAGCCATTCAGCGCGCGTTAGCTGTATAAAGGATTAACGGTAACGGTGATGAGCTTACAGTGTGTATACAAAAAAAAACTACAGGAGGCGTGTGGCGTGAAGCAGGACCCCCCTAAGACGAACGTGTCTGTCTGTGAGTAGAGGCGTGTGCATGTGGTGAGCGACTTAAGTGTAAGACAAAAATCGCCACCTCCTGCCGTGGTGAGTAGACCGGGCCGGCCAGGCGGGCGGGCGGCCGGCTAGTTCAATAGGGAGGGGTGACAGCTGCCTAAGGCTGTGCATGAAAAAAAAATCCGATTTTCACCTGACCTCTGACGTTTGTTACAATGAATGTCAGAGGGAGGGAGACGTCCTCGGGTAGGGGGTAGGAGGTATTAAGGCTATGAGTGAGGAAAAAACACCGTTTTCAGCTGGTCTCCACGGATAGCGATGCCACACCCCCTTGTCATCTAAGCTCTTAAGGAGCGGAGCGGCTGAAAAAGCGTCATGCGGACAGGGCGCTAGACAGCTGGAGCGCTGTTGGAAATGGGATTAAACTCCCTCTGTATAAAAAGCTCTCATTTCTGTTGGAAAAAAAACATATCGCCTCTGACCCCAGTAACGGCTACTACCACCACCACCGCCACCACCACCACCGCCGCCACCGCCGCCGCCGCCGCCGCCGCCGCTGCCGCCGCCGCCAAGACGAGACGAGATGGCTCAAGCTATTCCACTTTCAAGCTCGCCTTCACCGCCCGGTGCGCCTGAAAAAAAGTTAATGCGGCTTGACGACGTGAGACGCGGCGCGAGGCAGCAGACCGATGATGGGGAGACCCGACAGGTAGGACAGCGGCGGTTAGCCTATAGCGACGCCTTGCTTCGTCAACTAGGTAAAGAGTTGAGCGGCTGTTGGAGAGAGTTGGGCAGTAGCTTAAAAGTCAGCGCCGCCCGTATGGATGCTCTAGTAGAGCGCAGTGTCAAGACACCGGAGGAGCTGTGTACGGCGATGTTCCGAGTGTGGTGGGGTGAAACCCCGCATCGTCATAGATGGGGCGAGCTCGGTC
This sequence comes from Harmothoe impar, assembly GCA_947462335.1. NCBI lineage: Eukaryota > Metazoa > Annelida > Polychaeta > Phyllodocida > Polynoidae > Harmothoe > Harmothoe impar. Next base: position 15,122,832 of record OX381710.1, on the reverse strand, counting down.
GCGTCTTCACCCGCATTAGACGCATGGAACTGTTGGCTCAGTGGATGGCCCTTCTCCACAGACAGGGGTTGGATTTCGAAAACCCCGACTCGCGCGCGATGCATAAGCACTTGGGCACCCTCGGCAGACGTCTGGGTAGCAGGTGGAAAGAGGTGGGGGACCATTTAAAATTGTCGCCTGAGAGGTTAGATAAGATCGCTGAAGAATGCGAATACGGAGGAAGTCCCGCTGAGTGGGCCTTCCGAGTGTTGAAAATGTGGCAAGATGAAGCTGACGGCGCCGGCGGTACGCCTTTTGAACTCCTTCGAGTGTTGACTGAGGACATGGGAAAGTTTGGCCTCGGCATCGCGATATTACTTGACTTTATCAAGCAAGAAACAACGAGAACGACGGACATGTGAATTGTTGTGTTTTATTTTCATACGTCTTCTTTATTAGTAAGTAAAAAAAAAAAAAAAATATATCATAACAATTAAGACGCGCGATCTCTTAAAGTGTCACTTCCTCCAGTCGCAGCTGATCGCCTCATCGCAGCACGTGATAAACAAAAAAAAAACACGAAGAGACACGCTTCTTCCTCTCGAGAGGAAGAAGCGTGTCTCTCGATTGAAAATCTTTTTCTTTCTTAAAAGAGACAAACGCACCCCTTAGAGTGCCCCCCCCTAGAGTGCCCCCCTCCCCCCCTCCCCCCCACCACTCGCCCCATGCATCCTAAAAGCGCCCCCCTCCCCATGCATGTTAAAAGGGCCCCCCTCCCCCCCTCCCCTCCCCTCCTTCCCCTCCTTCCCCCTTATACACTCTAAAGAACGCTTCTAACTAGTTCAATAAGTCACTTCCAGTCGCTCGTAAAACAATAAAAAATGAAAAAAAACTTATATCGTGGTGTTTTTTATTAGTTTACCGAAAAAAAATAAGAGACTCGCCTCCTCCTCCAAAAAAAAAGATATCACATTTTAAAGCCCGTGACCCCTTAAAGACGCTCATCTCTTCATTAAGTCGCGTGACGTCACTTCTTCTTCTTCTTCCGGTCACGTGATCAATCAGGTCACTTCCGGTCACTTGATCCTCAATGAGGTCACTTCCGGTTGGCCATTAGGTCATGTGACGTCACTTCCGGTCCCCTAAGTAGGTCAGTAGGTTACCCAGAATGCACCATCCCCTAAGTAGGTCACTTCCGGTCACCCAATGGAGGCCTCTGATTGGCTGCAGGGTTACCCAGAATGCACCGCTAATCCCCTAAGTAGGTCACTTCCGGTCACGTGACCCAATGGCGGCCTCTGATTGGCTAACTAGGTCACGTGACGTCACCACTAATCCCCTAAGTAGGTCACTTCCGGTCACGTGACCAAATGGAGGCCTCTGATTGGCTGCATGTCGATTGAGTAATAAACAGTACTTAACTATAGTCCCGTTCCGATACATACTATACTACTCATATCAAAAGTTCTGCTCGACATGGGATTCACACCCAGCTTCTGGAAGTCCAAACCAGAAATACCACATACTCAAGGATCTTGACCACTATGACTGGCTGTGAGTCTTGGTTCATCTTTAGTATATGACTAGGTTGTATCAGAATGAGGCTACACTCTTCAAGCATAATGCTATGATCATTGTATTTCTATGTGAACACAAGTGTCAGATGTCAGATATACTCCTGGTGTCTCGAGTCAATATCATTGATATAAGCCTCGGCCTTCGGCCTTGGCTTATATCAATGATATTGCCTCTCTACCCCAAGAGTATATCCAGTACATACATCGAGATATCAGCTTTTGAATTTGTCTAGCCTCTCCTGTGTAAAGCCACTATGGGAGTGTCCCACACTGTCTTATATAAGGACCAGACCTCAGATGGTGAGTGTATTGACACAAATGCATTGACCAAAACTCTAGCATGCACATGGTTACATGTCAGTGAATAACATGATAAACAGCAAGGATCTGGGCCACATGATCTGGTCCATGTATCACATTGCCTAAGGTCAGGGACCATTGTAGCACGTACACCACCAGCCGAAGTACCATCAGTAACAACTCTAAGGTAAGACCTCCTTAAGGCCATAACCCATTAGCCGATTTGGATGCATCATTGGCTAATACATACACAAAACTATACTACAAAGTACTATTTCGGGCCTGTTTGATGAAAGTGTTTTGGCCGATAATGCATAAAAATGCGGCTAATGGGTTATGGCCTAAATGCAGTTGTAGTAGTTGTTGTAGTTTAATATTTTTATTTGACCATAAAATCACATAGCAAGGAGCGCTTTTCATTACAGCCAGAAATGACAATATCCAGTGAGTAATGTTGTACAGATTTAAAGCTGCAACTTTAGCTCAGAGCAGTGAATTTTCGATTTTAACATGTCTGCAATCTTTACAGACTTAAATGTGGATTGATTAATTCTTGAATAAGATAGGTCATTCTTCCTTATGAAAATAGGCTCAATAGCTTATACATTATATATTCTTCCCTATTTATTGGTAGTATGTAGACCTTCACCATAAGTGTTCAATGATTGTTCTAAGCTGCAAAGTGTAAAAGCCACATAAGACTACCGTATTCAATGTAATAAGCGCACCCCCCTAATAAGCGCACACCCCCCATTTTTGGCCGATTTTTAGACTACAAACAACCACAGATATCTCAATTTTTTACCCCAATTAAACTCCTAATTACTAAAAGGTGTCCATAATTATGTTTTAAGCGCACTGTGCGCTTATTACGTCGAATACGGTAAGCCATTTTAGTTCCAACTTCTAACAGAAGAGGTCATATTGGCATGGGCCCCTACAGAGGTGGCTTTCCTTCCTGCCACAAAAGGATCAACACCTGTATTTTTAACCCATCCAATATGTTATAGCCAGGCCTGATATGCCATGCTCTTTTGCTGTGCCTTAAAGTAAAACAAATGGTCCTATACATGTTAAGTTTATGCTAGAGTTGGAGGAGGTCTGAGAAGGTGCAGTCGCTGCTTTAATGTAGGTGCAGATGCTGATATATCTCATTATGATTGTGTTTAAGTAATGTTCATAGAAAGTTATGTATGCTACACTCCATGCTACTAAGCTAGGTAACTGGCGGTAGAAACTATAGCGTTCCAAAGCGGTTCCCCTCTGTGCAGAGGACCTTTGGAGAATATAATTTTTTCACCCTCAGGATTTTCGTGCTTCATTTTTTTGCTGCAGGGTTTGTAGTCTTTGGGCTGCCCAGACGGGACCACTGTCAGCCATGAAAGCGCAGTTCAAAGTGATCGGTCTGATCATATATGCTTGTATACTTTGCAGGATCATACCACATCTTCTACTGTAAACTAACAAGGGATTCTTCTACTGCTCGTATACATTATTATCCATACTGTAAAGCCATAATAGATTATTCTTCACATCTATTCTACACCATCTATCAATAGTATATACATATATAAAATGCTATTTATGGGGACAATTCTTTGTTATTTACATTTATCAGTTTTACAAAATTACAGCCATTTATTTGGACCGTGAAAGATCAAGTCTACATTTTTAACAGCAGAGCTTACATCATGACAAAATTGCCTTATAATCATAAAAGGCTTTAGAAAAATATCCCAATGCCTGTAGTCCATGGGCGTGGCAACCGGGGAAGGGGGGACGTTGGGGACATGTCCCTCCCGCATTTGACCAACTCTAAAAAGAGTCAAACCTAAAAGGTCAAGCCGAAGAAGGTAAAAATTGGCCAGAAACCCTCCTCGCCTCCCCACCACTTTGAAACTGCTTGCCACACCCCTATTTAGTAATATCAATATCTGATTGCAGAGTAATTTCCAATGGATGTAATATGCAGCTGACACCAGCCTGGGTTGTGCCTGCTCTGACACTGCTGGTGGCGTTAGGGTGGCTGATGCTGACTGGACAACACATAGCAATACCCTTAACATCTCCCAGACCATCTCCAGGTTGGAGACAACTTCCTATGTACTCTGATAAAGGTCACTCCCTTCAAGTAAATGTACTCAATTCATTTAAACGAGGCCATGTCAGAGAACGTGGAAACAGACTCATTCATCATAATCTAGCAAGGAACCAAAAATTGAACGGAACCGTTGGAAAAATCTTTAGAATGGGTATTACGTCTAGAAGCCACTAACAGAGAGTGACAGGCTGAAACCTTACAGAGGCAGTCCCTGTTACAACCTGAGTTTTGCACATCCACTGCTGCCGGTCACTGCCTACTCTCGTTCCCAAATCCTTCCGAAGGAAGGCTCTGGTACCAGCCAAATGACCTTGAACTTTGGATTTTGCTGGGTCTGGGCAACCCCTGCTGGTAGGCTGGAACCAGCGAACAGGAACAGGAAATGGAACCAGAATGTATGATGGTAGTTTTAGGTAGTTTTACCATCAGCCTTTCTGGTTCCATTTCCTGTTCCAGTTTGCTGGTTCCAAGCTACCAGCAGGGGTTGCCCAGGCCCAGCAAAATCCCAACATTTGGCAGTTACCAGAGCCTTCCTTCGGAAGGATTTGGGAACGAGAGTAGTCACTGCCCTCCTGAGTTTTCCCCTGTCAGGAAACACCTGATTCCGGCACCTTCTGCAGGAGGCTACAGCCCAGGTAACATAAGTACATTGGGCCATGATTGGGCCCATATACCACTTAAAATTGGGCCAATAATGGCATTTTGATATTGGCCCACCGCTGGTTTGACCGCTGGCCCTGTAATGGCCCATGCTCGGATAAAGGGATATTGATTTCATGTTGGCCCAATGTTGGGCCAACATCAAAATGTTTTTACATTATTCCAAGGTTAGAAATTAGACATTGGACCAACCTTGTAATACATATGTTGCCCCAACATATAATTTTCAATATAGGACCACTGCAACAATCACTGATATTGAACAATATTATTTGTATGTGTATAATTAAATGTGCAAGCATACTTAGGACATGACTGTCAAGAATCATCAGTTTAGAAAAAGCCATTTCTGTTTTTTTAATCCATCTTGATCTCTATCCCAAATTGGTTAGACACCATACAAACTGTATTACTATCATTTAGGACTTTACCCACTTTACCCACTTTACCCACTTTACCCACACATGAGGTGTCTTCAAGTTACTTTTAACAAATTCCCACGGGTGTCATGCAGTAAACGGCACTTTTAGATATCAAATTTCATCCATGAACTTCCTCTGACCTTTAAACATGTAGAGCACACTGGGGATCACGTTTATAACCCAATATGATGGCAAAGTAGGAGCCATCCTGTAAGAAATTCTTCAGGCAACATTGAATCCCCCTGGTGTAGATCACAGCCAATATTGGACAAGTGTAGATAGAATTGATGTTGGTCCAAGATCAGAAATAATATGATGGCCCTGAAGTGTCCCAACACTGGGCCATCACTGGGTCAATATTAACAATATCAAGCATGGACCAGCTCTGGGCCAGCGGTCAACCCAGCGATGGCCCATTATCAGAATTGCCAGAGGTGGGCCATCATTGTAATTTGTATGTTGAACCAATGTATGCATTACTTACAATGGGCCATGGTTGGTATAACGATTTAGATGGAGTCGATCATTGCCGACATTTGCCCAATATATCCTTGCTACCTGGGAGGTAGGTAGGAGCCACACAGAGATAAGGCCACTCAAAAAAGCAGTTTCTGAACACCAAGGACTGAAAAATATGACGATGGAGGCTTTTTCTTCTTTTTTTTTACTCACGGGCTAAAATGTACAGGATAAGATACATTTTTCATTACCAAAATTGGCATTTTGGTAGTTAAGGATGTATTGATATTCCAAACTGGAAACTGTAAGTTATTTCTATCCTACTGCATTGCTGACAAGATAAGCTTTAATTTGATACCAAATATGCCTATTATTCGCCTCCACCTATGTTCTACTGGCGGTATAAAATTGATGAGATCAGATAAGTGGATTATGGCCGCCACTGATTGAAGACGTGGTCGTGTGGGCTCCGCACACTACCTCAGCAATCACATGGACTAAAGCAAGGATCGGTTACCAAAAGTGTCACATGGATTAGTTAACATGCTACTGCCCAAATACTGAAAATGTGAGTACCTGATCTGATTTAGTTACTGATTTCTGGCTGTGTTTGTGTATTGATCACCGGTTATGCCTCCCAAACCGACCGTTGACAGGAAATTGTCGGCCACCCCTAAAGCTACCCCCTCCGCCAGAGCTAAAGGGAGAAAAAGAGCTCCGACCTCACGCCCTGGAGGAAGCAATGGCTAACAAAAACGGCCTACGCCCACAATACGGTCCGCAAGTGATCTGGTTTAACCGGGATGAAAGCGATGTCATTAGGGAAGCAAGATGGAAGGCCAGGCAGATTGCAAAGTTTCACCGTGAATCAACTGACCTAATAGTGCAAGTGATTGAAGATGGCCTAGTTGTAGATGGAGAACACTTCAGCCATGCAGAAATAGCACGCCTGCCCGATCTATACCAGCTGTGACACCTGTGCAGGTAGTCTCACCGCAAAATGGCAGCCTTCTCGGAAACAGCCAGTGAACGTGACAGAAACACCATGGAGTACAATGTAGCAGTGTTCGGCGATAGTAGGGTGAGATTCTTATCGCCTTACATCAATCATGTATATGCAAACCTGATATGTGTAAGAGACTGTCCAGGTGCCGGTGTTAGTGCCATATTTAATTACGCCATCGCCTACCTGCGTACACACAGGGAAGTTAACTGCCTCTATATTTCGGGAGGGATCTGTGACATTACCCTGAGAACCCCCTCTAAACATGTCATTTTACGTAACTCTTCCCGCAATGTTGTACTAAAAACCAGCGAACTAGTACAACTGTACCTAGAAGGCATTACCCGGCTCAGATCTACGTGCCCCGGGGTTCAAATCACCATCGCCCCGCTGTATGGAGTAGACTTGAGTAAAAGGTGGACGGGGTTTGGACTACATAGGGACCAAGGGCTACTCAACATGCTAATCATGATCATTAATGGCCGTAACTATGTTGACACACCGAGAATTGACTTAGTTGTGCACCCATAGGACGAGGAGACCTGTGTCACCGACCACTCTTACAAAAGACTGGCTGATGGTACTCATCCCACTAGCACCGCCCAAATAATGATCGGAAATGTCCTGGGGCACAGCATGGTGTGTAACGAGAACAACCCACTGACTCCAGCCCATCTATCACACTACCAGGTATCCTAACATTTTAATCACTCACAGCCAGTTATAATAGTGACTACATCCGACGGGTATCCACTACCTCAATGAGTCTTTGTAGATGATAACCTTCCTCCATATTGTGCACTAATCTTTTGGTAAAACTTGCTCTAAACTCATAAATAATCCATGTTACCCTCCTGAAATGGCCAATTTTTTTCTAACCGTCCCTTGTGGACTCAACTTTTTCACCAGGACCGCTAGCTGATGACTTTGGAGGACTAGACGTAACCGAGGGGACCTCAAACTGACCTCACCATGTGCCCGCAGAACGCAAACCTGATGCTATAGTAAACCATAATAGCCTGCTTAATGCCCGTTGACTGTGCTGTATTAAGGTAGGACCGGTCTATATTGAATCCTAACCTGCCTATCACATGGACATGCGTGTATATGCCTGAACGATGACCCCCGGCTGAAATCACACTATGTCCAGTAAAGCACAGAACAGTATGCCGCAGTCTAATTCATCAAAGTGCAAAAACCCGACGGTCACAATAACACCGAAACTCTCTGATATCATATTGACCTGATCATACGCGTGTGTTCATGACACCATACCTACACTGGTCTACACACTATTCCACATGTATACTAATAATCATTGCTCGTTCTACTAACCCCGGCGGCCATGCTCACACTTAGGCACCAAAAATGCGATGCAATGGTACCCCTGTACGTACCGACCAACCAGACTCATTAGGGCCTAATACAGGGGGGCAACTCGTGAGCCAACGGTATTGACTTTCCACCCGGATTTAATTGCTCTACACATAGAGAATGTGAACATGCTTAATATATAGTAACCACTACCACCTCTCAGGGAGTATGAGGCCCAGTGAATCTCAAATTAGTATGTGCCAACGCACTCATTTGTGCAAACTATCTCTTATATATTATTATAGCATAATGAGAGAACATAATTATGTTACTAAGCGCTACATACACTATTTCAACAAACATATAGTGAGCCACTTATCACTAATTGAATTGATTTATTGTTGATTACTAACTTCTTGTTAACTTATGGTTGCATTTATAAAAATATTTTGAGTTTACTTCCCAGGGAGTGTAAGGCCCGGCGAACTTCAAAATTAGTATGTGCCAACACACTCGCTTAACGTAATTCGCGCAAGCTTCTTTTGCATATTGTCATAGTATAATAGGAGAGTATAATTATAATATTACCAGCGCTTTATTGTCTATACACAGCAACGTGACAGACATATAGAGAGCCACATCTTACTAACTGGATTGATTTAATGTTGATTACTAACCCCTATTTAGTTTATGGTTGCATCTATAAAGGCGCTGTGAGATTAAATCATACCATACATGTGCTCTATGTACTCACGGTTGGGTGCCAGGCTCTCAGCTCCACAGACTCTCTATCAGTGGGGTATCTGTATGCCATGTAACCCATGCATAGTGATATAACTGTCCTGACACCTGCTTTGAAAGATATCACTCAGTATCCCAGTCACACAGTTTATGTCCCGGTTGCAGGGGTTGCGGAGCCCCCCCCCACCACAACTAAGAATCAACTTCAACTCCTTTAGCCCTCATTAGAGTTCTGATCCAGTTAGAGTTTATCTCACTCGATCGCCACTCTGGTAAAGTCTCCAGTATTACAACTCGAGACAGCACCTCCCCCCCCATTAGTACGCCGGTCGAAAAGCAGTATCTTTAGTCATCTAAGATGAACAATATACAGCGTCGCCTAGACTTGGTCAATTCCCAATCATTTCTGAATGGACTGAAAGGGGTCACCATTGCTGCCTGCAATGCCCGCAGTACCAACAGGTGCACAATGATTGACATTAAGTTAAGTTTAAGCTGTGACATTCTGTGTGTGTGCGAAACCTGGTTAAATGATTATAGTGACGATGCTTTGATCCATTGGCCAGGTAAGACAATTTACAGACATGACAGAGAAGACAACAATGGCGGTGGTCTTATGATTTACCTCACTAACACGCTGAGCCCATACAGTCGAATTAACCCTGCTCTACAGCTCATGCTGCCTGACATTGAGATTCAAGCAATTCAGATAGAAGAGCCTAAACACAAACCCCTATTAATACTGAACATATACCGCCCACCCCAAGGGGACATAATAGTGTTTGACACCAAATTGTATGATACACTAAAATTAGTGGATAGGCTAAAATATGAAGTGTGGATTGTGGGGGACCTAAATATAAACACTAGAGATAGAAACAGCACTGGTTCGGTCAATCTGTTCGATATGTGTCTTGAATTCAGTCTCAAACGTTGTATTGAAGACATTACCCGCCCCAATGAGAATGACAATGGAGGCACTTGTCCAGACCACATCATCACAAATTGTGACATTGTGAGCCACTCTGGGGTTTTGAACTGTATGATAGCCGACCACTACAGCATCTACGCCTGTAGGAAAAAGGACTGTGAAAAAAGATGCAGTTTGACCTTCACGGGTAGGTCGTATCGTCAGCAACCTTGATTTAACGGCTTTGCGTGCATCACGTGACCCCGATGAACAATGGCTCATCATATATAAATTTTTGATCTCCTATCTTGATCGCCACTGTCCTATAAAAACCATAATCATTAAGAAAAAGTCGGAGCCTTGGGTTGGCCTTGAAACCATAGAATTATTAAATGAACGCCAGGAGTTAATAGCAGAAAATCGAATAATAGGGACACTCTGAGAGCCATACGGCGACTCAGAAACCGCACGCAAAGACAGCTTGAAAATGCTCAGAATGATTATATCATACTGAGTATTGAAAATGCAAGGGGCGACCCGTATAAATTCTGGCGCGCAGTAAGTGCACTAGTTAACCCGGTTACTAAAAACTTGAATATTCAGTTGGTAAACGACCTAACTGGGGAAATCATCCCCAAGGAGCAAACAGCCGCGTACATAAACGACTATTTTGCCAATATTGGTCAAGACCTATTCTCGAAACTGCCACCGACTGGCATACTAATCCCAGACCCTGTTGTAGGTCCAAATGAGCCTGCAATTGACATCGAAGAAATTATATCTGAAGATGACATACGTGTATTAGTCTCTAAGATAAACATAGACAAGTCTTGTGGGCTGAAAGGTATCAACAGTCGAGTAGTCAAGGACGCCTTGTCCTGCCTCATATCTGAAGTGACACTCATGTTCAAAACCTCAATCATTACTGGCGTGTTCCCAGCCTCATGGTCAAAAGGGTTACTTATTCCTATTCCAAAAAAGGGAAACCTTAGCAATATCAAAAACTGGCGTCCAATAACACTCCTACCACTCCCTGGCAAACTTTTGGAAAAATTAGTGCATACTGTGTTATCTAAACATTTGGAAGATAATGACATCCTGAACAAAAACCAATATGGCTTCAGGCCAGGGCGCGGAACTGCTGACGCGGCATTTGCTGTAGTTGAGGATTTATTCATTGAGCGAGATGATGGCAAAGTAACAGCAGCATGCTTCGTAGATTTTTGCAAAGCGTTTGATAGTGTCCACCACCCTACCCTAATCCAGAAAATCCACAGGCTAAACATACATGGAACGCTAAAAAAATGGCTGAGTGACTACCTAAGCCATCGCTCACATGAAACTATGTGTAACGGTGGACGCTCCCCATCCTCGCCAGTACACTTTGGGGTACCGCAAGGTTCCATTTTAGGCCCGCTTCTCTTTGTCCTGTATATAAATGACCTAGCAGACACTATCCACAACTGTAAATTTGCAATGTATGCAGACGATTTAATGTTGTTTGTTCCACATGCTGACCCGCACGAAGCACTGCGTCTGTTACAGGAAGACCTCATCTCTGTAGGTAACTGGTGTCATCAAAATTACATGACCATAAACACCTCCAAGAGCATGGTCATGTACTTTGGAACCGCCAGTAAAATAGACAGGCTTGACCCACCAGAGTTTATGTGGGCAGGTTCTTCCCAACTGTAAAACATATTCATACCTAGGCATAGAACTAGACAGCAAACTCACAATTGAGCCCCACCTCACCAAAGTCAAAAAGAATTTCGGAAACAAAAACATTAAATTAACCCGTCTCAGCAAGACCATCACCAAGTCGGTCAGTCTAAGACTCTACAAAGTAATGATCTCTCCCTCAGTTGAATACTGCTCGTTCTACACCGGCAGTGTAACAAAGGATGAGCTAAACAAACCACAGAGAATGCAAAACCAAGCATTAAGAACCTGCCTACAAGCCCGCATCAGGGAAATCAGCATTGCTGATCTACATAGGGACTGTGGAGTTGAGACTTTATCTGCCAGGAGATGTAGGCAGCTCTTATGTATTATGTGGAAGAAATACAAGAATGGTGAGGCTATAGTTCAAGCTAATGTGCGCACCAGAGGTGACGGAAAGGTCAGGTTTGCCAAAAGGCGGGCAAAGTCTGCTTTCTATGAAAGATCACCCTATTATCGCGCTGTGTCTCTCTGGGATAAATTACCCCATGAAACACAAAAGCTACCTACTTATAATAGATTTAAATCAGCCATCTCTAAACTGAAACTAGAGTGAGGTCCTCGCACCTCACACACACGCCATCGGCCCCTTGTGTTTCTTCCACTGCCTTCATATACTTAATCCATGAAACACAAGTAGTATATAGGAGCATATTCAGCGCGTAGTAAACGGGTGCATCTAGGTCAGTTGACACTTGCAGAACGGAAGTGACCTCTGTCAACCAATCAGAAGCTTCTAAATGACAGGAAGTGACGTCATCAGAGGTCATGACATACTTTACAAGCTTCTGATTGGCTAGTACAATGTCAACATGACCTACTTCACTTGTACACGTGTTGAAGACCATGTGCTTATAATAAATGTCAACAATGACACGTGTTTAAGACCACGTGGTTGAAATAAATGTCAACAATGACATTGAGTAATGCCGTCACATGCTAAAGACAAACACAAGGCAAGAAATATTATTTTGGTTACTTTATTCACATTTTATACTTTGTACAGTTCTTGCACACAAACAAGTCATGACCATTCCCTGCAATGTTACACATGATGCAGAAAGAACGATTGGTTGTGAAACCTTTCTGGCCTTTCCAAGAAACACCTCGAGTATTCCAAGTACTCACCCAACCAGTCCCCATCTTCACAATTTTAGATAGTTTCACATCAAACAATGACTGAGCTAGAAAGTATTCGCGATTGTTTCTCACACCTGGAGTCAGGGCATTCAAGTAATCAGTTTTGAAACTGACTTCATACGAGAAATGCTGTAACACAGCTGTGAGAGACAAAGCTTTCAACTCTAGAGTAGCTTGCAGACACGTGAAACACACATTGTAAGCGATATCTGAAGGGTTCATCGGAACATTACACCTACAGAATGCGCCTATAATAGGTGATTCACGTAACACTTCGTTAAACTCCATGAAGCTCTTGAAACTCCCTAGAGTGTATCTAGCATAGTGTCTGGGGCAAGTCAGAGAGTTATGCATTTGATACACAGCAATGGTGAAATCTGCAACGAATATAGGCAGATTCAATGTGGATTGCTCTATACACTGAGTGTATGCATCCCAGAAAGCTTCATGGAAATCTCTGTACACATGTATACTGGAAAAACAGCGCTCAACAACATCAGGTAAGGTTCCTCTAAAATAGCTAATATTATTTACAGGTATGAACTCCCAGAAGAAATGACCTCTACAACCACAAGTCAAAGCTGTGTCGAAGTTACGAGGTGACACTGGTTTTACATGAGTTGTAATGCGTGGGGGTGTATGAACATTTTTCTCACTTTCACGTGGTGAGAGAGTTGGTGGTGAAGCATCAAGTCTAGAACTACAACTACCATATATAGAACTGTACATACTGACAGAGTCAAGGATATCGTCTATTTTTGACGTCAACTTGCTGTCAGCCATTGTATATATTTTCTTGACACTAATCAGAAAAAAATAATCTTCTCTGATGAATTTGACGGACAAAGAGAGTTTAGTAAAGTAGTCTGAAATCAGTCAGTGGCGTCTTTGTAACAACTGTCTTTTCACGCCTGCTTTTTATTTTTTGGTGTGATACAGTTCACTTTTTTTTTGTTATTTTACGAGCTTTTTTTTAGCGATATAGTTCACTAGGAGAGAAATTGAGGTGAAACATTCGGAGAGAAATTGGATAATTTCCTCGAATGTTCAACTATAATTTCTCTCTCTTTCTCTTTATAGAAGCTGTATTATTTACATTTTTATGAAAATTTTTCATGAAAATTTTTCTCTTTTCTTCTTTTTTTTTTACTATATAGTTAGTACTACTTAATTTCCAATTATGGAAATTTTTTCTTTTTCTTCACAGAAAATTTTCCTTTACTCCTTCTTTTTTTTTACTATATAGTTAGTACTACTTAATTTCCATTTGTAGAAATTTTCTTTTCTTCACAGAAAATTTTCCCTTTTCTTTAACTATTTTCTCTTTTCTTTTTTACTGTAGGAAAATACTGTTAGTTTTTTTACTTTTTTTGAGTGATACAACTCACTTGTCTTTTGTCACACACAAACACAAACACACACACACACACACACACACAAACACACACAGAAAGAGAGAGTCATATATCTAAAGGTTCAGTGCTGACACCATCTTCACATACTATTCTCTTAATGTACTGGTAATTTAGACCTTGCTTGTTCTGAGAGTATGTAGTGACGTGATGGTCTATAACTCTGAAACCTCTGTTTGTCACTACATGAGTCTTTTCTGTTTTCAAAACGTTCTGATAATTTGTCTCAGTAAGATTATTCTGCCTCTGGATAACTCCTTTGCAACTAGTCTTATTCCCTGTCTCACTGACACACATGTAACATTTAGGGTTCAAAGATGTCATAGCGTCTCCTTCCCACTCTATCTTGAACAGACCTGGAGTTCGCTTGTCAAACACCAGGCGGCGATAGCAACACGGTGGTTGTACCCATGGGTAGTTGTGTGTTCTGCATTGAATGTACGTCTCTCTATGTTCAGGATTATCACAAGATTCAGAAGGTAACCACTTGTGACGCTCTCTGAAGTATTGCTCACGCATATCAGGTTTGACAGCTTCGTCTAAATTCTTTTTAGACAATGCAAAATAAAAACTGTCAGTGTCCATTTCACACATTTCAAAGTCTTTTGAGTCAATGAACTTCAACAAGAAGTCGTAGTAGAACGCTAACATTTTCAGTTTAGCATACTGGTATACCATGAACCCAATCTGAACAGGTAAGTCGTATGTGATACTAGTCGGGAGAGATGACATTTCTACAGTGTTCTCACTGATGTCATGCACTTGTTGTACTGACCAGTGCAGACAATGTCGACTAGCAAAATCTGGACTTACATATTTAGTATTCAAGAAATTCTGCTTGTTACATATAGTCTTACCATATGAACTGTTACCTAACAGTTTATACAAGTCAGACAAGATCTTGCAGTCAACATTCTCATCTCCTTTCCGTCTAGCTGCTGTCACTTCTTGCACAAAAGGTCTGAAAGTTTCTTCAGGTGTGTATTGAACTAACAAGTGCACTTTGCTAACTACTAAACCTTTCTCTAGATACCACTTAAGTAACGGGGTACCTAGTAGAAGACCTGATCCATGGAAACTACCTATCAACTGTCTCTGAGGTTGGCGCAGTTTCCCTACACTTTCTAGATAACTTTTCATATGATCACCTACATCTTCTTTGCTGACAAGAATGTTCTTGAAAACTGGTGTCATTTCAGCAAAATATGGTTTGAGATGTTCAGGTGTGTGAATATCTACTTGAATCAACCCAAACACTGAACCACTTTTCACGCCTTCTATTATCTCAGCTTGACTCATCTTACCAGCTGAAGACGGTCTATTAACACTCCATTCCGGTTTCAGTTTCAAACACTGAGTGTTTTTTCGTAATTTGATCCACTGACATTCATATTGTTCTACTACTGTGTAACCTAAACTTTTCAGATACAGAGTTACAGCAGCTGTTTTAGTAGAACGCTCTTCTATCCATTCCCGACCCTTCGTACTAGTCATCAATGTCTTGTTGATCTGACATGTATGACCATGCCAATAGCAACCGTGGAACTGGTATATCAATTTACGATCAGGGACTATCCCATCTACTCTTATACGCTGACTACCTACACTGACTTCACCATAGTTGTATTGATGTAAAATAGGTACTTTGTCTACTATAGCTCTGTAACGGAGCCATTCTACAGCTGAGTAACTGATTTGCTGACTGAGAACAGGCTTGAAATCATCTTCGTGACGTCTCACTACATAGAAACCTGTACAATGAGCTTCACCCATACATTTCAAGTACAAACTATTTGCATCTACTCCTAAAATGTGATCACACTTCTTACTATCAACTCCATACTTACGCTCTCTTATTCTAGTTATACCACTACGATGGTGTCTGTGGAATATTATAGCAGGTCCACCAACTAAATTCTTTCTCAGTAAGTTGTGGACTTCTTTTTCATGATGTGAAAAGAGAACATAAGGTGTCGCATTCAACTCAGTGTTCTGAAAGAGGAACTTCAAAGTCAAACCTGGAAGTGTCAAACCATCTTTGAACATGTCGACACTCCTTTCTATGAAGAACTTGCTATGTTCATTTATAGCTCTGACAAATGGAGCTACATCTAAATTGTTATAGTACACTAAGTAGTCTTTCATTGTTTTCATTTTTTCTTTCACCCACACTTCTTTACAGCTTCTATACTCAGCTTGAGTTATACCTTTCCCAGTCAGAGAGCTATAGAAACTTCTCCTAGGTGGGAGAGTTGTGTTATCTAATTTTCGAACATTGTCCATCCACTCATAAGGAAAAAAACCTTTCTCTGTGTCTTTCAAAAAAGCTTTCAAATAACTAGCGTAATTATAACCTGGAGCTAGATAGTTCACCATGTCTAAGAAGACTAAGTGCTCAGTGTATACAGCAATGTACTGGTTGCACCTTTTAATAGTCGTCATAGGTTTCTTTTCTCTTTCTGAGAAGAAAGTGTGGAAGCTTCTCTTTATTAGATTTAAGTCATATCGACCTGAGTTAAAACCTACTACAGGTACTCTGTTCATATAAGCTGTCAGAGCTTGTTTAGCTCTGACGACAGGTGATAAATTATACTTACTTTTCTCTAACTTAGCAGCTTTCAAAGCTGCACTCTCTAACCTTTCCTCTTCAGCTTGCAGAGCATCTAGCTGATCTGTCACTACTTTAAAACGCTCTCTGACACATTCACCTATTTCACAAGCTAACATATCTATGTACCCTAATACACGACTGACTAAGTCATCATTTTCCCTGTTACTCTCTCTGACAAAACACACTGGTTCTGTATACCCTGGAAAGTCACTAGCTACACTAGCTGACAGTGGTACATGATCTAACTCAAAAGTTGTGTTACAACTTTTCTCACCGTTCTTTACAAAATAACTTTCAAAGTCGAAAGCAATCTTATATGGGTATATCTTTAAGTGAGCAGGTGTATGTACACCTAACTCACTCAACTTCTGAAATATAGTTCTACTAGGTTTGTACACACCCCCTTTGTATATAAATCGTACTTTAGTACAGTCTTTTGTTACAGCAGTGTGTCTCTTCAAGTTGTAATTAGAAGAGAATGCTTTGTAACATTTTTCACAACTGTACACGCGACCATATTTACACATGTCTACTATCAGACTCAAGTGGTTGCGGTACATGTTGAGATTCAAGACTTTCTTGCTACTACAAAGCTTGCTACGCACTACAGTCACTTTATTAGTACTAGACAGCTTGAACACTCGTATGTCTATTTTGAATACTTTCTCTAATCTATCTAAATCACTTAAGAGAATACCTTTGAACTTTTTCTGACAAGTGTCTGGATAAGCTTCTTTGAAAAGCTCTACAGTTCTATCTAATGTTTTATACAAGTGGTGTGACAAGCATCTAAAGAAACACAAGTTGTCTCTGTACACTCTCTTACTGTAAGAGTCTCGGTGGAAGTGTAACATACCTCTTTTCCTGAAACTAGGAGGGACACTCTCTAACTTACCTAAGAACACATTTGTAGGTCTAATATAAGTCAGATTCACATTCACATTACCTACTACTTTCCACTTTGTGTCAGGTCTACTTGTGTCAACTTTCACTTTACTTTTCAATAGATCTATGCAACTTTCAAAGCTCTCAGAGTTCTTAACTAAGAAGTAAGGGTCTTGATGGTCTTCACTGTCATAAAAAACTGAAGAGTTGTTAGCTGAAGCATGAAAATACATGACTCTTTGCTCAGCGTCTTCAGTGCAAGTCAAAATTCGACCAAAAGACACAGCTACTCTATAACTGTATAACTGGTTCTCATGTATAGCTCTGAGAGCTGTCACTATCTCACTCACTCCTTGATCAGATTCAAAAGTAGTTAATCTGACGTTATATATAGCTTGTACACAACCTAACACAACTAAACCTTGACCTATCGATCTGAAATTTGATTTGTAATATTCTAAGAAAAGAGAGTTTTTCTCAATCTCTTCAGGTAAAACTGTTTCACTAGAGAAGACTTCTCTCAAGCAAGTCTCTGAAGTACACAAGTTCTTACTACTGTTATGTATAGTAACTTGTCTAGGAATTCTAGGTGCATTACACCGAATACAACTGATAGTATTCACGTGTCTATGCATTTTAAAAACTCTTCAGATATACACTCTCTCCTTCTTTTTTTCTTTCCTTTTTTCCACTAAAACATACTCACTAACAAACAGGCAGACAGACAGACAGACAGACAGACAGACAGACACATAATGCAAAGAATTTACAGCCTTATCAATACAGTGTTGAGGAACCTTACAACTGATGTAATTTAATTGTTGAGCACTCACCTAGACAGTCTCATCGCAAGTGGTAACACTTCTGTAAAAGTTCTTGTCACTCTCCAGCATCGGCCCAACACGTTCTAGTATGTCTTTGATCGTGTTGACAGTCACCGTGTACCCACAGTGTATTGGACTTGTTGTTGCTCGACCTGCCGGCAGTGCTTTATCCATTTCTTCCACGTACGACGACGTTCCGATGTGGATCTTAGGTTGGCCCCTGTAGAGGTTGACTAAGATACCTGTGTGCTTGACAGGGTTGTCTAAGTAGTTCAGATAGTTCTGGACTGCTGGCGCTCCTTTCTTAGCTTCTTCTTTAATCCTGTCATAGTTCTCTATGATAGATTTGCTCTGGTAGAAGAGCCCTCTGAAGTCGTTTGCCCGTAAGTTGACGCGCCTCTCGTAAGGCTTGTTCAAATATTGCCTTATTGAGACGCCACTGATGAAGGGGAGCTTGTATACTTCAAGCAGCGTGCATGTATCTCCAGGTGGGTAGAAGAGTTGGTCAGGAACAATGCTACCTTCAGCTTGTTGAGATGGGAATCCAAACCGACTAGGCCACTTCTCACCAGTCAAAGGGACTATGCGGAAGTTAGCCAGCTTAGACCCAACTTTCTTGGATCCATTCCTCGGCGGAAGCGGTGTCACAACAGCAGTAGCAACCGTAGATTGGGAAGTAACACTTCCCACACCAGCCTTTGCAGCACGTGCAGCAGCTGCAGCTACAGTAGCCACACTCTTGGTGTACTTTCGCTTCTTTTTTTTTTCAACAACTGCTTCTGGCTGGATCTGTGGAGATGGACTTCTTTTAGTAGCAGTCGTCACGCCCTTGGGAGGATTCACTTCACCACTTGTGTCACCTACTACTCTTGAGTAGTACTCATCCGTGACTACTGTAGCTTCTCCGTTGATGACGACAACAGTGTCAGTCAAGCCAGGAGTGATGACGGCCCCAGCACTATCCCTCACTACAATGTCGGCTGGTACAGCTGTAGTGACAGGTGAGGCAGGTGGCGCGCAGCGTCCTTCAGCTTCAGCTCTCTGGAACCACTCATCTAGTACTTCATTCAAGTCGTGCCCGATGATTTCACCTTCTTCTACTTCGTCCTCTGTCAAGTCGATGACGATTGGTGTACTGGGTCGAAGAAGTATCTCATCACCAGTCAAGTCGATGATGACTGGAGGAGTAGCGGCAGTGGGAAGAGCTCCATTGCCTCGGCCCACGGGCATGACCTGTGACAGGGTCTGGTAAGTGAGGACATCTTGGGGCGGTTC
Organism: Harmothoe impar; assembly: GCA_947462335.1. Taxonomy (NCBI): domain Eukaryota; kingdom Metazoa; phylum Annelida; class Polychaeta; order Phyllodocida; family Polynoidae; genus Harmothoe; species Harmothoe impar. Next base: position 15,103,497 of record OX381710.1, on the reverse strand, counting down.
AGGGTTGCTGAAGCTTGTAGAGCTCAAAGCTGGAGCTGACGTAGATACATCACGGTCCAGTACGCCAGTGGAAGGAGCCAGCATGCAGTCCAGATCGTGATGTAACCCCAAGATAGCTGCACTCTGCTCTTCAGGTGTACTTGGACGATGAATCCACTGTACTTCATTGCTCACTGTAGGAGGTATCTCCACAGAAACGTCCAGAACTAAGTTCTTGCTCTTAGCGACTTTAGAACTCTTCTTAGAGCTCTTGTTGCCAGCAGACCGCATCCTAAACTAAAACAGTTAGTTTGTAGAAGTTGAAAGGTAGAGGCAGCGTGTAGAGTGGCAAGTGTAGAGTAGAGTAGTCGTCACAGTTGAGCAGCTCAGGAGCGGTTTGATTTCAACTGAGCAAATCAAGGGGTATATATACTAATTTTACTGACAACGATTGTCAAACGTTGTCACACGTTTGTTGAACGACAATAGACGAACATTTGACGTCTGACATTTTTTTCTTATTTCATCTCTAATTGTTATTGTACGACAATTATACGCACATGTCACTATAGTAAAGCACTAGGCTGAGTTTGGATACAATGTATCTTTATCAACCACACTACATAAATAAGCACGGGATAACCCATAACAGACTGGTGCTTCTGCGGAGAGTAAAACAAAAAGTTGAAAAACAACAGTTGGAAATGTGAACTCTATTCAGATAGCACAGTGGCTGTCAGCTGGATAGGGCGTTGCAACATAAAAGGAACGTTCATGAATGTTGTATCTTATACTACACTTTTCAAGATGAAAAAATATAAATACAATCTAAATTTTTTTTTTAACTTATTATATGATTGACAAGTTTGAAGGTGAAGTTTACATTTTCTTCTTGACGTTTGTTTGAAAGATTTTCGTTCAAGTGAGTTAATTTGTGAACACTACTTTTCTAGAGAGGGTGGGGGAAACGATTAGTGTACGTTGAAAACAACCGGCTGTGATCAGATTCAAACTGAGCAGCTCTGAGACAACATGTCCAGTGCAGCTTGTACACCTCTACCGATTTCACTCAGCACTAAACACAGGCGGTCAGTTTGGGAGTTCATTTCAGACGTCAAGAGTGGAGTAGAGACTGGTGAGGAAAAGCAGTTGTTCAGATATTGTCCTGAAGAGTACATCAGAGATAGTTACATACCTCCAAATTTAGATTTTTCAAATTGTTTTCTGCATAACAACACGACTCCTATAAATGCTAGTAGTCCTTCTCTCAAGAAGTTCATAACTAGTTCTACTGGGAAAGCTACTCAATCTGAAGTAGTGAGTAACGTGTTACTGCTAGTTTCTAAGTTACAACACAGTGTAACTTCTCATAGTGTAGTAGCTTCAGCTATCAACTTTCAAAAATGTAGGACGAAACCCTACTTCAAAATTAATCAGCTTGAATCACACCAGCTGGGAAATTCCGTGTTCATCTCTACGAGTATGGTACATGGCTTAATCAAGCACACAGTATCAGCTCCTGACAAGATAACACGTGCTAAATACTCTTCAGATCGGTTTCTGTATGAAAGAGCATACAAGACTGAGATTGGACACAATGCAAACGGGTGTTGTCACGTTGTAAGAGTAGTTGTACAACGTTGTCAAAACCCTACTCTACTGTGCCAAGGAGTCTTGTATGAACTGGTGACAGCCTTTCCAACTCAATCCTTCTCCCCTAACTGATGAAAAAAAACCTTGACCAATAGTCTATTAGATGCTTCACAAAAAATAAAAAAAGTGAAAAAAGTATAGGTGTACTAACAAACTAACTCTGGTCTCTCATATATTGAGAGACCCCCCTTCAAACTGTCACTCTACTTCTTAAAAATTTTACATGCACACTGTGTTTTAAACGGTTAGTTGTCAAGTCATAAATCACTCAGAGTATATAGGGTCGTGTAAGTGCACTCACTCATTCAAACGACCTTTCAACGTCATCATGAAGACAGCTCACGACCTCTACACGCTAGTTAAGGCTAGATACCCTGAAGACGAGTTAGTATTACAGTATGTGTGTGAAAGAAAAGAGTCTGTCACATGCACTGTAAAAACTTTACAGTACATTTTCAATCATTTCAAACAGACTTTAGAGCATAGGAAATGGTTGTATTACACTTGGGTTCTGCTAAGTGATAGCTTCAATGAGAGTGAAGCTAAATGTATAGACAAGCTGATAATGAAGCACGACTTGTCTAAGTTTTCAGCTGTAGAAGCTGTTGGATACGGGTGGAAGTTTGGCCGCCTTAAGAGTTCAAAACCTCTCAAGAACTCTGACCACCTTGCAATGTGGGAATCAGCGCTGAAACATCACTACGCAAACAACCCTCATCATCCTCAGTACCACTCTAATCAAGACATGCCGACACATTACTTGTTAGAGAGTATCATAGACATGCTAGGTTGTCGGCTTCAAAGGAACTTAGCAGGTCGTTCAGATTTGAAAGTAGAAGACATTTTCAAAATCCCAGATACGTATCTAGAACGTTACACTGAAGCAGACAGATACAGAGTTAAAACTTATTTAAGTCAGTGGGAGCGTGATATTACAACGTCCTCTCATCGTAGTGGTTTAGCGCTCAGAATGTTATTGTAAACACTCTGATAAAAAAGTGAAACGTTAGTGCATCGTATAGAGTTGGGTGGGGTGGGGGGTGTGTATAGTATTAGCATAGGGTGTATGGGGTGGGGAGCACCCCTCTAGTGTGAAATGGATAGGGGGCGAGGAGTTCGAACTCAGAACGTTTTGCATACTCTTTACACGATTTCCCTACGTATTCTAGTCTAAAGAGCTATATAAAAGCTCCCCCTAACCTACAACACCCCATACAACGCTCTACCTACCTACCTGCCTGTCTACTCCTTCACACACTCGCTCATCATGGCAGATTTCAATTTGGTAGTACCTGTATCATCATTCTTCAAAGGAGAGCCGTTAGGATACTTACCAGACGCTATGCTACTGAAAATAAGTAGTAAGTTGCCGACATCAGATTACATACGGTTAGGTTCATACCTCAAAGTGAACTTGAAGGACATGGGATATCTCAGTTGTGAGAGAAGTGTCATAACTCAAGCTAGAGAAATGTTCACTACTTGGTACCAGAAAAGTTGTACTACTAGGTGGGAAGAACTAGCAGACGCTTTGGAGGAATCTTACCGTATGGACCTCATCCAATTCTCACGTGAGTACATGGACAAGCATGACATGTGGGATGGCTTAGAGAGTGGAGACATGGAGTGGAAAGTGCAGAAATATTTCTCTCTTTTGTCTGAGCTCTGCCCTAGAGACTGGAAGACCATAGGGATCTACTTAGGGTTGACTTCTCATGAAATAGCTTTCATCTCTCAACCTGTGCCTTCTGACAGAACTGTCAAGAACCCTGTCTATGAAGTGCTGAGAGCTTGGAAGTACAACGAGACGTCTGAGCCTATAGCTCTGATGAAAGTGTTGCAAGACGACATGGGTCGCAGCGACGTCGCAATGTATGTTCAAGGGTTGTATGCAGCTGTACCCAAAGCCATAAAAGTGAGCTGTGTCACTCCAGTGTTGACCACTCTCGTCTGATCACTGCACTAAGATGGACGTCTCTACCGCTGTGGAATCTGTTGAATTCGATCCTAGACTACAGTCACCTTTCACTATGCTAATAGCTGGACCTACATCCTGTGGTAAGAGTCGTCTAGTATTCGAAGTGATAAATAACGTGAAGACTCTCGTCACACCTGAAGTACACGATATAACTTACTGCTACAGCCAGTGGCAACCAGAGTTTGAAAAGTTGAAAAGTGCAGGTGTGAAATTCAACGAAGGTCTTCTTACAAGGGATGAACTTTTCAACTCTAGTCGAGATACTAGTAAACACTCGATGCTCATCATAGACGACTTGTTAGACCCAGAATATGCACCTATAGCTAAAGACCTCTTCATCAAAGGTTCTCATCATATGAACATGAATGTAATATTCATTACTCAGAACTTATTCTTTGCTAACAAAGACTTCAGGACTCTCAGTTTGAACAGTCATTATCTAGTTATTTTTAAAAACCCTCGAGATATGAGTCAGATAAGTTATATATCTAGACAAGCTTTCCCAGCGCAACCATCTTTCTTGACTCAGGTATATAACAAAGAGACTACAGCTAAACACTCATACATAGTGTTGGACTGTAAGCAGAGCACACCTGACAACTTGCGAGTGAGGAACAGTATAACAACACCTTGGAACAGCGTAGTATTCATTCCTACTGGGAAAAAGCAGAAGAAATGAAGGGGAGTACTAAGAGTAAGCGTGCTAAGAGTCTTAAGCGCCGTCAGAGAAGTGCTTACTACCAAAAGTTAGTTTCTTTACGTCGGCATTACTCTCTGTTGAAACATATAGCTAAATGTAGTAGTACAGACTGTCAACATTTAGTGAGAGGTCTCAGTGAAGAAGTGATCAGACTAATGAGTGTCATATGTGTCAATGTAATGAACAAAACCTTGACACCGAACTACCTTCACGCAGTCAAGAAGTTATCGCCGTACAAGAAACAGCTGAGAGCTATAACAAAACCTAAGATTACTGTCATAGCTAAGAGACGAATACTACAGCAGGACGGTGGCTTCATAGGTGCACTACTGGGTGTAGCACTACCTCTTATTACTAGTCTCATAGGATCAGCTGTCAAACGGTAGTCATGTCTTACACACGTATGGCTTTAGTGAGACCTGATTTAGTAGGTAAAAGCGACACCCCCATTTCTTCTACTACTAACACTGACCCGCTACCTAGTGCAACACTCGCGTCTTCTGCTCCAGCTGTGCTACCAGACCCTCAAACTCAGTTCTATGAGAGTCAACTAGTCAGAGAAAAACTATCCCCACACAGTAGTCTAGTGGAGATATTGAGTCACTTACAGAAAGAAGCAACTAGAGTATTGAATGACTCTCAGTTGAACACTAGTGAGAGACTCAGTAGATACAACCAGCTCATGACTAAATCTTCTATACTATACAAAAAAGCTAAAATTGTGAGTCGAGCTGCTTCTTCTATGAACCCTAGAAATATTACTCAACAACGTCACAAAAGAGGTAGGAGAGGGGAAGAAGCAGACGATGAAGCTACTTCAGGCGATGATGACGATATGTTTTCTACTACTAGTCATCAAACTCCAACTCCAAGTTTACCTGGTGCTAGTGGAGACGATGAATATGAGTCTCAAGAAGAAGAAGAAAGAGAAGAAGAAGACACAGGACCTATAGGTAGACAAGGTGTCATGGTGATGGATGCTTTAATTCAAAGGCGTGTACCTACTACTTATCAGAAGACTGCTATGAATCTGTATAGACACTTAGCAGACTCTGACAAAGGTAGAGGTACTATCAACTGGACTCCTAGTGGTGAACTAGTAGTGCACGGGCGGCGTATACAAGGGAGTAACATCATTGATCTACTAGGTGATGCAGCTCGGAAAAATAGTCTAACTAAGAAGCAACCTCCCATAGGACAAAAGTACTTCATCGCAGCTGTTAAAAGGTTGAACCCAGACCTCAAGTTCGTCAGAAACAAAGAATCTTTCAAGAGTGTTAGTTCTATGACTGGCTCCCCCTTCAGAAGACGTTCATATAGTGTAACACCAAAGCGTAAACGTAAAGCTAATACTGCACAGAGTGGTACTGGTATAACATCTCGTCAACTAGCAAAGTTATGGCGGACAAAGCTTTGAAGAAAGCTGTAGTAGATCGCTATACTTCAGTCAGAGAACCTGGAAGTTTCACTAGCGTGAGTAAATTGCGACACCATCACTTTAAGAAGACTGACTTAAAAAACATTGCTGAAGCTTTAGAAGATGTGGATGCTTACACTAGACACAAACCTTACAAGAGACGGTTCACAAGACACAAGACTCAGACTTGGGGTATAGATAGACAATGGCAGTTAGATCTTATTGACATGAGAGAGTCTTCACGTGAGAACAAAGGGTACCAGTATATTTTAGCTGGTATAGATGTCTTCTCAAGATATGGCTTTGCTCAACCTGTCAAGAGTAAGAAAGCTGTAGATGTATTAGAAGCTTACAAGAAAATGACTGAGAGTAGACAACCTGTTAAAATCCAGACTGACAAAGGAAAAGAATTTTTGAACCAAACTTTCAGAAGTCATCTAGAAGAAAGGGGTGTAAAATTGTTCACTGGAGAGAACGATGACGTGAAATGTGCTATAGCTGAACGATTTAACGCCACACTGCAAGGTAAGCTGTGGCGTTGCTTTGCTTACTTCAACAACTACAAGTGGACAGGCATACTTCAAGATCTAGTCCACTCTTACAATAGTACTGTGCATAAGACACTAGGTGCAGCTCCAGTCGACATCACAGACAAGAACTCTGATGCTCTGTTCTACAGGCTATATGAACAACCACCAGACAAGAGGACTGTGCCCAAGTTACTTTTGAAGAAAGGTTCTAAAGTGCGCATGCTTGCTAAGAAGCGCGCTTTCAACAGAGGTTACGAACCTAACTGGACTGAAGAAGTATACACTATAGATTCTGTCAAACCTAAAGGATACCAACTGAAAGATGAACTAGGAGAAGAGATAAAAGGAACTTTCTACCAGCCTGAAGTTCAAAAGGTCCATGTCCGTCAAGGGAAGAGGTACGACATAGAGGAAGTAGTGAAGTACAGAGGCTCAGGTCGTAAGCGTCAAGCATACGTCAAGTGGAAAGGTTACGGGGATAAGTTCAACACGTGGGAACCTGCTAAGAACGTGAAAAAATGGCGTTCACAATGACACTACCTAGCAACTCGTCTATGAAAGTTTTCCCAGACAACACTCTGACAACTTACAACACATTGTTACCTGAGTATGTATCTTCTAGTACTCCAATGGAGTGTGCTCTGCAAGAAATAACGTGTCCTACTAGTTGGTACAACGTAGAATGTGAGACATTGTTGTTCATAGAAGGTGAAACAGACTCAACTATACCCAAGAGCGTCATGAGTGCTAAAAGACTACAAGAAGCACTACATAAGCGAAGCTCAGACTTTTTTCCTTACACAGCGAACGATCCTGTGTTGAATAGGAAAAGTTCAAGTATACACGACAGCGTAGCTAAGAAGTGTCTACAGCGAGGTGTAGAGATCAAACGCTCTAAACAAGTACCAGTACGACAACCTACAGCGAGACTTAGTGTAGAATCAGACCCAAGCTCTGGAGAAGTAGCGCGACCTGCGCCGCTACCTAGTGTCGAATCGGACAGCGAAACCGAAACTGAACCAGACCCTTTAGCAGAAGTGCCGCCATCTGGTGCAGACAGTATCACTTACAGAATAGTACGCGGTTTGAACCCTGAGAACCGTGCGAGTGCAGCAGTCTCAGCTGTGAGAGATTCACTCAACTTAAATTACACAGAAAAAGCAGCATTCATAAACGGGCTTACTACTAGAGAGTCAGAAGTTTTGACTGAGGAAGAACTCAGAGTAGTGAAAATAGAATTAAAGTTGAAGTATTTAGATAAACTAGTCAACACTTTTCAATTCCCAGCAGTCCGGACATATACAGCTTTCTCTCTGCAAGGTGTATATCTACAAGACAACAGTGACTTCATAAATTATCTGAACAAGTGTATTAACAGGAAACACCCTAGTATCATCAAGAAACTGAGGACACACCACAAGAACAATAAATCTAACGTGTTCACATACAACAGGTATACAATGAAGTGTATTGTAGCTCTACCCCCTGATGTTGTGATACAACTACCAGTTAACTTAGGTGTGCAGTTAGGATTCGGAGGTGGAGTCTTCTTGATGAATAAAACTGAAGGTCAAGCTGTAGTAGACTTGAAGTTCAGAGCTCAGACTGTGTATGTATACTCTGATATAGTGAAACATAACATTGTTGGAGACAAGAGAGCACCTCTCTTGAGAGTTGTAAACATTAATCCACTGCTAGGTGACACACAGACTGTCACTTTCCAACCTTTGATGTACCAACCTGTGAGTAAGAGCAGCTTCAGACAGATCGCGATCTACTTAAGAGACAGCACAGGTCGTCCTATACCATTTGAACGTGGAGCAGTGACTGTAGTACTAGCTTTTAAGCCTATAAGCAACCACATATAGTAACAGTATGCTTCAGCGCTTTGGCCCACCTCCATACTTAGCCCCTAGAGGGGAGTATGGTGCTTACTATGCTAAATCTCAGTTTGGTCACGGTGTTCTACCAGCTTTCGGTGGAGTAGCTAGGCAACGTGGTCATGGTATTGGATCTATCATATCAGGATTACTGCGAGGAGCTGTCCCCCTTTTGAGCACTATTGGTCGTAAAGTTGCTAAGACAGCTGGCACAGCACTACTCTCTACAGGTGCAGGAGTACTTTCAGATGTCATGGCTGGAAAACCACTCAAGAAGAGTGTAAACAAACATGTCAGAGGTCAAAGCCAAGCTCTATTGAAGAGAGCTCATTCTTCAGCTCAGAACTACATAAACAGAGTGTCTCAACCGACTCCAGCCAAACGCCGTGCGACAGTCCGACGTGCAGGACGTACTAAGCAGCAGACAGGCAAAGGGCGCAAGAAGAAGAAGCAGAGTCGTGCTAGCAATAAAGCACTACTGTTCTAATCATGAGTCTGTTACATCCTCATGGCCAGACATGTGCTGTAGGAGAGTTAGATCTCCATGCAGTAGGAGTGACTCAAAAAGACATTCTGAAAAGTCAGACAGTCACTAAGACAACTAACAATGCTTTGACTGACCACACTGACTCTTTCGACTTTACTTTTGAGCCAACTACTCTGTACACAGATTTGAGTGAAGCAGAGTTGTACTTGGAAATAGAAGTTGTAGATGCTGCTGGGACACGTCTAGCAGTAGGTGACGAAGCTGCACCTGTGAACAACATAGGCCACTCCCTCTTCTCTTCTGTTCAACTGTTGATCAACGGAGAGAAAGTGACAGGGAACAATGAAGACTATGCACTGAAATCGACATTGTTAGACTTAGTAGGAACTGAAGTGAACGACAAGACTACTCGGTTGAAGGGTCTACAGAAGTGGATGATGGACACAGCTGGCCACATGGAAGGACGAGTTGCTGCTAACACAGGTTTCGTTGCTCGCCGGAAAGAGTTCAGTGCAAGACGGACTCACGGAGTCATCATCAGACCCCACATCGACCTCCTCAAGCAGTGCAAGCTCTTCCCTTCACATTGTGAGTTCAAGTTCATATATGAACGTAGCTCTCCAGCTTTCTACATGATGCAAGCTGCAGACTTAGACTTCAAAGTGAAGATCACTAAAGCTGAGATGAGCGTGCGCCAAGTGACTGTGAGAGACGAAGTAGCTGAAGTCCACAATAAAACAGTGATGAACCCTCAGTTCGGACCATTCAACTACACTCTGACGAGGTGTCGAGTCACTAAACACACTCTAGACGGAGGGTCACAAGAGTACAGTTGGACTCAACCCGACACAAGCCAGATCCCGACCCGTGTCCTACTAGCTTTAGTCAAAGAGACTGCAGCGTCAGGCACTAAAAGCGAGAACCCGTTCAACTTCCAGAACTACTCAGTGAGAGAAGTAGGTCTGAAGTATGATGACCATAAATATGAAGTGAAGACTGACTTTGCTGCAGGGAACTGTGTGAAAGCTTACAGGAACTTGTTCAGAGAGACAGGTCTACTAGCTGTAGGTCAAGATTGTGGTCTCAGTTTAGAACAGTTCCAATCAGGGTACACAGTCTTCGCTTTCGACCTGACTCCAGACAGGACTCCTGAATGCCCACGCATCAACTTAGTGAAGCAAGGGAAGTTGACTGTGTCTCTGAGGTTCAACGCCCCTACAAATCACGCCATCTCAGCTGTCATCTGTGCTTTCTACGACAACAACATCCAACTCACAGCTGACAGACTACCAGTCACAGACTACCACATGGCCTGAGAAGATGAAGACTTCACAACTGAACACTGTTCTTAGCCAACACCCTCACACTCGACGATACTTCCTAGGTACTTTCCCTAGTGATGAGTGCCCTGCTGAAGCAACACCTCTGACTTGCTTTGTCAGTAACACACACCCCCACACACAACCTGGACAACATTGGATAGCTTTCTATGTTCAGAGTGATGGAGTAGTGTACTATTTCGATCCTTATGGTTTACCCCCTATGAGTGTATATCACAGAGCGTTCTTGAAGAAATCGTCAGACAAGCGTGGGACGTTCAACAAGCAACAACTACAAAGTTTATACACTAAGACTTGTGGAGCTCATTGCATCAACTTCTTGATAGAAACATGTCGAACCCAAGACCCTCAACACACTCTACACAACCTTCTCCAACTGCCAACCAACCTGACCGATCGAATGGTCCAGCCATACATGAGTCTATACTAAAGTCTCTAGAGCAAGAAGCTGCAAGTACTAAACACAACTTACTTGCAGACAGCACTCAGAGAGAATTAGACGTGATCGACGGGTTGAAGAGTAACGCTGATGTCATGGATAAAATAATTGATATGATCAGTCAGCTCATGTACAGAGTGAGGCAACTAGAAGAAGTTCAAGACAAGGCAGAAATGGAGAAAACTAAAACTGGAGGAGGGTGTGGGTTGAACTGTGCCAATATCTCATTCACTTTGTAACTGCTTTGCTTTTTGCTTTGTGTGAAATAAAAAAAGAATGAAAAAAACAAATTGTGTCGTGTATCTGTGTATATACCAACGGTATTTATCGAATACTAAAGTTAGTATTCCATCTGCATGTGACGGTATTACTGAAATGTCATTGTTGACATTTGAAAGCCACGTGGTGTATAGCACGTGGTGTATAGCACGTGTATGTGTTTACAAAGTTAGTAGGTCATATTGACATATATTAACCAATCAGAAGCTTGTAAAGTATGTCATGACCTCTAATCTAGGTCAGTGACGTCACTTCCTGTCATATAGAAGCTTCTGATTGGCTCTTAAAGGTCACTTCCGTTCTGCAAGTGTCAACTGACCTACTTGCTACCGTTTCTTACGCGCTGAATATGCTCCTATATACTACTAACACAATCACTTAATTCATCCTTGTTTAATGCACTCTGCTGCGTAACTGCCTACATGTAACTCATCGCCAATAGCACCCCATATGAACGAGGATTGTACTCAATGCAGTGCACGGAAGACCGTCCCGTAGGGACGATTGTGCATCTGAATAAACATATATATATATATATATATATATATATATATATATATATATATATATATATATATATATATAAGGGAATGTCGTCATATAACACTGTTTACATATAATGGAGATGAGTGCATCTGATATTGTGCTGCTTACATTATAGTTTTCTTAATTAAGGTCTTCAATTAACGTGTATTGAGCCTTAAGACTATTCCACAACTTAATTGCTCTATACAAACAGCTTCTAATAACTCTTGGTTTTAATGACCGAAGTGATACTATAAACTAAGGGTGTTGACTTTAAACAGCGGTACCCTAGTTTTCTATATCTATTTAATCAAGCAAGATATGGCTCTATCAAAGTAGCAATGGTATATCAAAAAGTGTATTTTGAACAAATATTCAAACTGCAATATTTCAGGATTCCCTTCATCAATTGAGATGGAATAAATACCATGTTGTAGTTTTTTTTTTAGGTATTTAGATCTTGTATGTGGAATGGTCATGATGGCCATATTTGATATGGTTACCTTGGCAACCAATAACTCACAAAATCACTATTTCTAGGATATCTGTTGCTATGGTAACAGATATTTTGATAAATAATACACCAAAAATAATGGGAAATATTAGTACCATCTTTTTAATTGTGAAAAACTCTCTAAAGTAGGTTTTCACAAAAAGAAATCATATCATTCTACATTTTTGATAATTCTTACCTGAAAAATCGATTAAAAATGGGCCAAAATCGGGTTGATTGTCCCTCAAGTTGGCAAGCCAACCATATGAAGGGAAATACTACCAGAGACAAATAGTTTGGGATCCCTAGAAACCATATACCAAATATTACGAATCCAGAAAATCTAAGCTTTGAAGCACATTTTGAGAAGATGGCAGGGAGCTCAAAATCGGCCAAAAATCGGCCAAAAATTCGCCAAAAGGCGCGATTAGTAAAGGAAGAGTTAACAGGAGAATTGGCGATAGTAGTATGGGGGTTGTGAAAGCATGAAACGGACACAGGTTCCAAATTCAGTTTGAATGCAACAGGCTCTTTTATTCAAGTTTCAATCCTTGGGTCACATATGAACACCGCTCCTTATTATCACCCTATAATGCACAATTGATCACAGACAAGGTTTGAAGTAAACTAGCAGTGTCTGGCTGGATGGAAGTCAGCAAGAGCTGTACGAACTGGTCTTGGCCCCAGCAAGGGCTGGTGCAAGAGCCAAGAGCAGGAGGGCTATAGGGGCCCAGATCACGAAAGATATGAAGGGTGTGGGTCAGAGCTTGTCCTAGGACAAACTCCTTGATGTGGCCAACTGCAGCCTCTTATATACCCAGTTTGCTGACCAGGCAATGTCGACATGCCACTCCACCAGCGTGCCATCTGGAGTGCCTAACCCGAACCCGCAGCCACCGGGTAACGTTAGGGGACATGGCGCAGGACGCCAGGTGTTGCCACCTAGCGTAGAACTGTGCCATTCCCACCTCTAAACCATGAACACTTTATAATCGATACAAGGTTATTTGATGGAAGAGATTATAAATATGAACACCAAACTTATTATTACTTCCAACTCATTTAAACACAGCACATAAACAATTAGCTCTAGTAGCTTCCGTCAGCATCATTCAAAGGATTTGGTTGTATTGTATTGTTTTGTATTGTATATCACAACTGTTTCAATCCCAATTCAATTGGTCATTTAAGCGTTTAATAAGTGCTCTTTTTATTACCTAGACTCCATATAAAGATATATCTGCAGTAATTTAGGTATCTTTGCCAGTGTTATCACACCGCAAAAAGGCCCACACATATCCTTGTCGGTTCCCATTTGTTCAATGTAGCCTGAGTACCGTGTAAGAGTACCATGTAAGGGTACCATGTAAGGGTACCGTGTAAGAGTACCGTGTAAGGGTACAGTGTAAGGGTGACAACCCTGGATGTACCGTATTAGGTATAATAAGCGTCCTGGGCACGTATTCACTTATTCTTATTACATTTCAGTACATAAGAACTCAATTGATTCCAATATTTAGAAAATAGGGTTTCTATTCTAGCCTGAAGGATGCCCCGAAGGTTGAGGAGGCGCTTAAGGAAGACTGCCCATGGCTGACTAGCTGCTCTGTTGGTACCTTAAAGGCTAAGACTTCTCAAACCAAATCGTAAAATCCTTTACCAGGGTCATTGAGTTTATATAACACCTCAGTTAAATTTAGAATTGCCCAAGCACAATCCCTGAGATCCAGGCATGTCCTAACCCTGTAGGATCGTTTTCCCTAGCAAAGTACCCCAAAAATAATGGCTCAGGCAACCAAGAAATAGGATGCTGACTGTTCCCTTCCAGCAATTCACTGCTCTACATAAGTTGCACTGGTGTGACAAGCAGTTAGACTATGCCAGTGGTAGTATACAATACTATTGATACCCACCAGTGTACTGACTGTCTAGACTATCAACTGTGTGTCCACAGAAAACGGTATACTACCCCTTGAATAGACCACATCTTATGGATTCGGTTGAAAATAAACACTTAAATACACAATGATTCCTTTCTGCATTGTGTATCCCCAGAAGCCTAGTTCAATGATTAATTTAAGGAGGTTATGATAGCTTTATCCTGGTTTTATAGAATGTTTCATACCAAGCCAAGCCTGATTCATGGTCCCCCTACCAATTTCACCTGACCAGGCTGGGTCAACTGGTTCAAGGTAATAGAGTTGTCCAGTTGAGCTATTTATGGCTGATTGGGGATCAAACAAACGCAGTGCCCTGTGCTGGGTGCAGTCAGTAGGGTTTGTAAACTACACATGTGCAAATCGATCTGAGAGACTGCCAGTGGCACAGTTAGGAACTACATGATCCACTCTCCTCCAGTCTCAGAGATCGGCTCCTTTGAGTAGATCAGTACACAGATCAGGAGACCTGTGGACAAAATGCCTTATGGCAATTGGCCCTGGGGATGATCGGCCCAATGTCTTCTATGATAGTGGAATATTTGCCTCATGATTAATGGCACCCAGATTGAGGCATACCAGTCTACTCATGGTATCAACGTACCGGCTAGTCATCTCATGGACGGTCTGCCCTATCAGGGGGAGGGCGCTTACCACATCGGATACGGTACTATCTGTGTCCTTGTAGGATCAGCGTCCACATTCAGGTTAAAGGTCAAAGGTTAAAGTACAGATCTCCTATATCTGACACCAGCAATAACATATGGGGAGCCAAGTAGGTATCAATACTCATCTGCTCATCGTATACAAATACATACATGCCTAACATCAAGAAAATAAATACCTAATTAGCCACTATGGCAAATATTTGTAACATTTTGAATCATAACCAACAATATGCTGCAATTCGTCGTTGGAACCTGGTCCCACTGTTTTGAAATATAAATACATGAATAAGCAATTAATTAAACCTCAATGCAGCGTTCAGACCATGAATTAAATATAGGGGATCTGTCCTTTAGACCATTTCAGATCTTAGTGTATTGATGGCTCTGAGGCCCCTATCCCTCAAAAGGCCCCTATCCCTCAAATATTTGTAAGATAGGGGCCGTTTGAGACTTAGGGCCCACCTCAGGTCCCTATATAGCAAAAAGTCCCTATCCCACAAAATTTTGAGACATAGGGGCCACATTTAAACAGCCCCTATCTCATAAATATTTGTAGGATAGGGGCCATTTGAGGGATAGGGACATGTCAGGTCCCTATCCTACAAACAATCCCTAAGTATCAAAAGCCCTATCCATCAAAAACCTTTGTAATAATTTCTATGACTATTTCTTGCTTCAGCAGCAAGGAAGTAGGCCTCACAATAAGTTAAGGGTACCTTCTGGGTTTAATATCCATAGCCTGCATACTGACACCTGTTATCACTTTGTACACTCTAAAACCATGATGAGGTATATTTTCCAACCTAAAACGCTCTGAGAACCGATACCTCCTCCCCCTCCTCCTGCCTGTACCGACCACAGTATGTTGATGTCAACCAGATGGTCAGTCACTTGGGGTGGGGACGGAGGGTTGATATATGACCACCAGGGCAGTTTGGTAAGATGACAAGGGGGGAAGGGTGTCTGGTCAGTCCCGTACAGGAAAGGCAACAAGTGACAATAAACATGCACAGTGAGTCTGGGCCCCGGGGTCTGGACAGAATGTGCCACTGCCATAATGTGCCACTGTCAAAATGTACCTGGTCATGCAAATGGTACATTGCGACCACTGCACTTCCACTGCATGACCACCTTGGTAGTATATTGTGACTAGTACATTGTGACAGTGATACATTCCTCATAGGATTCGAGGACAGCTTTCACAGACCTCAGCCAGTCTAGCCCCTCCTGTTTCCCTTATTTCAGACCATTTTGGGGTATAGGGACATGGAAAAAATATTTGTGGCTTTGGGACTTCACATGGGCCCTATTTCTCAAACCGTTTTGAGGGATAGGGGCTGTTTGGCATATAGGGACTTCACCTGGTCCCTATCCCTTAAATGGACCAATGCTGAGGGATAGGGGCCTTCTGAGGGATAGGGGCCTCACATTTGGATTGCTATAACATATCAAAAATGCAATGTGGCAATCTGAATCCATATCAATGAAATATCGTTGGTCTATAATTCCATGTAATTGTAGGGTCCATGCGCCTGCATTCAATTGTACTTCTCAATAAATTGATATATCATTGGGTTTTTGGGATTCATGTAACTGTCATTTTATTTGATAAAGCTTAGTATGTAAAAGTTAAATCATTTCCAGAACTGGTATATAGCTATTCTAATCAAGTGCAAGACATCCATATAGTTTTAATAGCTTCTATGATAAGACCATATAGGATCCCCATAATCCTACCCTATACCATACTTAGCCATACCATACACCTACAACTCAGTCCCACACTGACTCCAACCATGGCACGTGAAGTTCGGGACGCGACACGAGCTCCCCGGAGACCCCGTCCTGAGGATCCACCGGTGAGCCAGACTCAGCTGTTCCTGCAGTTCTTCTGTGTGTTTGCAGTGACTACAGGCACCTTCTGTGCCTTCTACTACCCGTCCATAAGGAGCTGGTTCGCTGACAGCGGGGACCTGTCGCATCCCTGGTGGCAGCGCTCGGTCATCTACCAGGTGTATCCACGCTCCTTCCAGGACTCAGATGGAGATGGAATTGGTGACCTCAGAGGTGAGGGTGTTGGGTAATAACTGCACTGTCAGAAGTAACTGTAGCTGCACAGCGAGTTATATTGTAGAACTACAGTATAAAAGGAGGTATTTTTAGATTTGAAACAAAAAATACCTCCTTTTATACTGTAGTTCTACAGTATAAATCGCTGTGCAGCTACAGTTACTTCTGACAGTGTGTAATCTTATTTATTGTTTCATGGAAAGGCCTTTCAATTTCTCATCACTGCTTTCTCATCACTGTGTGCGTTATAGGAATTAGTATTGAAAAAAACAATTTTTTCCTTTTTGCAAATTTTAAATGAAAAATGTGATATAAGACAAAACATATTACCATATTTGGTATGCCTTGTGATGATAAACAAATCTCTTTTTCATTTGAGTGGCAAAATAGATATGGTTGAGCGGTTTGGCAACGTGTGAATTATGTTAATGCCCTAGAAGCTATTATTGATTATGAGTTAAATTAGACATAAAGCCTACTGTAAATTGGTAGACACCATGTTATAAATATACAAATGCAATACTAGTAATACAAGCACATTTGATATCCTTTCTGTATGTTATAGAGATAGCTGCCAATGAATTCATGTCTTTTGATATCATGATCAAGAATGTAGCCCTGGCAGGTGACTCCCTAGTGTTGCATTCATACATCATACCGACCCCTAACAGCCTCACACATTCTTGATGATGCATTGATGCAGCCCTGGAGAGTAGACCGTTGAGTAGTCTCTCCAGGGCTATATAGACACACATCTGAGAGATCATAGTTTAGACCAGAGTTTATCAGTAAGGACGTGTAGTGACACAACATGTAGGTGACAATGCTGTGTTATCTATGTAAATACTACAGCAGATAACAACCAGGTATAATCTCTGTACCTCTAGGCCTACTCCCCTTATAGTAGACCTATTGTGAATCTAGGACTCTGTCTGAAACCAAAAATGAACAAGGCCGTTTTTATTCTGATAACTTGGATCCGCCGATGAGATTTTCGACATTTTGCAAAACAATATATAAAGGAATTCCCCTTTTTTTTATTTAGATTTTAACCCCCCCCCCCAAAAAAAGGTTTTGCTGACCAGCAAACACCCAAAATTAGACCCTCAAAATTGGGAATATTTCTCAAAATACCCTCATTTGGTAGCCAAAACAAGGTTTTTCCACGCTTTTCCCCTCTGCCTCCTGGAAAGATGACCCAGCTGCCCCGAAGTTTTTTTTGTTGTTGTTGCTTTATTCGTCTCGCTCCTCAAAATATTTGCTGCTGTGCCTGTAATCCAAGTTATCAAAAAAGATATATCAATTGACCAGGTATAATCTCTGCACCTCCAGGTCGACCCCCCTTATAGTAGACCCAGCATGAATCTGGGACCCACAGTCTGAAACCAAAAGTGAACACTCCTTATTAAGATTTGTAAGATTGTGTTTTATTTCAATTCAAATCGCGGCTCTCACTGCAATTTTCAGCAGTTGAGAGAAACAGAGCTGTGTACATACATGTGTAAATGCAATTTAGACATAGGCGTAAAGACATAACTTTATGAATTAAAGTTTATAGATATACAGAGAAGTACATTTTTTTTTGTGGGAGGTAGTGGGATTATAATCGGGATGTTTATATCTTGATTGGCGTCTTGCTAAGGGGGAGCAGAGAAAGAATTACCATCATGTCTTAGCAGAGGGCAATATGCTGGTGAACTGGCCCTGTCTTGTAATCGGTGATAAGTTAAGAGTTCCTATACATTACTACTTAGAGCAACACAAGCTGGGCAGTTCTTGTGCAACAGACCGAGACTCATGGCATTCGTCTTTAGAATCAGAGATCAATAATTAATGACTATCGATTATCATAGTAATGATATCCTTATGACAACGCTAATGGGCAGCGCTGGTACACTGTACAGGCCATTAGAATGTAGCTAAAACCAATATAGGGGCAATGCTGGTGCATTGTACCTGCCCTATACGTATAACATTCGGGGCAATTGAGTACGACATTAAACCAACATAGCTTGTCTGGATTTTACCTAACATACTCAGTACTAAATGATCAATTTTAATTTGCCGTTAAGCATTATAATTGCGGTAAGAACTTTATTTTAAAATGCACAACAAGGGTAAAAATTGTTTTAAAAAGATGCTGGACATGTGAGACATACATGTTAGATGAGTACATATATACATCTGTAATTTGATGCAAATAACAATGGTCTCTAAATGGGTCCATATTATGTAGTATAGTTTTATCGATATGAAATGTAACATCAGTGATTATAAAATGAATACTTTTATTAGGAAATCCTGTTAAACACAATGGATTATTTAGGATTATATAAAAAATACTCTTACACAGACGGTTAAAACTTAACTGATTATATTCTTTGACGGCTAGTCGGTGGGTGAGCAGACCTCCCACGGTGATACTTATACCACAGTTAGCTGGATGAAGCAAAGGATATACCTGGCTGTATAACACATACAAAACAATCCAACAAAAACCACAAAACAATCACTGGGTTTAAGTCAGATATGGTTATGCGTGACTAGCTATATAAGTGTTATAAGCCTTGGTCAATGGTAATTTTCCATGGCTGGCGCCTTGGGAAAGTACCTTGTCCTAGGCTTGTTACACTTATACAGCAAGTCACTTGTACTATATCTAGTAATACTACCTTTAATTTTTGTTTAATGGTTGAGAGATCACTCAAATGTCTACCAGGGTCAATATATAGGAACGTATATATACACGTGTATAGATAAAGCATTGCTTTTGTTTATCATGATACTATGATGTCAAGTATTTGTGGATTAAGATTTAGGTGACCTAGATATTGACCTTGACCTTCTTTAGGAGATGTGGCCCACCTATTACAGAGTGGAGAGGAATACAGATAAGAGTCTATTGTATATTACTTGTAGACAGGATAGGTGCGACAGTGCTATTGATAACTTGTGATATGATATAGACCCCCATGTAGTAAATCTAAACCGGTTTTCTCAGGTTATTGCAATTTTTTTTACGCTCCCCCTCGAGAGCGCTGAAGGTGGCGAAAATTTTCCATCACTAATAACCTGATACAACAATAGATAAAAACCCTGACTCTCCTCCTTAACCAAGTGGTTAAATGCATAGAATGATGGAGGGTAGAAAGGTGACGGAGGGAGCCTGCAAATGACGCCAAATAAGGACTGGTGTCGATATCTCTTAGTCTTGCATGGTTAGTATCCTAGATATAAGACAAGAGACAATTATTTAATTCAATTCTCTGAGGTGTTAAATAAATACTCTGAACCCTAAATATTATTGGAGCCAATAATAAACCCTGCAATTATGTTATGGAGAGGGGTAGGTAACCCTTATCCCTCATTTGCAATGCTAAAGATCAGATTTTGTCAAAGACGGGCATACATGCAACATCTGAGGGTGCTGCTATAATATTTAGATATATGAAAACATAACATAGGCATGATGCTTGATAGACCTATGCCATTACCCTATATGGGGTAAAGGGTAAGTTGGTAGAACCTAATATCAAACTTTGATGACAGATGAATACATATCTTGATATTAGACCAAATATTGAACCCAGATTTGACTTGAAGTACAGTACAGTACAGCTGTAGTAGATACACCTACCAGGGTGATCTCGAGGACCCAGCTCTTTTTTTTTTTTTGGGGGGGGGGGGGGGGGGGGGCTATTTAACCACACCACTGTCCCACTCCCAGGCATGATACATACCATGAGAAGCAATGCTGTGCACTGTGCCACATGGAGGGAGGGTTGGGCTGATGGTTGTACTGTGTAATATGGAGGTTAGGCGGGGGGGGGGGGGGGTATTTCATGGCTATTAGTTTGGGGTGAGGGTGGGGATGGGGGGGAGGGGGGTCATAGGGGGTGGTTTACAGGAGCAGGGAGCCCTCAAGAAAGGTTCAAACTATCATCAGACAGGTCTTATGTTAATACATTATTTCAGTATAGGGTAATATAGAGGTGAAGCGGGGGGGGGGGGGAGAGTTATCTGATGCTGGGTTGGCGCTAGGACGTTTCATGGATTAGCCAGTCTGGCGAATTTGACCCACAGTTGTTTAGCCAGATTCATCATGAGTACGCCAGATTTAAATGAGGAAAATAATGACCAAAAAATGATATTATGTAATAGATAGACTATGGTTATGAAAAGGTATGTAGAATCAACCACTGCTTGCTGGTGGTGCCACACAAGAGCGAAGCGAGTATCTGTTTTAAACCAGGGTATGCTGTAAAACCAAGGTGCAAAGTCTATTGTTCTGCCCCACCACCGTGGTTTAAAGGTACTTTTCCTCAACACCCTCCATTTTGCCAGAACAGTAAAAAGTTGGTCTTCGGATAGAGTTTAAAATGTAGTACATGACTGTAAACATGGCGAGAAAGAGAATGGCAGCTAGATTTTAGGTTTTAAAAATATCTAAATATGATTTAAACGTCTGTTCCTCCCTTGATCTTAGCTTTCCAATGATATATTATACAACGTATTCCCAATAGTGACTATATCATTCTGGTAAGTAATTCGCCAGTCTGGCGAATTCAATGGAATATAGGATCGCCAGATTGAATTATAATTCGCCAATGGCGATCTGGCGAGCGGCTAGCGCCAACCCTGTGATGGCTATTGGTGCATGCTGGGAGGGGGGGGGGGGGGGGGGAGGGTCATAGAGGGGTGTTAACAGAAAGAGGGGACCCTCCAGAAGGGTTTAATCTGCCTGATTATGTGTCCTGAGGATCCTTTATGGCAGTATAGGGCTGTGATTGTAAGGGAGCAAATGCCTTCAAAATAGCTGATTTACCAGAATTTTACCGAGGACGAACCACCTCCCCAGAGGGGTAAACACCTCTTTAATCACAACAATATGACTTTAAATGGTCTCTTTGGGTCCCATATGAAGGTTTCTGACCATTTTCATGAAGTCATGATTTGATTTTAGAAGGAATCTGAAAGCCTGAAATTTGGCTGTTTTCTCACTTTTTAGCCAATTTTCGGACCCTATGTACGGGGGGGGGGGGGGGGTCAGGGGGGTCCGACATTTTTGTTGTTGTGTGATTTCCCGTGTTTTTGGACCCAAATGCATAGTTTGACTTTGAGCCTGTCCCCGAAGAATAGTAGATTTATCACCCCCTCCCTACTATGACACCAGCGAGCGAGTCAGGCAATGTATACGTATGTATTCAGCACATAAGGCTGCAGAAATTTTCTTTAAGGATAATTCTGAGAAACTAGTGGCGGGTCCCTGTGAAGATGTTGAGAACCCTTAGAAACTCACTAACCCCATCTGGTGGATATTTAGAGACTCACTAAGTATGTGTTGGTTCAGGACTAATTTCTGAAAACATTTTAGTAGGTTTCTCAAAGAGAGCCTTGAACCCTCGACCCTAGCTAACCAGGCAAGTGTCAGCATGGTCTATTGATGATATAGACAATAGTTCATGACTATAGTTTAGAATGCTCCATTTGGATGTTATGTTGGATATTCATTTCCGAAGTCATCATAGAAATTATAACGATAACCCGCTCTGATATTTTGATATATTACAGTATGGATATGTCCCCGACTTATGGCTTGGTATATGACTTCCATATTTGGCTTGAGAGTAGTAGGGGAGGTATCCGCAGGACCCCCCTTTTTATCTAGGTCAGTAGGTCAGTAGGTCATTGCTAAGTAGGTCAATGATATCCATGAGTCTAAGTAGGTCACCATATGGACATGTTTGAACATGTAGCCTCATTAATCATTCATGTCACAGTTTTAGAATGTTAATGATATGCATAACATGGATATTTGGTAAGTGACCAAAGTAAAATCGCATTATGAATGCAATTAAGTCATCCTTTAGACATGTTTGAACATGTAGCCTCATTAATTATTCATGTTACACTTAAGTTATGTAGGATACAGATGGATATGAAGTTAGGCTAAATAGAGCATTATATTATGATCAATTATTAATTGCATAGAATATATATGGTATTTGATATGAAGTCACCATATGGTACAGTATTAAAGGAAAAACCGTTTGGATCTGTTGGACATACTTGAAAGAGGCACATCAATATATATTTGGCTGCTTGAGTTTGAGACATGTCTGGACATGTTTCACATCAAAGAGACCTAGCTTCAAAGGCAAATTGGTTTGGCTCTGTTTGGACATGCTTCAAAGAGGCACATCATTTTATATTCAGATGCTTTGCCAACTGAACATGTTTCTCTGATAGTCATATCATGTGCATGTATACAGAGGGACCTTTATACAGTTTTGTCTATTGAATTATAAATTAAAGGTATAATTTGATAATGCTTTATTAAACCTGGTAGTGGAATCAAATGTGTATTTAAGAAATCATATTAGATAGTGGTTAGTTGAGACAAGTATTGACACAAATCACATCAAAGAGACCTTGCTGGCACCTGTTTAGGCATGTCTCACATCTAACATATCCTGACACCTGTCCAGATTCACATCAAAGAAATTTGGTTGGCATCTGTTGGGTTATGTTTGAGATTAATCATATACTGATGGCATCTGTCCAGGTGCACATCAAAGAGTTTTGTTTGGCACTGCTTTTGGACATATCTCACATCAACATGAACTTCTTGGCACCACTTTGGCCACATGTTATATCAAAGGAATTTTAAATTAGACCCTTGATAAACCCATCAATCTCTCCTTGCTGAATTTCAAATAAGCCCCCTTGGCTGATAATGGCTTATCCACCTTTTGAGGCATAACAGACAGTTATTACATGATGTATTATGCATACATTTTAGTAATGTCTCCTACCCCTACTTGACATGGGAAATGTTCACACCTCAAGCACCAAGCTGAGTCAAAAAGCAGCCCCATAGCTTAAGCTATGTAAAAAAATATTATATGTGGGGATATGAAGTGAGACTGGATGGAGAATTATACTTAATTAAGTATTAAAGAAAATATATATTGCATGTGCTATGATGTCACCATATGGTACAGTATTCAAAGGAAAAATGGTTTGGATTGGTTTGGGCATGCTTCAAAGAGGCAGATCATAACATTTCTGGCTGCTTTAGTTTTAGACGTGTCTGGACATGTTTCACATCAAAGAGACCTGTTTGGGCACCTTGCCAGTGAGTTTATGGTGGCTCATTATATATTCAGTTGTTTGCCAGCTGAACCAGGTTGAGGCCGGGACCATATTATCAGAACGTACTAAATACATAGTACACCCTTTCCATTGAGTCTGTACCAAGATTATGGTACTGTGCACCATCTTGGGCTGTACCATAATCTTGGTATACCTGGTGTGTTCACTGGACCATGACCCCTGCTCATGCAGGTAAATGGGCCAATTACAGCCCAGTACCTGTGGTCACTGGACTGTGACACTTATCTGTGCATGTAATTAGTGGGGTCACAGGTGGGACTAGGGAAACCACTCTACTATTTCATACTTATATTTACATTATATGGCATATTTACTACATTATCAAACATCACTAAGTGAATAAAAAAAACCATCACTTTGTGGACCTTAATCAATGATTTCATCCTATGGGTTCATTTTTATTAGCAGATTTAACAAAAGATTAGCAAACTGATTTTACTAAACATTTACTGAAGGAAAATATGTATATAAAGCCGTTTCTTAGATAATATTCCGATTTTAGTTATGAAAAAGGGTGCATACATAAATTATAAACCTCTGCTTCCTATAGCGGCATCAGAATTATGCATTTTGGCATAGAAATGTGAAAAAGTGACAATAAATGAGTGTACCAAGTTTTTGGTACACCCTGTGTTCTGGGAACTGTCATTCAATCTTAGGGCGTACTAAGAAACTGGTCAGTCTCCAACCTGTGAACATGCAATCCGGATTGAACATGTTTGAAGCTCATTTATAATTCATGTATTGCTTCTGCTCCTAGACCTTCTGAGGCATAGCAGACATTTTTACATGGTCCATTATGCATAAATTAGGATGTTTGATATACTCATCAATCCCTCCTCGCTGAATATGATATAAGTCTTCTCAGGACATAATTGTTTTATTTAGAGGTTTGAAGCCCATTTTTAATCCATGAAATGTTTCCAGAAGATGGTATTTGACCTGTCTACTATGCTTGAGATCAACAATGATTTCCTGCTGAATATCAAATAAGTGCACCCTGCGCATAATGGTTTTATCCCATGTTGAAGTTCATTTGGAATTCATAAGTGAGAGGGGGGCTCATTATATATTCAGTTGTTTGCCAGCTGAACATGTAATCCGGATGGAACATGGTTTTGTTTTGGCACAAGTGAGCATAACAGCTTTATCCTTCACCTTCTGAGGCATAGCAGACATTTTTACATGATCTATTATGCATAAATTTGGAATTTTTCTTATGAAAAGAGGTTTGGCACAGTATATAAGCAGGATTAATTTAGACACTAACCAGCCAGTCATCTTCACACATCCAGCAGAGCAGAAGCCAAAAGCCTCATCTTAGTATAATATTGACCTCAAACACCATGAACACGTTTTCTGCAACAAGTCAACCAGCTTATAATGCTGTGAACCCTTATGTGAGTATCTTTCTTACTATAAGTTTTATTGTTGACATATATTAATGGTACTTTTTAACTATACAGACTATTGGTTTATCACTATTATCTATTGAGTGAGTGATATCAAAAAAGGTATGTGATATTAATTTTCTTTTTTTAAACTCTTATTAGAAACAGGAAAGCGACCTAGATGAGGTGAATCATGAAGATATGGAGGTTGACCACTCAGACAATTCAACTCAGCACCCGATTATCACGGTTGCTGGCTTCACAGGATCCAGAAAAAGGGCACTACCCACATCTCTGATGGTGCATGGTCAGTCATTGGCCAAGAGAAGGAAGTTTGAAGGAAGTTTCAACATGTCCCCTACCCCTACCAACCATGAAGAATGTCCTCCAACACCTCAAGCACCAAGCAGAGTGAAGAAGCAGCCCAGGTACAACTCCAGATCTGTTAGAACCACTAGAGCCAGCACCTTCTATGCAGATCTAGTGAAAAACTCACCCCAAGCCGATGTCTCAGTGAGTTCCCATGGATGTCTTTTCATGGGATCCACAAAGCAGTCAGGTGACCCTACCAAGATGCAAAGGCTGTTCTTTAATTTAGGACAGAATTTGTATGTTGATAGGCAACCCGGAAAGGGTGGTGACGGAGATCTTAGGCTGAGCCTATGGCATACCAACAGCATCAACAAGATGCAGAGGGCCGGATCTCGTTACAGCATTCTGCTGGATTATGATGCAATTCACCAGATTAAAAAGGAATCAGAGGACATCAAGCTGGGGCTGAGCTTATGTGATGACGACAACTTCTTAGGGTTTGCCTTATCACTTGGCTCTATGAAGTACCTAACCATTGAGCCTGACATGTGCTTTGTCAATATAAGAAAGTGGTTCAACCCAGCACATGCATATGACGAGCCAAAGCCAGACCTACGCCCATGCAGGGAGGGAGTGCGTCTCACCTACGAACAATTCAAACGCTTCATTGAGTTCTTGGATACCCAGCTGCTGACAGAGTGTCCTTCCTTTGCTGAACATGTGTTCTGCTGTGATCAAGAGGACCATGACACCAACTGCTGCTGCATCTGCACCCCCCAGGGGATTTTACCCATACAGAGAGAGTTCCAACGTCTGCTTGGTGAATGATGTGAAGGACATCCTCATGACCAAGACATATTCATGTCAACATATACAATAAAAAACTAAACATTAAATACTGAACTATTAAACTACTAAACATTAAATACTGAACTATTGAATAAAAAAACATTTATTCATTATTTTACTTGTTGTCTTTTTATTTATTCACTCAAACTATCAAATGCAACAGACTTTGGAAGCAGTAAGTTATTCAGCTGTCTCAAAGGCATATTGTGACCCTGTAAGAGGAGTTTGATTTCCATATAAACCCAGCCAAGACCATTTGCTTCATTGTTTATTAATCTAATTATGCCAATTATGATTATGGTCATGACATATGTGTGTAATTTAATTAGAGGGCATGAATGAATAAACTTGGTGGGCAAATCATTAATGGGTTAATTAGTCGAGCATAAGTTGTGGTGTCATAGGTGTATATTCTACTGTGTTTAGCATTTGATATGTACCAGATTTAATTAGGTTTATTAAATGAGTATACCCCGGGCATAACTTATACACACCTTGCGTCTCTGTCAATGTCATTGAATACTTGATTCATGTTATCCACCTACACCTATGAGTCAGACACTGATGACGGAGGATATCCGGTATACTGATGGTATGCCATGACTGAGTAATAAGGAGGGATGGAGGTGCGAAATGCAACCTAAAGATGACCAACATATTTTTGGATCTGTTGGGACATGCTTAAAAATAAAAGGCACATCATTATATATTCTGCTGCTTGCCAACTTTGGTTGGCAAGTGAACATGTTCCTTTGACAGGAGTTGTGTCAGGTAAGGTCATTAATCATTCCTGCTGTATATTAAATGAGTGCACCCACTCTGGGCATAACGGTTTTATCCTGTGGTTTGAAACTAATTGGTGGGAGGGTGGCTCTTTACATATTCACTTGTTTGCTAGCTGAACAGATCAAACATGTGTTTGTTTTGCAAGAGCATTGCCAGGTAAGCCAATGATAAACCCATCAATCTTTCCCTCCTAAATATCAAATGAGTCCCCTCAGGGCATTACGGCTCTATCCCTTTGCCTTTTGACGCATAGCAGACATTTCTACTGGATGGAGCATTACTTTTGATCAGGTATTACTTACAGGAAAAAATTGTATGTGATATGTGATGATGTCACCATGTGGTACAGTATTCAAAGGGAAAAAAAGGTTTGGATCTGTTTGAACATGCTTCAAAGAGGCACATCATTACATATTCAGCTGCTTGCCAACTTTGGTTGCCAACTGAACATGTTCCTTAGGCTAGCGTTGTGTCAGGTTAAGTCACCAATCATTACTGCAGTAAAGGGGCTTTTAATCTTCACAGGACAGAATATTTACTTATCAAGAATCCAACAAATCTTTATGTAACTAATTTATCTTTACATGTCCAGAGAAAAGGAAAAAAGAAAAGCAGCTATAGATCTAAATTGGAAAATGATAAGAGATGTGGGGTAATTAGGCAAAATAATTGTTGATATACATTCTATTGTTTTAAATTAAGCTAAAAGTGGGTATATCAAATTTTTGCCAAATTCTAAATCCTACATAAATATGTTGCAAATACTGTAAAAGTGTATTATTTATGTGTTGGAGTACATTAAAATGGTATCCATGGACAGTAGCAGCTCAGAAAGTGGGTCCCATGGGGTCCAACCATGGTCTTTTCTAGTGATTTTACCATTGGGCATTAAAACCATGCACGATTTCATTCGAAAATTACCATATTTTAGGAAATAAAATCAAATTTGGGCAATAATGGTGGGAATGAGGAGGAATTGAGTAGATAGGAAGTAAAGTATGATATCTAGGAACATCCTGACTCATTGTTAGGGACATTTCTTTTCTTTTGTCCCACACATCGGATATACTCACTTTAAGAGAGTTAAATGATTCAAGGTACATATCATCTTATCCTATATTTTTCTAACATCCTATGCCTTCAGTAGTGTGGCCATATTCTTTTTTAAACCCTGATGAATAAAAGAATAATAAAGTATCATTTGATTCATTTGAGTTTGAGTGGAGTTTGATACATGTTTATTTCAAACTTTTTATCTACATATCATTGAATTGGAATATTGGGCAAATGGTATACAAAACTGACATGGGCTCGCATACTTAGCTCAAATATAGAACATGAGTGCCTCATATGGAAACCATCAGTAGGAGTACTGTGTCATATGAGTTGAAATTGAGTTTATATAGACATTAGTAATATCTATATTAGACATGAATAAAATACTACATCAT
The DNA here is from genome assembly GCA_947462335.1 of Harmothoe impar. Taxonomy (NCBI): domain Eukaryota; kingdom Metazoa; phylum Annelida; class Polychaeta; order Phyllodocida; family Polynoidae; genus Harmothoe; species Harmothoe impar. The sequence goes on along the minus strand of OX381710.1, from coordinate 15,075,157 downwards.
TGCTTAAACTTTATATGTATGGATTCATGTGAACTACCAGAAAACTAAACAGATCCAGTGATACAAAGTTTCAATCTTTATTTCTCCACTTGATACACTGATGAGTTAATTCATGATTAATTGTGGTGTAAATTTGAAAAGTCTTTAGCCAGGTCAGTGTCATATGAATTAAGTAATGTGTAAAAACTTTGTAAAATGTCTGCTGGCATTGAGTATCCAACTGGGATGGAAGGAGCAGGTTTTGTTCCAACCTGAGCAGGTTTTATAGGCACATCAATCCTGAAGGTGGAAAGGTGGTGATGATCGAGGACTGGAGAAGAGGTGGTTGTATAGGTGGGTGTTGACCAGTCATTGTCTGTAGCCTCTAGGGATAGTGTTTCAGTTTCAACATCCATGGTGTTCAAACTGATAATTGGCTCAAGTGGCACACTTATACTAGTTGGCTCCAATGGTGCATTGATGACAGGTGTTGATAAAGGTGATTCCTCGTTAGTACTGAAGGTGCCTGGTCCTAAGTTGGTCCTAAAGTAGTCATCAATCTGTTTGTCACTTAGTTGTAGGCATGGTGGACTAGAATAACTGAAGAGGATCTGGTCAGCATCTACTTCTGTGCTGAAAATTTGGGCGGCTCCACTGATATTGCTGTTAGCCAGCTTAGCTTCAGCAAGGTAGAGTCCTGTGGCAGACCCAGCCGGCGTGAGGCTAGGGGTGTTGCAGTCCAAACCCAGTAGGGCATAGTCATCACAGGAAATGGTATCAAATGAGATAGTCTTGCCATTAACACTTGTAACTTTGAGTCCCTTCTTTTATTTTTTGAACCACCTTTCGATTTGACTATGTCTCGGACACAGCTGGAGGCAACGTCTTTAAAAGCTTTAGTAGATGACTTGTGTTCGTTTCTGAAGTGACGCCTTAGTGCAGCCTTGGACTTGTATTCTCGGTAGCACTCGCTGCAGACAAATGCACTATCATCTTCCATGTCATGTACCTTTGCGTAATGTTCCCTTATGGCTACTAAGGACGGGCATGGGAGATCACAGACATGACAAATATATGCCATGCTTGACATTGTCTGTTGGTGATTAGCTTAAAAACAGGTGGTTAACCCGTCAGTATGCGCAGCTGAAGTTTAAATGACCGCATGTGGTTTTTCATTGTTGCCAGGTGGAAATGGCATCTCACAGAGGAGTGGGGATGTTAAGAGCATTGCTGATTGGTCTACCAGCTTTGGCTCATGCCCATTGACGCATGAGCTTACAGGTGACAAATTGTTTGTGGGAGGGCTGCTACAGTTCGACGGATACTATATGAGTCCAGATTCAAATATTGCAATGATTGTATTTGTACATTTCTATGTTATAACTCATAACTTGGTGGAGGAAGATGGATGTGTGGTTTGATTACATGCCTATGGCTCAGGAATAAAGATTCTAGAAAAAATGATGGCTTCATTATTGTTAGATAGATTTTGTCACTTTTCTACCACTACAATACATTTCATAACTTTTGTTGGTATGTTGATTATTATATCAGAGCATGATTAATTGTAATGTGTAATCTGACACATTAGCGCTCAGACATTATTGACCTATAACCAGGTTTGAATATCCATCAGTTAAGGAAGATGGCAAACTGCTATATATATGATTTTTATTAACAGAAAACAGAGAAAACATCATTCACATGTCAGGGTGCTTGTTAAATCAATTAGGATTACATATTACTTTGATATTTCAGAGTTTCCAATAAACTAACATTCATCATGCATACTAGATGCTACAGGATTGAGGCACTTTTGTACATCTAAAAATGAAAACAGCTCTTTAATATATCAGCTAAAAGCTGCTATCAACATTTGTTATGTAGGAGTTTATAGCTTTTTGTTCCATAATGCCCTCCATGTCACACTGATATGTCTCACTGATGGCTTTGATTTTTGATTGTAGATCTTCTTTCCTCTGTAGATGGATGTTATTTCCTGATTACCATTCTTACTGGTTGTGGACTTACTTTGGAGTTTTGAGAGGGTTACTGGAGCTTCTTCTTCATTGATGATTGTTGCCTCATGTACAATTTTGGGAGTGCTCTTTTGACATGGGCTTTGCTGTTTGACTTTGAAGTCAAGGACTGGTACCCATGTGTTATATTGATCTGACCAACCTAACCAGCTAACTATAGCCTCTCACTGTTTCCATCACCTATGGTCCCGTGAGTCAGAATGTCCCCTTCTTCATATACATTTCATTCTTTGATGACATGAGTTTTTTGGGGGGTGGCTCTCTTTTTGTGCAGACACCACCTCCTTATTGGTGCTCATGCTGGGAGACGGCTGGTCCAGTTGGTGCAATGGATATATACTTGAGGTTCTCTTTTAGTGATGATTGCCATATCCATTACAACTTTACTGATGTTGTCTCTCTCTGGGCTTTGAAACGTTGATAAGATTAGGATTAAGATTAAGATTTAAGTTGAGGGCTTGTGATTCTTTAGTAAGTGCTGAATCTCTCCACTTCCATGAATAATGGAAGCATTCTGGTGAGGCTGTACTTTATAGCTAAATCTTTTCCACAGTCCAGCCAGGAATATATGTCTGTCAGCATGGTTCTGTGCAAACAAGATGGCGATCTGTTATATTGTTGTTTCTTTTCTGGATCTCTCTGCAGTTTTGCAAGGAAGAAAGCAATGGGTCTTTTATATTCCCCTACATTGTCTCCCAATTGAATGTTGATGCAGTGGGTCTTTTATAGTCCCTGGCATTGTCTCCTCACATGCTTGTTGATGCCCCTTGCACTGTATGCTGGGGAGGAAGGCCTTACTTTGGTACCCCGCATCCCTACACAATCTCAACCATGACTTACTGACCTACATAATGGTCCCCCGCATCCCCTACACATTCTCAACCATAACCTACTGACCTACATAAAATGTGGTTATGAATAACATTGGCCCCCCCCCGCATTTTGCATGATGCTCGCATGTTTCCCGCAAAAGATGCAAGGAACATGCGGGGGATACGGGGGGACAAAAGTTTGGTCCCCCTGCATCCCCTGCATCATGCAAAATGTGGGGGGCCAATGTTATTCATAACCACATTTTATGTAGGTCAGTAGGTTATGGTTGAGAATGTGTAGGGGATGCGGGGGACCATTATGTAGGTCAGTAAATCATGGTTGAGATTGTGTAGGGATGCGGGGTACCAAAGTAAGGCCTTCCTCCCCAGCATACAGTGCAAGGGGCATCAACAAGCATGTGAGGAGACAATGCCAGGGACTATAAAAGACCCACTGCATCAACATTCAATTGGGAGACAATGTAGGGGAATATAAAAGACCCATTGCTTTCTTCCTTGCAAAACTGCAGAGAGATCCAGAAAAGAAACAACAATATAACAGATCGCCATCTTGTTTGCACAGAACCATGCTGACAGACATATATTCCTGGCTGGACTGTGGAAAAGATTTAGCTAAAAAGTACAGCCTCACCAGAATGCTTCCATTATTCATGGAAGTGGAGAGATTCAGCACTTACTAAAGAATCACAAGCCCTCAACTTAAATCTTAATCTTAATCCTAATCTTATCAACGTTTCAAAGCCCAGAGAGAGACAACATCAGTAAAGTTGTAATGGATATGGCAATCATCACTAAAAGAGAACCTCAAGTATATATCCATTGCACCAACTGGACCAGCCGTCTCCCAGCATGAGCACCAATAAGGAGGTGGTGTCTGCACAAAAAGAGAGCCACCCCCAAAAAACTCATGTCATCAAAGAATGAAATGTATATGAAGAAGGGGACATTCTGACTCACGGGACCATAGGTGATGGAAACAGTGAGAGGCTATAGTTAGCTGGTTAGGTTGGTCAGATCAATATAACACATGGGTACCTGTCCTTGACTTCAAAGTCAAACAGCAAAGCCCATGTCAAAAGAGCACTCCCAAAATTGTACATGAGGCAACAATCATCAATGAAGAAGAAGCTCCAGTAACCCTCTCAAAACTCCAAAGTAAGTCCACAACCAGTAAGAATGGTAATCAGGAAATAACATCCATCTACAGAGGAAAGAAGATCTACAATCAAAAATCAAAGCCATCAGTGAGACATATCAGTGTGACATGGAGGGCATTATGGAACAAAAAGCTATAAACTCCTACATAACAAATGTTGATAGCTGCTTTTAGTTGATATATTAAAGAGCTGTTTTCATTTTTAGATGTACAAAAGTGCCTCAATCCTGTAGCATCTAGTATGCATGATGAATGTTAGTTTATTGGAAACTCTGAAATATCAAAGTAATATGTAATCCTAATTGATTTAACAAGCACCCTGACATGTGAATGATGTTTTCTCTGTTTTCTGTTAATAAAAATCATATATATAGCAGTTTGCCATCTTCCTTAACTGATGGATATTCAAACCTGGTTATAGGTCAATAATGTCTGAGCGCTAATGTGTCAGATTACACATTACAATTAATCATGCTCTGATATAATAATCAACATACCAACAAAAGTTATGAAATGTATTGTAGTGGTAGAAAAGTGACAAAATCTATCTAACAATAATGAAGCCATCATTTTTTCTAGAATCTTTATTCCTGAGCCATAGGCATGTAATCAAACCACACATCCATCTTCCTCCACCAAGTTATGAGTTATAACATAGAAATGTACAAATACAATCATTGCAATATTTGAATCTGGACTCATATAGTATCCGTCGACCTGTAGCAGCCCTCCCACAAACAATTTGTCACCTGTAAGCTCATGCGTCAATGGGCATGAGCCAAAGCTGGTAGACCAATCAGCAATGCTCTTAACATCCCCACTCCTCTGTGAGATGCCATTTCCACCTGGCAACAATGAAAAACCACATGCGGTCATTTAAACTTCAGCTGCGCATACTGACGGGTTAACCACCTGTTTTTAAGCTAATCACCAACAGACAATGTCAAGCATGGCATATATTTGTCATGTCTGTGATCTCCCATGCCCGTCCTTAGTAGCCATAAGGGAACATTACGCAAAGGTACATGACATGGAAGATGATAGTGCATTTGTCTGCAGCGAGTGCTACCGAGAATACAAGTCCAAGGCTGCACTAAGGCGTCACTTCAGAAACGAACACAAGTCATCTACTAAAGCTTTTAAAGACGTTGCCTCCAGCTGTGTCCGAGACATAGTCAAAGGTGGTTCAAAAAATAAAAGAAGGGACTCAAAGTTACAAGTGTTAATGGCAAGACTATCTCATTTGATACCATTTCCTGTGATGACTATGCCCTACTGGGTTTGGACTGCAACACCCCTAGCCTCACGCCGGCTGGGTCTGCCACAGGACTCTACCTTGCTGAAGCTAAGCTGGCTAACAGCAATATCAGTGGAGCCGCCCAAATTTTCAGCACAGAAGTAGATGCTGACCAGATCCTCTTCAGTTATTCTAGTCCACCATGCCTACAACTAAGTGACAAACAGATTGATGACTACTTTAGGACCAACTTAGGACCAGGCACCTTCAGTACTAACGAGGAATCACCTTTATCAACACCTGTCATCAATGCACCATTGGAGCCAACTAGTATAAGTGTGCCACTTGAGCCAATTATCAGTTTGAACACCATGGATGTTGAAACTGAAACACTATCCCTAGAGGCTACAGACAATGACTGGTCAACACCCACCTATACAACCACCTCTTCTCCAGTCCTCGATCATCACCACCTTTCCACCTTCAGGATTGATGTGCCTATAAAACCTGCTCAGGTTGGAACAAAACCTGCTCCTTCCATCCCAGTTGGATACTCAATGCCAGCAGACATTTTACAAAGTTTTTACACATTACTTAATTCATATGACACTGACCTGGCTAAAGACTTTTCAAATTTACACCACAATTAATCATGAATTAACTCATCAGTGTATCAAGTGGAGAAATAAAGATTGAAACTTTGTATCACTGGATCTGTTTAGTTTTCTGGTAGTTCACATGAATCCATACATATAAAGTTTAAGCAATGATGTAGTATTTTATTCATGTCTAATATAGATATTACTAATGTCTATATAAACTCAATTTCAACTCATATGACACAGTACTCCTACTGATGGTTTCCATATGAGGCACTCATGTTCTATATTTGAGCTAAGTATGCGAGCCCATGTCAGTTTTGTATACCATTTGCCCAATATTCCAATTCAATGATATGTAGATAAAAAGTTTGAAATAAACATGTATCAAACTCCACTCAAACTCAAATGAATCAAATGATACTTTATTATTCTTTTATTCATCAGGGTTTAAAAAAGAATATGGCCACACTTCTGAAGGCATAGGATGTTAGAAAAATATAGGATAAGATGATATGTACCTTGAATCATTTAACTCTCTTAAAGTGAGTATATCCGATGTGTGGGACAAAAGAAAAGAAATGTCCCTAACAATGAGTCAGGATGTTCCTAGATATCATACTTTACTTCCTATCTACTCAATTCCTCCTCATTCCCACCATTATTGCCCAAATTTGATTTTATTTCCTAAAATATGGTAATTTTCGAATGAAATCGTGCATGGTTTTAATGCCCAATGGTAAAATCACTAGAAAAGACCATGGTTGGACCCCATGGGACCCACTTTCTGAGCTGCTACTGTCCATGGATACCATTTTAATGTACTCCAACACATAAATAATACACTTTTACAGTATTTGCAACATATTTATGTAGGATTTAGAATTTGGCAAAAATTTGATATACCCACTTTTAGCTTAATTTAAAACAATAGAATGTATATCAACAATTATTTTGCCTAATTACCCCACATCTCTTATCATTTTCCAATTTAGATCTATAGCTGCTTTTCTTTTTTCCTTTTCTCTGGACATGTAAAGATAAATTAGTTACATAAAGATTTGTTGGATTCTTGATAAGTAAATATTCTGTCCTGTGAAGATTAAAAGCCCCTTTACTGCAGTAATGATTGGTGACTTAACCTGACACAACGCTAGCCTAAGGAACATGTTCAGTTGGCAACCAAAGTTGGCAAGCAGCTGAATATGTAATGATGTGCCTCTTTGAAGCATGTTCAAACAGATCCAAACCTTTTTTTCCCTTTGAATACTGTACCACATGGTGACATCATCACATATCACATACAATTTTTTCCTGTAAGTAATACCTGATCAAAAGTAATGCTCCATCCAGTAGAAATGTCTGCTATGCGTCAAAAGGCAAAGGGATAGAGCCGTAATGCCCTGAGGGGACTCATTTGATATTTAGGAGGGAAAGATTGATGGGTTTATCATTGGCTTACCTGGCAATGCTCTTGCAAAACAAACACATGTTTGATCTGTTCAGCTAGCAAACAAGTGAATATGTAAAGAGCCACCCTCCCACCAATTAGTTTCAAACCACAGGATAAAACCGTTATGCCCAGAGTGGGTGCACTCATTTAATATACAGCAGGAATGATTAATGACCTAACCTGACACAACTCCTGTCAAAGGAACATGTTCACTTGCCAACCAAAGTTGGCAAGCAGCAGAATATATAATGATGTGCCTTTTATTTTTAAGCATGTCCCAACAGATCCAAAAATATGTTGGTCATCTTTAGGTTGCATTTCGCACCTCCATCCCTCCTTATTACTCAGTCATGGCATACCATCAGTATACCGGATATCCTCCGTCATCAGTGTCTGACTCATAGGTGTAGGTGGATAACATGAATCAAGTATTCAATGACATTGACAGAGACGCAAGGTGTGTATAAGTTATGCCCGGGGTATACTCATTTAATAAACCTAATTAAATCTGGTACATATCAAATGCTAAACACAGTAGAATATACACCTATGACACCACAACTTATGCTCGACTAATTAACCCATTAATGATTTGCCCACCAAGTTTATTCATTCATGCCCTCTAATTAAATTACACACATATGTCATGACCATAATCATAATTGGCATAATTAGATTAATAAACAATGAAGCAAATGGTCTTGGCTGGGTTTATATGGAAATCAAACTCCTCTTACAGGGTCACAATATGCCTTTGAGACAGCTGAATAACTTACTGCTTCCAAAGTCTGTTGCATTTGATAGTTTGAGTGAATAAATAAAAAGACAACAAGTAAAATAATGAATAAATGTTTTTTTATTCAATAGTTCAGTATTTAATGTTTAGTAGTTTAATAGTTCAGTATTTAATGTTTAGTTTTTTATTGTATATGTTGACATGAATATGTCTTGGTCATGAGGATGTCCTTCACATCATTCACCAAGCAGACGTTGGAACTCTCTCTGTATGGGTAAAATCCCCTGGGGGGTGCAGATGCAGCAGCAGTTGGTGTCATGGTCCTCTTGATCACAGCAGAACACATGTTCAGCAAAGGAAGGACACTCTGTCAGCAGCTGGGTATCCAAGAACTCAATGAAGCGTTTGAATTGTTCGTAGGTGAGACGCACTCCCTCCCTGCATGGGCGTAGGTCTGGCTTTGGCTCGTCATATGCATGTGCTGGGTTGAACCACTTTCTTATATTGACAAAGCACATGTCAGGCTCAATGGTTAGGTACTTCATAGAGCCAAGTGATAAGGCAAACCCTAAGAAGTTGTCGTCATCACATAAGCTCAGCCCCAGCTTGATGTCCTCTGATTCCTTTTTAATCTGGTAAATTGCATCATAATCCAGCAGAATGCTGTAACGAGATCCGGCCCTCTGCATCTTGTTGATGCTGTTGGTATGCCATAGGCTCAGCCTAAGATCTCCGTCACCACCCTTTCCGGGTTGCCTATCAACATACAAATTCTGTCCTAAATTAAAGAACAGCCTTTGCATCTTGGTAGGGTCACCTGACTGCTTTGTGGATCCCATGAAAAGACATCCATGGGAACTCACTGAGACATCGGCTTGGGGTGAGTTTTTCACTAGATCTGCATAGAAGGTGCTGGCTCTAGTGGTTCTAACAGATCTGGAGTTGTACCTGGGCTGCTTCTTCACTCTGCTTGGTGCTTGAGGTGTTGGAAGACATTCTTCATGGTTGGTAAGGGTAGGGGACATGTTGAAACTTCCTTCAAACTTCCTTCTCTTGGCCAATGACTGACCATGCACCATCAGAGATGTGGGTAGTGCCCTTTTTCTGGATCCTGTGAAGCCAGCAACCGTGATAATCGGGTGCTGAGTTGAATTGTCTGAGTGGTCAACCTCCATATCTTCATGATTCACCTCATCTAGGTCGCTTTCCTGTTTCTAATAAGAGTTTAAAAAAAGAAAATTAATATCACATACCTTTTTTGATATCACTCACTCAATAAATAATAGTGATAAACCAATAGTCTGTATAGTTAAAAAGTACCATTAATATATGTCAACAATAAAACTTATAGTAAGAAAGATACTCACATAAGGGTTCACAGCATTATAAGCTGGTTGACTTGTTGCAGAAAACGTGTTCATGGTGTTTGAGGTCAATATTATACTAAGATGAGGCTTTTGGCTTCTGCTCTGCTGGATGTGTGAAGATGACTGGCTGGTTAGTGTCTAAATTAATCCTGCTTATATACTGTGCCAAACCTCTTTTCATAAGAAAAATTCCAAATTTATGCATAATAGATCATGTAAAAATGTCTGCTATACCTCAGAAGGTGAAGGATAAAGCTGTTATGCTCACTTGTGCCAAAACAAAACCATGTTCCATCCGGATTACATGTTCAGCTGGCAAACAACTGAATATATAATGAGCCCCCCTCTCACTTATGAATTCCAAATGAACTTCAACATGGGATAAAACCATTATGCGCAGGGTGCACTTATTTGATATTCAGCAGGAAATCATTGTTGATCTCAAGCATAGTAGACAGGTCAAATACCATCTTCTGGAAACATTTCATGGATTAAAAATGGGCTTCAAACCTCTAAATAAAACAATTATGTCCTGAGAAGACTTATATCATATTCAGCGAGGAGGGATTGATGAGTATATCAAACATCCTAATTTATGCATAATGGACCATGTAAAAATGTCTGCTATGCCTCAGAAGGTCTAGGAGCAGAAGCAATACATGAATTATAAATGAGCTTCAAACATGTTCAATCCGGATTGCATGTTCACAGGTTGGAGACTGACCAGTTTCTTAGTACGCCCTAAGATTGAATGACAGTTCCCAGAACACAGGGTGTACCAAAAACTTGGTACACTCATTTATTGTCACTTTTTCACATTTCTATGCCAAAATGCATAATTCTGATGCCGCTATAGGAAGCAGAGGTTTATAATTTATGTATGCACCCTTTTTCATAACTAAAATCGGAATATTATCTAAGAAACGGCTTTATATACATATTTTCCTTCAGTAAATGTTTAGTAAAATCAGTTTGCTAATCTTTTGTTAAATCTGCTAATAAAAATGAACCCATAGGATGAAATCATTGATTAAGGTCCACAAAGTGATGGTTTTTTTTATTCACTTAGTGATGTTTGATAATGTAGTAAATATGCCATATAATGTAAATATAAGTATGAAATAGTAGAGTGGTTTCCCTAGTCCCACCTGTGACCCCACTAATTACATGCACAGATAAGTGTCACAGTCCAGTGACCACAGGTACTGGGCTGTAATTGGCCCATTTACCTGCATGAGCAGGGGTCATGGTCCAGTGAACACACCAGGTATACCAAGATTATGGTACAGCCCAAGATGGTGCACAGTACCATAATCTTGGTACAGACTCAATGGAAAGGGTGTACTATGTATTTAGTACGTTCTGATAATATGGTCCCGGCCTCAACCTGGTTCAGCTGGCAAACAACTGAATATATAATGAGCCACCATAAACTCACTGGCAAGGTGCCCAAACAGGTCTCTTTGATGTGAAACATGTCCAGACACGTCTAAAACTAAAGCAGCCAGAAATGTTATGATCTGCCTCTTTGAAGCATGCCCAAACCAATCCAAACCATTTTTCCTTTGAATACTGTACCATATGGTGACATCATAGCACATGCAATATATATTTTCTTTAATACTTAATTAAGTATAATTCTCCATCCAGTCTCACTTCATATCCCCACATATAATATTTTTTTACATAGCTTAAGCTATGGGGCTGCTTTTTGACTCAGCTTGGTGCTTGAGGTGTGAACATTTCCCATGTCAAGTAGGGGTAGGAGACATTACTAAAATGTATGCATAATACATCATGTAATAACTGTCTGTTATGCCTCAAAAGGTGGATAAGCCATTATCAGCCAAGGGGGCTTATTTGAAATTCAGCAAGGAGAGATTGATGGGTTTATCAAGGGTCTAATTTAAAATTCCTTTGATATAACATGTGGCCAAAGTGGTGCCAAGAAGTTCATGTTGATGTGAGATATGTCCAAAAGCAGTGCCAAACAAAACTCTTTGATGTGCACCTGGACAGATGCCATCAGTATATGATTAATCTCAAACATAACCCAACAGATGCCAACCAAATTTCTTTGATGTGAATCTGGACAGGTGTCAGGATATGTTAGATGTGAGACATGCCTAAACAGGTGCCAGCAAGGTCTTTTTGATGTGATTTGTGTCAATACTTGTCTCAACTAACCACTATCTAATATGATTTCTTAAATACACATTTGATTCCACTACCAGGTTTAATAAAGCATTATCAAATTATACCTTTGATTTATAATTCAATAGACAAAACTGTATAAAGGTCCCTCTGTATACATGCACATGATATGACTATCAGAGAAACATGTTCAGTTGGCAAAGCATCTGAATATAAAATGATGTGCCTCTTTGAAGCATGTCCAAACAGAGCCAAACCAATTTGCCTTTGAAGCTAGGTCTCTTTGATGTGAAACATGTCCAGACATGTCTCAAACTCAAGCAGCCAAATATATATTGATGTGCCTCTTTCAAGTATGTCCAACAGATCCAAACGGTTTTTCCTTTAATACTGTACCATATGGTGACTTCATATCAAATACCATATATATTCTATGCAATTAATAATTGATCATAATATAATGCTCTATTTAGCCTAACTTCATATCCATCTGTATCCTACATAACTTAAGTGTAACATGAATAATTAATGAGGCTACATGTTCAAACATGTCTAAAGGATGACTTAATTGCATTCATAATGCGATTTTACTTTGGTCACTTGCCAAATATCCATGTTATGCATATCATTAACATTCTAAAACTGTGACATGAATGATTAATGAGGCTACATGTTCAAACATGTCCATATGGTGACCTACTTAGACTCATGGATATCATTGACCTACTTAGCAATGACCTACTGACCTACTGACCTAGATAAAAAGGGGGGTCCTGCGGATACCTCCCCTACTACTCTTGAGCATCTATTATATATTGTAAATGACATATAAGAAGTCTCAAGGGTTTTACAAATGATTTAAAGATACCAGGAATATCCCTTAACACACAACATACCTCTCTCTGTGTCTGTAGGTCTGCAGTCGCGTCTAGAGTACTTTGAATACCTGGGGCTCAGCCCCGCGTGCACCAACTTACCTTTGTCCCCAAGCAGAGTCCAAGTCCTGCCGTGAGGTTGGACAGTGTGGGCCACTCTGGCTGCTACACTTGGCTACCTGAGCTACCTGTGCTACCTGTGTACAGACCCCTGTCCTTTCCTTGCTCCCCACAGTGTTGTAGGTATGCAGGCCATGTGCGTTAAGGACAGCAGCAATGTTTACACAAAGCAGAGGGGAAACTTTGCTAAGTGTGGGTATATATCTCCAGTTTAATGCAAGATTATGTGTTCTGCATCCCAGTAATATTATTTATTATGCAAATCCATGAGATTTTGGCATTTTAAAGGCGCACTGAACCCACAACGTCATTTGCGTAAAAAACTCGGCAGGGTTAGGTCCTCAACTCAGTGCGCCTTTAATGCATCCAAATGCATGCATTTTCACCAGAATGGGATGCTCAAAGCAGAGGGGGGACCTGGAGTTGACTACCCTGTTTCTGTAAACAGAAACACCTGACCTCCTCCCCGAAGTTTAGCTCGATGGTGGCCCGTGCTCAGCCCCATGTACACCTCCCCCATGGTGGACAGTATCATTAGGGTTGTTGTTTGTCGTAGTTATAATGGATCTTGAAGGATACGATATTGCTTATAATGATATACTACACATGTCATTGGAGCCACTCGGTCCGATGGCCTAGAGCACTCCACCAATTTAATGAAGTTTCCCTCAGGGTTGAGGACATAAAGTTTCAGAAATTCCCCCTTTTTTCAATTTAAAAAAAAAAAAGAAAAAAAAAAGATTTACATTTTTTAAACTTTTAATTTAATTTTTTCTTCTGAAAAAAAAAGTTCTTTTTAATCTATTTTTTTTTCTGTAGGTCTGCAGTCACGTTTGGAGTACTTTGAGTACCTGGGGGTGGAGGCTCTATGGCTGAGTCCGGTGAACACCTCCCCCATGGTGGACTTTGGGTACGACGTAGCCGACTTCACCGACATAGACCCCATGTTTGGTACCCTGCAGGACTTTGACAACTTTATAAATGCCGCTCACAGTAAAGGTTGGTTCGAACACAATTTGTTAGTAGTTTTGATATTTTACTCAATGTTTTACTGATCATGTTGGACATGACTGTGTATAATTTCTAGGTTCTATAATTAATTTTTACAGTTGCACGTTGTGAATAAGAGTACACAATGATATCATAATGGCATGCACTACACTGATAAAATGAAGGGATCCAAACTTGTCAAAAGGTTGTCTTATAAGAAGAGTTTAGGGTCTTTAAAGTGACGGTCATAAAATAAACAAGTTAAAGGTTGTCTATTTGATGAACTGTCCGGTTACCATCCCACAAGACAAGACTTGGGTCATCTAACTGACAATGTTAGCCCAGGCAGTGGCCCACTCCAAGTGACAAGTCTAAGGTCGTCAAATTGACAACCCAGAATAGTTAACCCTTTATTGGCTGCAAACTGCTTTAAATGTGCTTGAATCTCTTTGTCAGCATGATGCATGAATGTAGCCCTGGTGAGTCTATTCGCCAAGCCTGCATTCATGCACCTTTGGAAATGAATCAATAGTTGGGCGAGTATACTTGCCAAGGCTGAATTCATGTATTATGATCACATAGAGCATAGCACCTTAAAGCACTATGCACCCCTTAGAGGGTTAACCTGTGCACTATAACCTCTACTTCACTGTAGGTGGAGCTAACTGGGTTCTGCCTAGGCATAATTGTTGTCCATGTTTGTCTATATTTCTGAGGTTTATAATAGCTAATTCATACAAACATAGAGGTATGTAGGTTAGGGGAGTTCCTGCCATATCCCCAAGTCTATATTGAGAGTATTTCTACCCTTTAGTTACAGACTGCTAACACATATGTGGATGTCATACCAATGGGAGTTTCCTTGCAGCTATTGTACCATAGAAATAACCACAAAAGAGTTGTCTGTGCCCTTCACATATTTGTTTTGTCTCAATTATATCAAATCATTGATTCCTTTACCTTTTCTAGCATCCCCAATAGATACATCTCAGGATTCTCCATAACATGAATCTGTATTCCCATAAATATGATTAAAATCAACATAGAAATTATGCAATTCATTCCCCAACTTTATACGGAATGCATGTTATACTGATGCCACCTACAGGGAAAATCCTGAATCAGACCCTGGTTGACGAGTCTAGGGCTGGCATGAGTCAGGTTTTGGGCTGGCACATACCAAGTGTATCTTCTATCTGACAACTACAGCTAGAGGACCCACTCTCTTGTCATTTAGAGGAGTCTGCAGACGAGTTTACTTTTTGAGTGTATGATACAGTGTTGGTATCTCTCCGTTCACATAATGACTGAAGCATATATACATTTTGTAGATACATTTTGTAGATACCAATTGAAAAATATACACATAGAAATACTACAAGGAGGAGAATTTAACTTTTTTTTGTCATACCTGTAGTCGATTCACATGAATTTAAGTTCAACCTACCCATTATGTTTACAGTTACATATCTGACGGAATCTCAATTCAAATTTAGATAATTAATGCAATAAATGTATTTAAACATGTTCCAGGTATAAAGGTGATCATGGACTACGTGCCTAACCACACGTCAGACCAGCACAGGTGGTTCACAGAGAGTCAGAAGGGTGGAGCCGCCAACCCCTACTCTGACTACTACATCTGGTCTAAGGGTAAACGGCTTCCTAACGGCACCTACGGACCTCCAAACAACTGGGTAAGTTGCCTGAGGGAGTTTTAGGGAGTGAACATGGGGGAGGGGCACTTATGTATGGGTTTAGGGGGGGGGGGACGTGGGAGCATGTAAATTTCACGAAAAGGTCATAATGGCAGCTTTGAGAGGCATTTACATTGATACATCCATACTTGAATAAGACCTCAAACCAGGGACACATCGAGTAGGGTTTATTTTGCTTTGGCATGTTAAAAGGATGTTCAAACCAACATGAATTACTGAAATCAAATAATGGGACAGGGGGGTATTCTCAACACTAACCATTGAATGTCCTGTAGATTACTATGATCTAAAGAAGATTTTCAGTATAATTCTCCCATTGTTGCCCCCAGGTGAACTGTTTCGGGGGGTCGATGTGGACGTGGGACGAGGTGCGGCAGGAGTTCTACCTACACCAGTTCACCAAGGAGCAGCCCGACCTGGACTACCGCAACCCGGCCGTCAGACGCGACATGCTGGTAAGGGCAACTATACCAAAAACTGTATTACCGCATATTCTCGAGTAAATGCCGCCACTAGTACGCAAGTTGAACAACCAAAAACACAAAAGCTGTGGCTCCACTGGGGCGACACAGGTACCTGCGAAACGTGGCATTCTTTTCAATTGTTTGTTCTGGCCCATTTTACTACATTTCGCTACATTCGCCCTGTTTCGCAGATACCTGTGGAGCCTGTGGAGCCTGGGCTATTGTCTGGGGGTGGCCTATACACGAGTTTTTCGATACATACTACAGTAATAAATTTGCAATTTCTGTGAGGCTGATAGAGTTGTCCCCAAGTCTAGGTGTGGCCTATATGCGACTATGACTTAAATACGCAAAAAAGTATTGTGAGATTTTAACCCGTTAGAGAGTGGTTATTTTTTAACAACAGGGGGGGGGGGGGGGTTGGTGGATTTTTGCGCAAGCGGGTCAGAATTTTTTTGGTCCCCCTGTGAGAGGGGTCGAAATTTTTTCAGTCCCCCCCTCCAGGCAGGTTGAAATTGAGCGCGGTCGACCCCTTTGAGCTATAGTAACGCGTGGGCTTTTCCGCTTAAAAGGGGTGTAATTTTTTTGGTCCCCCCCTCAGGAGGGGTCCAAATTTTTTCGGTCCCCCCCTTCAAGGGGTCCAAATTTTTTTGGTCCCCCCCCAAATCCACCAACCCCCCCTGACCACTCCCTTAAGTTTAAGGGATGCACAATACTTTAATGGCGTATACCCTCACTCAGTAAATGTGCACATGGATGGAGAACTGGCAAGAGATTTGTCAGTGCTGCATCCATGCATCATGCTGCTCCAATGTGATTGATACTCTCTGAAAGGGTCGGCATGATGCAGTCATGGATGTAGCAAATTCATGAGTAACACCCTTGGCAGGGGGCCCTGAAGTAAGTCATGCTGACCTGATTAGATCTCTGACCTGAGACCTGTTTCTCTGTACAAGAACCCTGCCTTCCCCCATAAGGGCTCCCGGCTTAGACTCATATCTCTGATGATAAGATAACCATGACAATCCGATTTCCAGTCAACTGTAGCAATATTATCACAGCATTGATAGGGATTGGGATGAGCTTTCATCATGAACATTGTGCTAGTGATGTGTGTCAATACTTTACATTATATCCACCATCCTATTAAGATATTGTTGAATACAAGTACTTGTCTACCAGAATTATGGTAGTTGCATGGGAAAAGAAATCAAATAGAATGGGGACTAAAATGTACGGGAAAATAAATGCTATTTGCGACCAAAATTCACATGTTACAAGTTAAGAATTTACTAACCTCATTTCTAGACAATTGCATTACTGATAGTATAAACTTCAATTTGATACCAAATGATTCAATTTTCATAATGTTTTAAAGCAAAGAAAACAAGAGTTTTCCCCCAAACTTTTTTAAAGCGCACTAAGAAACAAGACAGTGTGTATATACATGTACACTAAATACATACCGTATTCCACATAATAAGCGGACATCCTCTATAAAGCGCACACCCCTATATTTGACCCGATTTTAAACAAACAAAACTTTTATGTCAAATCCTGAGCTAAAATTAACTTTTAACTACTAGAAACGTGGAAAAATAGGTTGGGGTGTGCGCTTAATAGCATTTAATTTTTTTAATTTTAATTTTTTTTTTAGCTTAGACTGTTTTTTAAGTGTACTGTGCCCTTTATCCCATCAGCTATAGTATTCATGTTTTGTTTGCGTGTGTTGTAGGCAGTGTTACAGTTCTGGTTGGACCGTGGAGTAGACGGGTTCCGGGCAGACGCGGTACGACACATGTTTGAGGTAGAAGATCTCAGTATGGATGAACCCAGGAGTTACAAACAAGGCATGACACCAGTAAGTACTGTTATGATATGTATAAGTGCTGTTATAATACTCACACAAAGTTCCACCCCAATAAGTACTGTTATAAAAGTCACACAAGGCACCACTCCAAAACACTTTTTGAGTGCAAAATGGAGTGCAAACCGTTTTTTGAATGCAAACTGATTTTGAGTGCAAAAAATGGAAATCAGTTTTTGAGTGTAAAAACCTTTCCCAGCTAACAAAAAAACGTTATTTTACGTCAAAATAACGTTATAAAACTTCATATAACGTTATGCAATAGTAAGAAGCCCTAGAGAAACGTTATTTAACGTTATATAACGTTATAAAATGTTGTATAACGTTTTTTGTTTACTGGGTTTAGGTGAGAACTCTCAATAAGGCAGAAATCCTCCACTATTGACAATTACAGTTTGAGCTGTCAATAACGTTTTTGGCTGTGTCTCACGAACTTGGGCTAATGTTTTCGTCTCTGAACGGGTGTCATTTCTGACCGGGTGCCATCTCTGACCGGGTGCCATCTCTGACCGGCCTGAATAAAAACGGTTTATTTAGGACAGATGATGATAAAAATGGGCAACTAATTACTACTTTAAAGAGTTATAACCTTTTCAGCCAAATTCTGTCTTCTAGTTTCAAATACTTGATAAAATTGCTACTATAAAACCAAAGTTGGGAATCTAGTTGTGTTGAATATATTTAGAAAATCAAAGCTATTTAAATCATGATACTTGAATTAGTTCCTGTTTCCTCCACCAGGAGCAGTACGAGTACTGGTCGCATCCACACACTGTGAACCTCCCCGAGATTCACGACGTGGTCCGGTCATGGCGGGACCTGTTTGACGCTCACCAGGCTAACACAGGCAAGGAAATGTGGGTACAGCTCATGGGTAAATGTAGCATTAAGTGATGGTCTGATGATTAGGGCTCAAAAATAGATTTTGTTACAAATTAACCAGAATGTTCCCTATGGCCATTGATCTGCTAGCTACTCCACTTTACCTCTTTCCCTAGGATTTAGCTTAGAATTCGACTATCATATAATGACCCAAATTTACTACTTGTGGAGTGCATGCTATAATTCCCCCCATTGAAAATGCACTGGGAAATACCATACTTATGCCACATCTGACCCTCTAATTGGGCTCTTATTGCACATGACATGATATTGTACCCTATCCTCCACGATTGGTATTGTAGTAACATTTGAAGCACGTCCAAGCAAGATTTGAAAATGGAAAAAATCGGACCATGTCACTTTAAGCTACATTTAATACATTTAATTTTTAGGATATAATTCACAGATATAAAGAAATGGGGTCTGGATGGGGGGTCCCCATGTTGATTGTCTACCATTAAAAATGCCCATGTCACATGTCGATGTCGCTAAATAATGCCCATGTTGATTTCAAATATTTCTCATGTTGCCTGTCACTTTGTTTTTTAAGCCTCATGTTGCATGTCAGTAGGCCTCATATCAATTGTCAATTCTAAGAAATAGCTATCTCACAGTGTCTAATTTGACCATCCACATCCATAGACATGTGGCAGTAGAAGAGTTAAAGGGTGTGCGCTATACTATAAGGCTGTGTCTCACTGGATGGGGGCCAATGTAAACGGTAGAGTTCGGGGTTAGTACCCTTCTACCTTTCTGGTGTTAATTTACTTGTGTTTCTGCTCCAGCTTCCTGGTACTAGAGATCTGGGGCAGTCCCCCTGAGCAGGCCCCCTACTACCACTCAGGGGCTAGCTTCCCCTTTAACTTCAACTTACAGCAGCTTAACCGTACGTGTAACGGCGTCTGTATGAAGTCACTCGTGGACGAGTGGATGAACACCGTGCCCGAGGGCAAGTGGCCAAACTGGGTGGTGAGTTTCTAGAATCAAATTAATATTATTATTTAGAATAATAAGGGGAGCCTCTATTCTAATGAACGGTGAAAGGATGCTTTCCCTTTGTTTGGCTACCAATCTCTTTTTGAAATATAATTTCAGAAACAAACAAAAAAGAGATGAAAAAAAAGAAAAGAATCTGGTGTGCATTTGTTTCTATGTGTTAAAATATTCTTATACAAAAAAAATCAACAACCTGAAGAATACCAATAGATATGGTTGGAACCTTCATATGCTAATATGCTCTTACAAAACAATCAAGCAATATTTAGATACTTCTCAGGAATAAAAGCTGAGAATCTGTATTTGACTGAGTCTGGGTTTATGAATTTACAGCTCTAAATGTAACATGCAAATATACAATGATTGCATATGCTGAGGGACTTTCACTCTTTTCCATGTAAGGTGATCAATGGGGAAGAAGCCTGAGGTCAAAAAAAAAAAAGGTGTGTTTCAGGTTACCCGAGCCTACCTAGTAAAATAGGGCCGACCCTAGAAATTTTTATGCAATTTTGAAAAAATATTTAAATTTTGGGTCATTTTGGGGCTATTTAAGGGTCGATCTGATAGTTCACGAGTCGAGGCGGTCGTCGGCGAGTCAGCATTGTAGATCGTGAGTCAATTTCTGGGTACATTTCAGGCTCAAGTAAAAAAAATAAATAAAAAAAATAAAAATCCGACCTACCCACCCTAGATTTTCAGCCCATGTAACCTGAAACACACCTTTTTTTTTTGGCCTGATCAAGATACCCCATAGCTGGAATTGTAAGCATTTTAATTCTGAAAATAACCACACTAACTGCATTTCCTCCCCCAGCTGGGCAGTCACGACGTGCGTCGTATCTCCCACAAGATGGGGGACGGCCTGGTTCGGTCCCTCAACATGGTGCTGCTGCTGCTACCCGGCACGCCCACCACCTACTACGGGGAGGAACTCGGCATGAAGGCAGTCAGCGTCTCCTACCAAGATACCCAGGACCCCTTCGGCCAAAACATGGGACCTGTAGGATTTATTTACATTTACATTTTTTCTTCTGATCCCAACTATTTCATGAATAATTATTAGGATATATGTTGATATATAATCTATTCGGGATTTGTAAACTTTAAACAATTGTAATTTAAAAAAAAAAGGTGCTATAGATAATGAGTTGAAAAGTTGACAAATTCTATCTGCTGTAGTAACTTACTGTTGAAGCTGCTTGCGATTCTTATGTTTGCATCCAGAGGGCAGCATAGTGCAAACTTAACATGCAATGCAACACAAAATTCTGACTCCAGTGCATGGCAGCCTCTAAATCTGTACTTAGAAAATGGCACCCATGAGTGACTTCAAGAAATTTAAATATCAAATTTTAATTTTTCTGATTGGTTAGCTGTCGTGTCTGAAATTTAAATA
This sequence comes from Harmothoe impar, assembly GCA_947462335.1. Taxonomy (NCBI): domain Eukaryota; kingdom Metazoa; phylum Annelida; class Polychaeta; order Phyllodocida; family Polynoidae; genus Harmothoe; species Harmothoe impar. The sequence goes on along the minus strand of OX381710.1, from coordinate 15,054,296 downwards.
GCGGAAGAGATAGTACCTTTATAAAAATGTGTTTCCCTTCCTACTTAGCAACGTTACCAAGAGTTCTCACGTGACCCGGAGAGGTCCCCCATGCAGTGGAACGCTAAGAAGAATGCAGGATTTTCCACTGGTCCTAAAACATGGCTGCCGATGCACCCAGACTATATAACACTCAATGTAGAGGTAAGAGATCAAATTTTAGATTTGTATAAAGGTAGTCATATCTGATCCATTAAGACCAAAGTTTTCATAATGGCTACCATAGGTAGTCACATTAATTGGGTTGTCAGAATGAGTACCTTAAGGTTGTTGATTTAGGTATTGTCAATTTGAAGACACAAAAACATCAGTATTGACAACTTTCAGGTCTCCTGGTTGTTGCAATGACAACTTTAGCTGTCACACATCGAGGCACATATTGGCACAAAGCTGCCACCAAGTGTCAAAGTGATCAACTATTTTCATCATAAGCCATTAGTTGTGATAGGATGCAGAGTTGTTTTTATATCCCTTTGGCCATTACCTTCACCCACTGGCATGTAATTTATGACAAGCTATGCTACTTGGATCAACTAAGAATACACCAAGACTATAAAAGGGGTGCCCCACTGGAGGGAGGGCACTGATTAGAGACTACTTTCATAGACCATTCTCTATAGGACAGCACGGCCACCTGCCATAATTTATGATGACAACCTAGGTCGTCACTATGACGAGTTTCAGTTTCTATGGGTTTTCAGTGTACATTATTCTCATCTTTGCTTCATGTTATTGTATAAATATTGCTATCGTATACTATATTGGAGATCAATTGTAAGTAGCAGAATTAAAGGCTTATCCTAATTGCATACAGTATGTATAAAGACCTTTCAATGTAAAATGTAGAGTGTAAAATTTCAGATTTTAGTAAAGAGTAAGCTGATCACCAAAGGTTGTGAGAACGTATGTTATTCCAAATCCACTGCATTACTGACAGTTTATGCTTTTAATCTAATACTTACTATGCAAATATATGTCCATTTTTCATCAAAAATGTAAAAAAGAAGAAAAATATGGTCACAATTTTTGACGCTTGATGGGTTGAAACCAGCTTTTTGTGAGTGACCTTACATACAACATATACCGTAAAACCTCACCTATAGGTCGACCTCACTTATAGGTCGAATTGGAATTTTGAGGGGAAAAATCGACCTATAGCAAAATATATTGAACTTTAGGAAAACCCCACTTATAGGTCGAATTGGAGTTTGAGATTTTTTGGGAGGCAAACCCCACCCCTTAACCCCCCTAGAGAAGCTTTTCCCGAGGCCAAAATGACTATTATTTCTGGTATCTTGCCCTTTAGACAGCCCCCTACTTCTTGCACAAAGAGATTTGGGTTTACAGGGATAATAATCTAAGAAAAAAAGGTATGTTTTCCAGTATTAAGAATGAATTTTCTTTGGCTCTTTAAATGGTTTACCATTTTTCAAAACCCCACCTATAGGTCGAATTGGACAAGAAAAATCGACCTATAGCAAAAATTAATTCCAAATAAAAATCGACCTATAAGGGAGCTTTTACGGTATATACATAATACCCTGGTTACATCTTCCAGGTACAGGCGCGGGACCCGAGTGGACAGTCCACCCTGCAGCTGTATAAGAAGCTGGTACAGCTACGCAAACAGAACCAGATCGTCTCCGGGGACTTCGACTTCGCTCTCGTCAACAAAAACATCTTCTCCTTTTACCGCTACAGCCATATGGAGCACCACCCGGCCTATCTTATCGCTATCAATGTAGGAAAGGAGGCATCTAGGGATAACTATCGTGAGACGCCGGGAGATTTTCCACCTAAAAGTGTATTTTTGCCATATCGCGGTTATGTAATTTATAATACAGGGGTAGGGATTAAGACAGAATTAACTCCCACTAGTGTTGTACAGTTTGAGGACATTACGTTACAACCTGGGGAAGGGGTTGTTATACGTTTCTGGCCAAATCAGGTATGATATTTGTAATTTATGATTTTTTTAATTGATTGTGAAGATTTTGAATAAAGTATATTTATTTATACCTTGTTTATATCTATATCTGTCCAGTGTTGGAGTTTTATTATTCAAGTGGGGTCAGTCAAGTCTGCTTCTCCTACCCGGGGTTGGAGCACTAAATGATAAGGTGTGAGGCTAGACCTCTGACACCCTAACGGGTCAATGGGGACAATGTGAAGTCTTTGACCGGGTGCCATCTTTCACTGGGTAAGATGGGCTGAAAAGGTTAATGGATGTTATAAAATTTTGTATAAGTAGTTAATATCCCTTTTCTATCAAGCCGGTCAAAGATAGCATCCGGTCAAAGATGGCACCCGGTCAAAGACTATCACATTGCCCCTATCTCATGAGACAGAGCCTTACACGTGCACAGATTTTCTTGTTTAATTAGGTGTTACAAAAGAGTTACAAGGTAGTTTTTCCTGGGGTGTTATAGCATAAAATTTACGCTACTGATTTTTAAATGTTATGGACTTTTTTTAGGCTAATTTACCCTTTTTTTTAAACACCATCTTCAAATTTGAAGACCACAGTGTTAAAGTAAAATGTTTAAACACAAACATAAATTATAAAAAAACACATTAAGGATAGCATAAATAGCTATTAGTTTTGTTACAGCCCCCTGGTGAGGTGCAAGTCATTGTAGTGATTTGCGACTCATTCCTGGTACTCTCTCTCTCTCTCTCTCTCTCTCTCTCGACCGAAAAAGAAATTCCGACCTACCTACCATAAATTGTCATCGGACCATGTCTACTGAAACACACTTTTTTTTTTGCCTTAGCCATCATTCTCCCCGCTCAGGTACACCTTGGTCTGTATTGACGGAAGGAGGAAGGCCCTGAAAACATATGAGCCCGTCTGTGTACACGGGTCTGCACAGAAAAAGGACACTCACACACACCACCCTTATCTGACGCCGAAACTCCACTTGTTTGTGGCTTGTATTTGCTTTTATTGCTTGTTTTAATCTCTGATGTGATCTTCCAATGAAGGAATTGGTGCTCGATGTTAACAAGAAATAGTATCACATTAAAAGATGAAATTAGCTATTTTGATAAAATGGTCCGTCCCTCTACACTGAAGTAAATGTAGCTGAGCTGTACAATACTGTAGAATATACTGTTGGTTTATAGTATAAAAACTATTAACGGTGTATGCTGTATGCCCCCCCCGCCCATTTCTTTTCTTTTTTGAAGAGGTTTATTTACCATAAAATCATGTAGATGTATAACACGTTCTTCCAGTACGGTCAGTAAGAGCTATATGTATACACAGGTGTGAAACAATGCAATGAGAAATTTATAATCATGAGATTTTCATTATGTTTTGATTCCATCGGGGTATTTTCCATTTGGGATGTAGCACTGCAGTCTGAGGCCAGTGCTGGCTATAATTGACAGTGGACTGTGGGCTTAACCCATGTACCTCAGTACACGTGCTACTTTTAATGTCTACCCCTCTACACCCTCCATCTGTAGTCTGTCCTCTCTCCTCACCTTTAGGGCCTATCTACCCATGGCAGCACACTGCAGACACACACAGACACCCCAGGCTCTGTCTGCTATAGGCCAGGCTCCTGTATGGGAGGGATACTTCCAGGGAGCTTTCCCCACAGTCTAGGAGGTATTTGGACAGGTGATACCAACCCACATCTCAGGGAGTTGAGGACCCTTGTCTTCAAGACAATCATCTGTGTTTGTGTTTTTTTTAAAAACTTTCATGAAGGACTTTTGTTTGACTTTGCGAACAGTGAACAAGTGAGATCATCCCCTTTTGCTTTCTGCATAAAAGACACTGCCACACAGATGTATACATGGAGTAAGCCTTAACTTAAGCTGGAGTAAGCCTTAACTTAAGCTCCTAAGTCAGTTACATCACAATGGCCAACTACTGGGTTCTAGTTGTGATCGTCTGTGCCTACATCACACTCGGTCCGGTGATGTCACAACAGCAGTATGACTGTCGCCGCCCAGCCTCCCACGCCCCCTGGATCTTCATGAACTTTGGTGAGCAGAATGGGGATGAGGTACTGGAGGACAATTTACCTGAACTCAAACTCAGTGTGAGGTTCCCATTTCTACAAGGATCATATGATAAAATATATGTAAGTACTTAACTGTGCCATTAGGGAGGTTAAGATGACGACGTGTACGGCAACGTGTACACCTAGGCCAATGCTAAAGATGGGCTAGACGTTGCCGTACACGTTACAAGTAGGTTTATCTTAACCTCCCTATTACTATTTTGATAATGTATGTGCCTTGGCTATATATAAATCACAATGCTTTTTCAACCAGCTCCTGTAGAACCTTGGAACTCACGTTTAATATCAGTTTCAGAACCATATGTACATTAAGAACAAGATAGAGCTCCGTTTTACGGTGACCAAAGTACTGAAGCAAAGATATTTTGCAACTGATTGCTGTTATTGTTTACAGTATTTAGTCTTTGCAAATTGCACTTGGTGAAAATCATTAAGGGATATACTGAACTCTAAATGTTAGGCAATCTATAAAATTGAGGTAGGCTTTGTTATTTTCAACAATATAATGAAATTAACTACACCAAACTATTCCTTCCTTGCATCAGTATTATTCAAATGTACATTTACATTTACCAATGATCTGGTGATGGGGAATCATCTGCATATTCAAATTTTGCAAATCTATACACACATAGTGCAATTATCATGAGTTTGAGTTTATATAGCATCTTTTCTGTACAAGGTTCTAAGAAATCATCATAATATTCACTTTGATATACAAGAAACATTTCTTTCTGTTTCAAGGTAAATGCTGATGGAGTTATCTCCTTCCTGCGCCCCTTGCCTCGTGCTGCTCCGACCAGTCTCCCACTGAGGGGCACTGCCCGGGTCCCCATGCTTGCCCCCTATTGGGCAAACGTGGACCTCAGTGCCAACAATGGGCAGGTGTACTTCCGGCAGTCCACTGCAGGAGATACCCTCAACCAGGCTTACAACCTGATGCGAAATTACTACCGTAATGTGACTTCTGGCGCCATGTCCAATTTTCGGCCATCCCTGGTTGTCGTGGTAACCTGGCAGAATGTGACCTTCGCAGGGGGAAACTGTACCACACCAGTAGGTTTCAATGTCATCATACTTTTTTCACATTATGAGAAAGGGTTTATTTCAATTTTTATTTAACTTCGCAACATATATGCTTGTATTTCAAGATGTAAAAGGACCCGAATTAGAAGGTATGCTAAATTCCTGCCTATATTCCATGGTTATATGCAAACCAAACCTCTAGTGCAGGTTATACAATATTGTCAATATTCACAAATTTCACACCCCAGGTGTGAGTTATAGTATTCTCCCAAAGTTGAGGTGCAGGTTATATGTGAGGTGCGGGTTATATGCGGGAATCCACTGTACTTCACCTAGTACTTCACAGAAGGGGGTAGTGAGAACCAATTATTTAACCAATAACGTATGGCTAACAGGTTCACGAGAGGGTGTATCGTAGGATATCGGGCAAGAGGCGCGTAGCGCCGAGTGCCCGATATCCATACGATACACCCCGAGTGACCTGTTAGCCATACATTATTAGGTTTATTATACGATTTATTGATTCAAATGTCCTTATTTACCTTTAAAACGTCCTAATTTCGCCATTTTGAAGGATTATTGACTGGATATCACTCGTACAGCAGTAGCGCCATGTTGTTTTGAGCTCCCACCAACCCTGCTCGCTGATTGGTGGAGCCTGGTGGAACTCTTCAGTAGGGGAGGTGAGGGGATCGGTCATTATTTCAAATCCAACATACTCTCAGTGCTAACGTATAGGAGTGTACTTACGCCGCGCGACCTGCTGCTTTAAAAACTAACTGCTCCCTGATACACTGCAATATACACAGCGTTTCCCTCCACAACCACCACAGCCGGATAGGCATGGCAGCTAGCGTCGCCGCCTCACACACCAAGGGTACCAGGATCGATCCTGGGTGGAAACGAACCTTTTTCAAAATGCCTATTTGTATGTGAAAACCCCCCCCTACAATTATTTTAACGACTAGGTAAATAAAGTCCAACTACTACCTTTATAGTAAAAAAGAAATTAAAATAAAATTTGGATTTTCAAAGAAACTATACCAAAAAATGCCTTTTCTTCTGTAACTCGGTAAATAATGGTCCTACAGGGCTGGAAATCCGCCTGTAGACTCCTTGTTTCGCCACCCACCTCTACCAGCGTCTTCACGGCGTGGTGGTTAGCACATCGGACTACAAGTCTTGATGTAGCGTGTTCGAGTCTCCATAGAACCTCGGATTTTATGGGGGACGAAATTTCGGAATTGCTCAGGACCACCGGAAACGGGATGATATCCCCCGGAAACGTGCTGATATCCACCGGAAGGGTGCCGATATCACTAGATATCAGCACGGGGATATCACAGAAAAAGCACGATGAGTGACCCGATCGTATAATAAAGCATCATAACATTCCATTCGGAAGGGACTTTTTGCTTATACATTAAATCCAGTTCATTTCTTAGATTACAGCAGAGCGTCTATGTGTTTTAATCTTGCATGTCATACAAGAACATATAAAGGCTAAAAATATTGAATGTCTGTCATGGGATATGATTTTGCAGAATTTGCCTCGTGTACTATTGTCAAGTTTTTCTGTTTATCCTTTGGCTAGATGGGTAAATGCAAATATTCGCTCTACCTGCATTTTCAAGTAGTTCACTTAGAGAACAAACAGAAGACTCTTGTGCACACACGCATGTTTTATTAAGGTTGGCTCTATATGAGTGTCCTACACTTATAAAGAGGGCATCCTGTTGTATAACCAGAGAGCCAAAAATAACTTTCTTATTATCAGAATAAATTTTCTCATATTGAGTAGGATCAAATTATGGGAGTCTTGAAGGGTTTGATAACATGTGAATTAATGTCTTCGAGAAAGGAAACCAATGTGGGGGATTCCCAGCAAGTTGCTAGCAGATAAAAACAATTGAAATGTAAAAAAAAAGAATTCTCAGAATAAGAAAGTTGTTTTTGGCTGTTCTTTATAGTCCTATGTCTGGTGACCGGCTTAAACCTGAGACCAACATTCTGAAATCATTTCTAAGGTATCTTTGTCCATTGAAACTAGCTTTGATGTCAAAGCAAACAGTTTCTCAGCTTGCAGGAAATGAGGGGTTTCAGCTTGCAAATCTCCCAAGTCCACATTTGCAAGCATTTTTAGGGGTCCTAATAGAATCGCAAAACCTATTTGGTCCAGCTTAGATTCTAAAAGCCTCAATAGGTTAGACAAAAACCTCTGTTATCATATATACATGTAGTAATAGCAGGTCTACTTTTTGGCCAGCAGCTATTTATCTCAAATGATACCCTT